>VWZZ01004222.1:0-47406 GCA_013399095.1 Psophia crepitans | reverse complement strand
TACTGATAGACGGATGGACGAAACACATGAAAGGACTTGTCTAATTTTGAAGTAATCAATCGAATAAATATGCAGTACAAGACTTTCAGTTTTTTCAGACATTGCAGTCATTTTAATAGCTGGACTTTTGAAACTCACCCTGTTGACACTTCTACTGAATTTTTTTTTTTTTTAAATAATACTCCTCTCAACTGTTTTGATCTTAAACTTCTATGGGTCTCCAAGAAGCCAGAAGGAACTGGTAAATAATTTGGAAGTGTGACTTGGAAAATGTTCAGTGTTCAACCTGATTGTGTAAACTTATGGCAGAGTGGAAAGAAAGAGAGATTAGTTTTTCAATTGGATCATAACTCATCAGTCAGCTCAGCAGTGACCTTGAAAGGTTGGTAAGAAACACTCTTACAGGATGCAAGCCTTCGTTAATGTAAATGAGACAAATGACTGGTGTAGATTTCTCTCTGGGTTTCACAGCTTGGACTCACAATTCACCTGATCAACACTGAAACGTTAGCTGAATTGTGCTGGACACGGGGTATGATTCTTGGAATGTTGTAACTATGCTTGTAGACGTGGTTGCGTTGGTAAGAACAAGGCTTTCCTATTATTACCTTATTTTGGGCGCCGGTCTAAGCTCCGTCTCCTCTAAAGTATTGTTTTATAGGTATATCTTTCAAGTAGAGACAAGGTCTTAAAGTCACTAACAAAGAAACAGGGTGAGGCGGTTGACTCACGTGGGCAAAATATTATATCTTATCTAATCCTTCCTGGAGGGTGTTGCTAAGGACTCCAGCAGTGCCACCCACACAGCGCTGGGCAGGGGCTGCGGGTGTCTGTAAGGGCTCTGTAAAAGCCTGATTAACTTCTGAGCCTTGGAGGGACAACTGAGCTGAAATTCCTGTTCAGCACAAGGTCAGTTGGACTTCCCTGAAAAGCCGTAGGTGAGCAAATGTGCCTGGCGTCTGGAACTGACTGGAGCATACGGTTTGGTTTAAGGTTGATAACGAGCCTTGGTCTGTGGAAGTACAGCTTCTGCAGCTGGAAACTCGGAGGATATCCTCATAGGGAGGAGATATGCACGCTTCAGAAAAAACAGGTTCACGAGTCTCCACTCAGTTGGTGAAGTCTGTCACAGCAGCTCGGATGGTGAGATCACTTGCTGGAATGGCTTCCAGCAAAGCATGTTTGGCAGTGTAAGGCCCACTCCTCTGTGTAGTTCCTGAAGCTTTCCCGAGTGGCACCGTCCGTGCAGGGGGGCATGGCGGTTAGCAAGGGGCCTGGTGAATGGAAAGGAGACATCTCCAAGCAAGCGGTGTTCAAACTGGTCCTCACCGCCCCAGCTGCCCTGAGCACTAACAGCAGTGCCACCGCCCCCGGGGCGGTACGCGTACAAAGCAAGCGTACTGGCAGGCCGAGCTCAGCTTTCTTCGGCCCGGTGCGGGAGGGCGATGCTAGTCCAACCCTACCCCGCTTAGCGCTGTTCATGGCTCCAAATGCAAACCAGGAAGGACCTGCAGTGGGTATTTGGAGTGTCCTGGCCCTTTGCTTGGCGCTCTATGTACTCGGTGCCGCCCCTGCCCACGGAGAGCAGTAGTGCCAGCGGCAGCAGGCAGTTGGTGTCGGTGGGATCTGGCGTAGCTGGGCTCTGCTGGTTTCTCATGACAGGAGTGCCGCATGCCCTAGGTCTCAGGGGTGCTTAAGTCCAGCTCCTCTTGGTTTCCTGGTAACCTAGAGGTCAGAATGCCTTCAAAATGTCAGGCTGTGATCTTGTGGTGAATGCACACTGGAAATACTGTGAGGAAATTAATAATGGTTTTCATGCATGATTTGTATTTTGTGCAGTATGAAAAACTGAATGAAAAGAAAATTGAATTCAACAGATCCAGAAACGTCCGCTGCAAAACAGCCAGAGGCTCTGCAGAAAAAACAAGTGATTGCTTTTATTACGTATCAGCACAAGGACATCTTCTCCAGTCTTCCCAGACAAGCTCATCACAGTTTGTGGTTTCTGAGTGCTTGATTTTATAATATTCTTTTAGAGTACGTTTTGGGAATGCACTGCACTTAGAAAGTAGAAAATATATCCATGTCTGCATAACTGTATTCACGTTACGTACAGAAACCTACTCAGATGCTGTGTTCTGGTAACTGAACCTGGTGAATATGTAATAGCCCCCACTGCAGTCGTAACAAGTCAGGCAGGATACTGAACAGTAACACGCAGCCCACGTGCCCCAGGTTCGCAGCTGCAGGGACAGCTCTCCCTGCAGCACGCTGGTCACAGAGCACTGTAAACACAGGCTTTGCATACATTGTACCAGCTACTGCAAGCACAATCACTGGTAATGCGAATGGCAGTCGTAAACATAGATATGCTGAAAACATATCTCTTTGCAGACTATTTAGCAGGAGAATTTAATTGCAAGGTTTTTTCAGGTAAAAATCAAATTCTGTGTTTACAGCTGATAACCAGGTTTGCCAGTTAAGAGCAGTAACTACATGTGGTTAGCATCATGCTGATTTCCCAAATAGTTGACGTGATCTTCTCTGAAACCTTCCAAGCCAATCATGCTTATAATGAACAGTGGAGACTGACTGATGTTTTATATAGTTTATTTCAGGTCATTGTTATGCTCTAATGGTTTTTGTTTGTTTTTAAAAACAAATTGCACGGATGGGAAGGAAACATTTCTATAATTGCTAACTGTTCTGTTCAACAGCATCACACTGACAGATGAGTGAGCTCTATAGGAGCTAAACCTGCTTTAAATAACCAGTCAGTTGGAAGCTGCTAATTACTTGATGTAAGAGATCCTATCAAAGAAAAATTGCTTTATGAGGTGGACAGCTGGGATAAGTGGGGCATAGAAAGGAGGGAGGGAGCTCAGTAAGCTGGGAAAGGTTTTCTTCTGGGAGCTGAATGAGTCAACAAAGTCATACTCTTGTGAAAAAGATGGAGTGCAATGCTGAATCTGAAAATGCACAAGGAAGAATGTAGCCTGCTTGATATGTACAGTAATCTTACTACTATTCTCCGTACTGGAAAAACTCAGTCCCAGCTGGACTTCTCTGGCGTTGCAGTTCCAGAGGTTGTGAACCAGTTGGAAAGAACCCAAAGAAGAGCACTGAGCACAGAGGACTTGCATATGACCAAGGAGGTAAGAGCTAATCAAGTTATATGGTTCAGTTTTTAGAAGAGAATACTTTGGACAATACAGGGATAATCTTCAAGCGTGCAGGAGGTAGAATCAGGCTGTAAAAAGGACAGAAATTGCCTTTCCTAAAAGCCCGTGTTTTATTTGATAGGAAGTTTTGATCCTCCACTAGAGGAAGAAAGATGTATGTTAAACAATAGGGAAAAGCTTTCTAACAGTGAGGAGAATGAAATACAGGAGTTTCTGTCTTTAGAGGTATTTAAAAACACGTTAGGCAAACATCTGCCACAAACGATACAGGTATAGGTATCCTTCTTTCCCTGTTGTGCTGTGATTCCCCTTTGAGGCTGTGCTTGCTTACGCACGTTTGGATCTGACCCATTAGTCTAGTCTGAGAGTCATATTCCAGAATGGGATTTTAAAAAGAGCTTTCAAAAAAATTCAGTGGGATTTGGGTGCCTACCTCCCTTTGATTCCTTTTGAGAAACGTAGACTGTAAAAGTATTCTTCATCCAGACAAAGCCAGATAATATTCTGTATGTTGATATTTAAATCCTCTGGCTAAATCTGTGCTTTCCTGAAATGTTTCTGCCTGCTCCAACATGCCCTTGTGCGTTAAATTGCTATTTTTCTGGATGAATCACACTGAAAACATTGAACGTATCACAAGCTGCATATAAAAATGCACAGTCAGAATGTGAACTAATCAGCAGCAGCTTTTGTATTTCTTCTTTGAATGCAAAAAGGACCATTTCCAGACCTCTCCACTGGCTCTGGGTAACCCATATATCTGAGTAAACAATAAACTGACTTAACCAGCGGACAGCCTCATGGGAAGCACAGGTTTGGCAAAGACTGACCTAGCGTGAAAATGGACCAGAACATTTTAAATTAATAAAGTAAACAATGTTGTGAAACTCTGTTGATTCTTTCTTATGAGCTGTGCATAGCATCTGTCTTTTTTTTTTTTTTAAATCAATGCTTTCTATCATCTACATTGTTGGACCTCCCTGTTGGCTACTGCAACTGCTTTTCTGGTGCCTTTTTATGTCCTATCAGTATTTGTTGTCTTCTGTGCTGCTCCAGTGATTTCTCTGAAGAGTCTTTTCTACCTTCTTGTTTTACATCAAGAACAAGGAGCAAGCTATACTGGGGTTAGGAAGTCCAGCAACTACACTTGAGTGTGAGCCAAAAAACTTCACAACTGAAGTGTGCTGGTCCTCTGCATCACAGCTGAGAGAGAAGGATGTTTAACCAGGAGCCTGGTGTGCTGCTGCTTAGCCTAAGGGGCTTAAACTCACATTACTCAGAAGTGTACTTTCTACACAGGAAAAGAAAAAGGGAGTAGAGTTGTTCCTCAACCCTTCTCAAACTGGGCTGTGCTTTGGAGTGGGCAGGAGAAGAAACTGGTGTACAAGCATGAGTTTGTTGCCCTGTTAGGAAAGGATAGAGGAGAGTGTCTGCTTGTAACTTGGCCATTGAAGCCAGACAGCAGGTTTGAACCACAGAGGGCTTGTAAATTTGGTTTTCCACAATCTGAAGGACTGTGAGAACCATTGGCCCATCATATGAAGCATGTTTTAAGAGGAAAAAAAATAAAACCAACCACAGATCATAGGCACTTCAGTGCAGAAAGCTGTTCAGAGCTCATGATAATGTGTGTCTCACACCTAGATGACTTATGGCTCTCAGTCTGGGAGAGATTATTTCAGAGATGTTTCTCCTGCATTTCCTACTTGCTAGCTTAGTGGCTTCCACATGCTCCCTCTTGCCCTGTTTCAAGGGAATTTAATTGCAAGTATCTCTCTGAATGGAATGGATAAGGGAAATTTGAGGAATGCCTTCAGACCACGTAGCCCTGGATGTAGGTGTACATTGCTAAGATCCACCCTGCAGAAGTGTCTCTGCAAATTTGTGCCCAAAGTGTCACTTTCAGGGCGCTCTGCAGTTCCATAAGGCTCCTTTTCTTGCATATACCCTGTGCTTTGCAGACCTTCCTCTACTATGAATTCTTCCCTTTCCTCTTTTATCATGCTATACTCCTTGCTTGCAACAGCTTCCCATTGCCTTATCAGTTATTATTCCAATTTGCTGGAATTCCTTTTCCCTGATGGTTGTTGCCTATATATTCCCCTGTGGGGTGTTCTAGCAACACACACTTTGAAGCTCACAGATGCAATTTTCAGCAACCACGTTCAGGCACGCTGCATCTCCCTCAGCCTTTGCATCCAGAGAGCATGGGCCAGTGTCTCTCCTGCTCTGTCAGGGCTTGGAATGAGGCATTCCTCCATCCCTCGCCCACCGCTTCCTTCAGACCAGCCACCCTCACACGTCTGTGCTTGCTCTTCGCTCACTTGTTTTTCCCTCTCGGGCAGTGTGTTGGTACATGTAATTAGGTGTCAGGCCCCGCTTGATCACAGCAAGGCAAGCAGATGTAACTAGCTGTCTGACCACAGCTGGTCTGACCAAACCCCACCAGCTGCTTGGGTCTGTTGGGTGGTGCTTTGAACCCTGACCGTGGAGGACTGCCCAGGTCCTGCTTCCTGAAGGTTGTTGCTCCAGCTTGTCCTACGCCTGTAGCCCAGCATTCCTGGATTCAGACAGCATTCCTGTTCTCCAGCACCCTTCTGTCCTTCCTCCAGCCCTAGCCTGGTCTAATCTTAACGTAGTCAGGTTCTGTATGTGGAGGTAGTTGGGTGCCACTGCCAGTCCTGCTGTTCCGTGGTGGGAGTGGAGCCTCTGCTGGCACCCCCAAAGCAGCCATCAGGCTACCAGCACTCCCATCCGTGTGGCCTTCAGACCCCAATCACAGAATCACAGACTGGTAGGGGTCGGAAGGGACCTCTGGAGATCAGCTAGTCCAATTCCTCTGCTAAAGCAGGATCGCCTCAAGCAGGTTGCCTAGGATCACATCCAGGTGGGTTTTGAATGTCTCCAGAGAAGGAGGCTCCACAACCTCTCTGGGCAGCCTGTTCCAGTGCTCCGTCACCCTCAGCATAAAAAGTTTTTCCTCATATTGAGATAAAGCTTCCTGTGTCCCAGTTTGTGCCCATTGCCCCTTGCCCTGTCACTGGGCACCACTGAGAAGAGTCTGGCCCCTTCCTCTAGACATCCACCCTTTAGATATGTGTAAGCATTGATCAGATCTGCCCTGCGTCTTCTGTTCTCCAGGCTAATCAGACCCAGCTCTCTCAGCCTTTCCTCGTAAGGGAGATGCTCCATCCCCCTCATCATCTTGTTAGGTCACCGCTGGACTCTTGCCAGTAGCTCTCTATAGTCAAGGGACTGCCAGGCTCTGTGCATGTCATCAAAGCTCCCCAGGACACCCTCCTGGTGGAAAGATGAGGTCACCCTGGGAAAGTGACTGTGACATCTTCACAAAACTATGCTTCCAACCCTTGAAGCCACGGCTGCTGTTTGGTCCTGGGGCAAGTACTGGGCTGCTACACTTAAAGACAGGTCCTGGGACCCCGATCACATCCCTTAGCCTCAATTCTCATGAATGGAATGTCTGTTTAACCTGCCACTAGATAGGGATTTCATTATCTTGTCAGTATTATTTTACCTCTTTAAATAAGTCTCCGTTTTTTTTAATTTAAATTCATTCTAAACAACCTGTTCAAAATGAAGTGTCCTCACTTTTCAGGACAAAATGTTCTGACTTCTGTAGTGAACTTATATCACAAAAATGGTGTACTCATGATTTTCCTCACTCAAAACTTGCTGTTAAACATCCCGCTTTCTGAACACTTCTCCCTCTATACTGCTGGGCAAACAAACTAGACAAGGCCAAGCTTTAAGTCCAGGTGGATTCTGGTGTCTTGACTTCTGCGGATGTTTGCCTAATCCAAGCTGTAAGCAATTCAAGAAAAACATCTGTCTGTGGAGCACAGTGTGTCTTCATCTGCTTTTTGACCCACAGTCTTTCAGAATATAGCTCCTTTTTCATTTTTCTTTGGGTGTTTTCCAGCCCTACTGTATTTTCCATTTCATCTCCTTCAGCAGTGTGACTAAGCACCTCTTGAGGGTTAGTCTGTGACATGGTCAGTTCATTTGCGTTGATAATTTCTGGGAGCTATACAGCTGGATTCATGTTTTTAAGTTTCCCTTTACCCCATAATGTTTTCCCTTTGGAATGGCTCAAGGAAATGCACACTAACTAAAATCTGCATGTTTTTACTTGGAAAGTTTAACGAGAAATGTTGATCTGTGTGTTTCTAGTCTGTTTCTACAACAAGGAAGTTATTTTGAATTCTGTACAAAACCTTAGTTACATATGCAGAAGTGAAGATATTGGGCAATTACTGTTTTAGCTAGAAAGCAGTATGTTCTGAGCAATTCTGGAGCATCACGTTTATGAACTTTCCTCTCTCTGCCATCCAGATCCTCTTTTAATGAAGGAATGACGTTGGTGGTCGTTCTTTTTGTTCCTAAGGTGCCTTTGCTCCCGGAAGCTACCCCCATATTCTGTTCCAGGCTTTTAATGGATATTGAAAAACATCCATAAGAGCTGATACAGCCTTTATGATGTTTGCCATGATTAAACTTTGCAAGATTGACATATGGGATTTAAGAGAAAATGTCTGGGTTAAAATGCAGACCAGACTACTAAAAAAAAGCAGCAGAGTGAAGGCAGGTTGACTGCTGGAGGGGTTGTCCTCTGCTGCCTCAGCTTGGGCTGGAGAGTTCAGGCAAGTCTAACTTTGATCTTGAACTGTCATGGTTGCTTAACTGTATTCACACACTGATGTCAACAGGATTATGTGTGAGGTTAAATGAGATGAATAAGCGTTTGCTAAATTACAGCTTTGGCCTATGCACAATACTGGAGAGAACACGAACGATGCTGTTGTGGGTAGCTGGAGTCACAGCTCTGAGTCACATCACTCGATGAAATAGACAGAGCATCTGCTAGCAGAAGGCGCTCTAACTGGGAATAAAATGGCATTAAGCACAAACCTCTAGTTTCTCATCTCTTCAGTGTATCCAGGCCCATTTGTTTCTAATTAAACCTATTTTTCTTCACACAGCTGCAATTTCCAATCAGAGTTCCCTGGGGCACCTGAGTGCTAACACCCCTCAAGTGTGCTGGCCTCTCCCTGCCAGGGCTCAGGGTAGCGGCGTGGCTGTTTGCTAGCTCTCAGCTCCGCGGCCGGGGAAGTCACAGCATCAGGCAGTAAGTGCGCTTTCCTTATCTGCATCTACAAATTTGGGCATTTAAAGTAGTGGTTCCATGTGTTTCTTAATTGATCGGGTTTGTGCTGTACTGTGAGTCTGAAGGTTTGCTGACTGGTTTGGGGTTTTGGTCTGCAAACAAAGACGCTCTGAGAGCTTGGCTCTTCCTGCTGTAGTTAATGGAGGAAGATCCTGCCTGTTTAAAGTTAGCATTAAACGCTTGTTGGCTTCAATGAATCAAGAAAGTTTGTGTGTTAAATGATTTTCCAGGTTATTTAGAGCCTCCAGGAGTGTTTTTAGTTAGTACGTAACAGAGCTGGCTTTGAATGTGGGCTGCCGTGAGCTCAAGGAGGAGATGATGGTTTATTTGTTCTCCAAGAAAGGACTCAAAATAGTGTTCTGTGCTTTGGATATGAAGTGTGAAGGGGTTATCTGGCTGACCTGGGATCACACAGGGTATCTGCAGCAGGACTAGAAAACAGTTCCCTATCTTCCAGTATGCTGCTGCATCTAGTGATGTATGAACCAGCGATGAACCCTTAAGTGACCTTTATTACAAACCCAAATTCTTATGTACCTTTCTCCTTTTCCTGAGTTTTTGTAGGCTACTGTCACCATATTCGGGGGTATTCGCTGCCTCTTAAAATGCGCTTAACTGATCCAAGAGCTGCAGAGAACTTCTGCTCAAGCTAGCAAATGCTTTTCTTTCTTTGTGAATGCAAGTTAACAGAAGTCATGAGAGACTGTGGTAACACTCTGCGGGTCTGTGGCTTAACCATTAAGTGTTATACCTGTACTATCTCTTTCTAGGTTTGCTATTCCTTGTTGCTTGAAGGACTGGTAGGAAGCTGAGTTTCCAAAATGAATTGAAATGGCAGCATTGGATTGTTGCTGTGGCACAGATCTGAATGTGGCCTGTAGGAAAAGTCGTTTTGTAGCTGCTGAGAATGTAGATGGCAAAGCTGGTGGAAAGGAAACTCTAGGGCAGGTGAGAGAAAGTGGATAATCTTCAGCTGAGCCAGTGAACCCCATGTCTGTGGTACAAAGTCAAAGTTTTTCATTCTTTCAAGTGAACTTTTATTGTAACGTGGTCTGAGAAGCTTGGCTAACAGCTCTGTAACGCACTGTGCTTGTTTTCTTTCCTTTCTGCTGCATTTTTGTTTAACTGGGAGGTATAGCACCCCAAAATATCATCTTTACATCACAGAACAGAACTTAGCAGTGAAAATGAGTCTCCAAGTGATTTGCGCCAATTTTTTTCATCAGAATTCATACACTAAAAAAAGACACATTTAATTTTGAATGCTTATTAATGCAAAAAGCAGGCTTTTTAATCTAGGGTATAGAAGATACCAAAGTGATTATATTCAAGAAGTTTCCCGCCTTTTTCCTCAGTATGGTTCCAGAATAGCCTGAAAAAGAAGGGCCCCTGTAACTTCCCTGCAGCAGCGTTACTAGGACGCAATCACTGCAGGGACCGAGTGAGGTGCAAGCTCTGAAGTGGTCTGTAATACAGTTATCAGATTCTGTTTTCCTTCATTAACCTTTGACCTCCAAATACCTGGGTTGCAAGTCCCACTGAGACAGGCCAATGTTGTTTGATAACAGAAGAAAGCGCAAGGGAAGTTAAAACTGCTCTCTTGGCTGTCGCCACCTTGTTTGCCAAAGGCGTGTGGTGATGGTCAAGGGGCAGGCGTTGAAAACACTAGAAGAATTTTTTCCAAGGAAAAACTAAGCGTGAGAATAAGGGGGATGTGTCTGAAGATCAATTTTGCTTTGCATATGTTAGCAGTGCATTGGAGAGGGTGGAAGTTGGAAGTGAGACTCATTCTAGATACCTGAGGAAATAGAAGATTTACTATTTTCTGAGCTATACTTTTGATAAGATGGTTTTGGGTTGGTTGGGTTTTTTTTTGGTGGGCAAATTCAGACTTTTTTTTTTTGTTAGTGAATGCAATGTTAAAATATACACCAAATTGCTCTTAAGGTAAGCCAGCAAAGTAGCGGTATCTCCATCACATCAGTTCTTCAATAGTGGTGTCTTTGTAGCTTTCTCGCTTCCCCCTTTGCCTTCCCCTTCACGTCTGAGGATGTGGTTACCCCTCGGCTCTGCACCACCAGTTTTGGCCTACTGCCCTGGGGCAGCTGGATGGGGAGATACAGCTTTGTCTACTGCTAACCAGGACAACTGTCTCAGGTCAGGACATCCCCAGACAGGGTGGAGGAAACACGGCAGCTCTGTGCTGTATCACCTTTGGTGGCTTATTTTGGATAATGGGGCTGTGCCCAGTGCTGCACTTATTTTGGGTACTTGCAGGATCCCCTGGCGCTCTGTGACATATGGTGTACAATAGATTGATCTGTGGACTGTCCTTTCTCATGCTGGCTGCTAGATCAGTGCCTGAAAGCAACCAAGACTGGGGATCACAGTTGAAATCCAACATCTGAGTCTTTGGGAGATACTGTCTTCTGACTTTTACAGACTTCGTTTTGTAATTTGCATCCCTCCAACTTGAGTGAAGTGAGAATGTGTATCTGAGTAACCTATTTTCCAGGATTTTTTTTAAGTAGTCAGAACTGAAGTAATATTCTCCAGAAAGTGTCAATACTCTGTAGTGGCTGTTTTGGAGAGGATGTGTCAAGCAGAAATCTTGAAAACTTCTTTCATGTTATTACTCTTTCATCAAAGCTTCTCATTATCCTACCGTTCAGATTAACATACCGCCGACCTCATTTTCTTCTGTCTTTTTAAATGCTGTTGCTCTTCATCCTGGAGTTAATGCACAGTGCCACCAAAGTTCTCTTACGTTACGTTTGACAGAGCAGCTCTGACTTTTGGATGAGGATGTTCTTGCAGTTCTGTCAAGCTCTGTAAATAGTTTATAGCAATCGCGAAAAGCAGTGAGATTTGAGAGACAGAATCAAACCTTAGAAGCTGCGGTTAAAAATCATTGAAGTTAAGGGGAGGGGTTCTGGTGACCCATTAATCTCTGCATTTGCCCCGGTGTACACGGAGTTTGAAGTTTGCAGAAATGGTGCGTGCCCTGTGTCAGGAATGAATAACACGCGGTCTTTGCAACGCATTTAGCCTCCTTCGCATGCAGGAATGAGAGCCCAAGTACCTTGTCCCTTATCTTACGTGTTTGTCCCTCACTTGTCACTGTGTCGGTTGTCAGCACTGCCAGTCTGGCTCATGTTTTAGATGGCCTCTTGACCTTTGACTGTTTAGTTGACATATCGACAAATACGATGCTTTCGGTAGAGTTTTGCATGCTTGGGATCTGAAACAGAAGAAAAACTTGGGGACTGAATGCAGGGTATTAAAATTAGTTTCAGGTTTTTTCTTAATCAAAAGTGTGTTTTAATAATTTTCATATACTATTAAAAATATACATATATATATTTGAGCTTTAGCTCTTAGACAAACCTACCCAAGAAGCCTGTAATAAAGATTTCATGAGAATAAGTTGATGAACTTGCATTCTCTTGATCTATCTTTAGCACCAAACTAATTTCTGGATTTTTATTTGTCTGGGTGGGGATTGATAAATCCCTTGATTTAGAGGTGAGTGTGTAACATTGCCTTTCAAGTGTAACCAAATCTGCACTTCTGAGGTAACACGTTCTCCTCTAAGTCAGAAGGAATTACTTGTTTAGCAGCTGCTGGTTGCTCCTTTACTGACTGGTACATCTTAGATGAAGTTTTTCAATATTTTGTCCTGGATTGCTTAGGCAAATTCTTGTATTTGGTCAAGTTCCTGTGTTTAAATGAACTGCATTCCGTTCAGCATGTCAGTTTCTAGGAGAGTGTTTGAAAAGAAATACTTCAAAGATATTTCTAACTGCTTTTAGGCATACAGCATTTGGGTCTGTTGAGGGTATTGTAGCATTGGCAGTTGTTTTTCAGGGCTATAAAACATTTAAAATGTTTTAGTAAGGTACTGTGTACAGTAACTGATGTGCATGTAGAAGGTAAGAGAAGGGAATAAGCATACTGAGGGGTGACCTTATCAACGTTTATTAATATGTTAAGGGTGAGTGTCAGGAAGATGGAGCCAGGCTCTTCTCAATGTCATTAAGTGATAGGACAAGTGGCAACAGGTCCAAGCTGGAGCACAGGAGGTTCCGGGTTAACGTAAGGAAAAACTTTTTCACCGTGAGGGTGACAGAGCCCTGGAACAGGCTGCCCAGAGAGGTTGTGGAGTCTCCTTCTCTGGAGACATTCAAAACCCGACTGGACACGTTCCTGAGTGATGTGCTCTAGGTGGCCCTGCCTTGGCAGGGGGGGTTGGACTAGATGATCTTTCGAGGTCCCTTCCAACCTCTACGATTCTGTGATACTATGCTCTTGTCAGGGACAGACAAGATGCAAGCCTTTGCTCTTCCTTGGATGCACTGAAGCATTTAGGGTTAAAATGTTGTAAGCAGCTGGTAGAGAAACTTCCTTCACCACGCACCACCACTGTATGTGTATATGAGCCCAAATAAAAAGCAGAGTATTCATAATAGGCAGTCAGCCTCTTTAATATTTCCCTTGTAATTGAGATCAGAAAGTATTTATTATATTCACATATACCCAGGTCTCCCCAGTGTCACATTTAACTCTTGCTGAAATGAAGGAGCATCAATGCTATTGCATGGTGAGATGGGAGATAGTCACGTTTTGGAACGGTGCAGGCCAGATGGGAGACCAGCATGGGATATTTGATTTTTAAAGGATGAGTTAGGAAACAATTTCTCAATGGTATCTGTAGGGGATGTCTTCCTCCGGGGCGTGGTGTAGTCAAATGTGCCAGAGTCTTTCTGCGGCTTTTCTTGTTTGAAAACGGACGTTAAAAAGCAGAGTATGGCTGAGCTGCTCTTTGTGCTGTCGTGGAACATGGCCTGGGTGTTGATAACCGAGTTCAATTGTCTGAAAATGCGTTTCACTAAGAAAAAAGAAAAAAGCCAAACAAAAACTGTCACCGCACGTTCTAACATCAGTTGAAAGAAAGTAGTGCAAGACATTTCAGACAGAAACTGCGTGCTAGCTGCAGCTGAACACTTCTGAGGAGTTCCTTTGGCGCTGCTTCTCATCTCTCCAGATACTAAGACACAGCAGTTCACACTATCGGTGTGCCAAGCGTGAGAAGTAACGTCTTGACTAGCAAGGAACTTGAATGTATGTGATCTCCATTTAAAAGAAAATCCCTAGTTAAAGGGGGTCGGTTGTTTAGGTTTGGGGTTTTTGTTTGTTTTGTTTTGTTTGTTGTTTATTATTCCATGGTTCTCACCTGTTAGAATTAGCTATTTAGAGAAAAGAAAATATCTTGGAAAATACAATTTAAACTGAACCTTGAAAGAGCCAATTTCAGTGTTAAGATGAGAAAGAAACTCTTGAAATACTTGATCTTCTTGAAAATCAAGAAGAAAAAACACCACATCCCTGAATCTAGAATTTAATTTATTTTTTTCAAAAATTCTTTTTAAGCTATGGCACTTTTTCCACCAAATAGTTACCCCAGGCTTCACGGGAGAAGCCAGTTAATTGTTACTGCTTCAGGGAACTTGAAGTAAAAACACTGAGACTGTTTTAATGATCTTATTGCTGAAAATATATGGTTCTATTATCTGTGTTTTGCATAATAAATCCCAAGAAAGTTTTGATGGGTTGTGGAGAACAAGGTTATTACAACTGACTTCATCGGATTTCTGCTTCATTACAGCAGTTGTTTGAAACCATGTTTAGCCAACCAGGAACCATCATAAATTTTAATGAAGCTAAATTAAAGTAAATTATGTTTGTTGCTTCTTGGTATATTTAATTTTCCAGCAGATAAGATATATAGATAAATATAAGAATATGTGTATGCATGCTGTATCTATATATAGATATGCAGGTATATCTGCACATATAATTTAAATTTATGGAAGAGTTTTAATAAATAATTAACACATGAAAGTTGCAATATATAATTATTACCACCCAGGTAAAAAAAATAATAAATATCACTGAAAGGTACTGGACAAGTTATTCTATGCTGTAGGAACCTCCCAGGTACAGGTTTGTACTCTGGCAACTAGGTGTATCATATATGTAACACGTATATGTGCGATACCTATATGTGCCCATACTGCTGACTGCTATCTCCTTTTCTGAGGATAAAGTTACCTAAATGTTAGGCTCCGAGTCACGTTTCTGGATGGACAATTTAGCTGCAAGTCAGTGATGGGAATCGAGCAAATGGTGTATCTTCTTCCTCATACTTTGTGCCTACCAGCAAGATGATAAGAGCAGAAGAAAATCTCTCTAGTAAATAAGTAACGTGATTAACTCAAACACAATTCACAGTCAGTTTGCAGAGTGATCAAAGATGGGGAATGGGACATAAAAGTACGTGAAAGCATAAGCCATGCTCTCTTTCTGCTGGCTGTTGTACTTGGTGCCTTCCAGGTTAGCCCAGTGTTTTGCAAGCTGCAGTCGTCAGCTTTGTTGGAGACTAGACCTGAACTACTGTGACAGTTGGAGTTCTGCATGCCCAAGCCTCCTTACCTACACCCACAATCTGAGGATAACTCAACTTGTTTGTTCTCTGTCGGCCTGACGATTGATTGAAGGCTGTCTTCTGCGCTTCTGTGTGTTATTCTGCAGCGAAGGGAAAAAGGGTTTGCTCTTGAGTCCAAGTACAGCTTTTTGAATTTATCAGTTGAAAGAATGAACGGTTATAATTTGTGAACCTATTTAAGCCTTGACTAGTTTAAAAAAAACCCCACGCGTTATGCAATATTTCAAGCAAAAAAGTCCATTTACAGAAAACACAATAATAAAAATCCCTGCCGGGGGATGAAGACTGTCGCAGAGAGCTGCCATGTGATGCCAACATGATTTTCCAGTCATCTTGAATACGAAGTCTACTGCTCCATGTTTCCTTTGTCTCAACAAGTGCTCATGAAATATGTTTTTGCCTTCTCTGCCCAGTCAGAAGCTCACACTATTCACACACCCTTAGGGCAATTACTTGAAAAGCTCTTTAGCTCCATGCATAATCCTCATCAGTGCATGTTTCTGTGGCTGAGAGGGTTGTGGGCAGGATGCAACAAAGCTGAGAGTGAGTTTCTTTAAATTTCCTGGCCGCTTAGGATGGGGCAGAGTGATGGTAGAACGATCTACGGCGATTGTACATGGTGGTCACAGTAACCAGAGGGACAGGCTGCTAATAGATACATGAAAGTCAGTGTGTTGATGTGAAGCTGTACCAGTCATTTCACATGTCCTCACTCTCACGCCTAGCTGCAGAAACTCCAGGCCTGCCCAAGGTGCCAGCACACCAGTTTTATATCTTTAACTGATATGCAAGTGTCTTCTTTCTATATATACACTGGGTGGAAATAGCTAGGTTTATTTATAGCTGGTTCCCTCCCCCCTAATTTTTTTATCCTTACCAAACTTTCACCCTGGAGACTAGAAGACTTTCATGAACCTTGGAAAGCAAAAGTTTTGCCCTGAACATCATGGTGCCACTGGTAAGCTTACTTCGGTTCTGGTGAGATCCTTGGAGCAGGGATTTTTGGCAGTGCCAGAGCCTAGTGCTTCTATCGCACTAAATGTAATCCCGATGTGTTAAAGGACCAACTTCTCTTCTTTGTGCCTGAAGACATTTTCTTGTAATAAACAGCTCCTCAGAGAGGTGGCACTGGCCTGATGAAATGTACGTGCTCAGACACCTCGGTGCAGAAGGTGGTTTCCTTGGTAGGTCCCATGGGTGAAATGCTGGAGGGCACGTGCACGCATGTTAGCGTTGCGTGGGATAAGATAGAACAACGCAGACCCAGCTTGTGCCTTTCTTGCTTGCAGACTGCGGTAGGAAGGTTTTGTAAGGGCAGTGAATGCCCTCCAGTGGCAGAAAACAGGGAAATAGATCAGTTCGGTTTGTTTTCCATAACTGTTACGGAATTGGTGTGTATAGTTCAGTTCCAGTTCATGGAACCAGTCCACTCACGGTGTAGCGGTGCAGTATTGGTGGGTATCGTTGTCTCTTTGTAGCTCACAACGGCACCCAGCAAAGAGCTGAACCTTTGGCAATAGCTACTTCTCTAAAAGGCAGCAAACCTCAGCACGCTCTTACTGACAGACTTGTGTCAGTGAAGGTCGCGTCACTAGGGTGCCTGGCTTCACGAGCTGCCTGTTGGCAGGGTTGTGTTTGCCGCAGCAGGAGGGCACCCAGCGTGCTGCAACTGCCAGGCAGAGATGGGGAGAAGGGGAAACGCAGGGTCTGCAGGTGTGACTCTTTTGCACAGAGAGGTTTTATACCGATGGTGGGTTTTCTTCTGTCTTGTTCTCATTTGTGTTTTTGCTTTTTGAACAGTGCTGTCGTAATGTGTCCAGGCGTGTTTGTGGAGGTATTTCTTGCTGGTTTATAATGTGAAAACATCCTTTATAAGGGCATCAAATATGCTGCGTCCTATTTCCATGTTTGTCATGGAATAATCCTCTCATAATAAAGAGGCAATGTGAGATGGAAATATGCTTGAACACTCTACTTTCCAACTTCAGAACAAGTTTATAAACAAACAAGAAGCTTTTAGAGCCATAACCTAAAACCCAAGAAGGAATGAATACCCCCCCAGTGCTGACCTGATGTGCCTGTTTGCTGAGGTGGCCTCCCCAGCCTGCAGATACCTCCTGGTGTCCCAGCGCTGGGGAACTGCAGCACAGGTGCAGCAGGGCCAAGCAGTCATGTTTCTGTCAAAAAGTCCATAATACTTCAGTGGTGGTTTAGGATAAATAATTATCTATGGGTTCATTAGAGAAAGCGAACCCATCAGCTGTTAGCTCTGTTGTTCCTATGTCCCAGTTTCATGTCTGGGAATGCATTGATCTGATCACGCTGTTTGTTGGGGGGGGGGCTTTTTCTTGTTCCATGTTTTAGCTGTTTTGATAGCCAGGCATCTAGTGTGCAGCCTACCCCCAGTACAGGCCAAGAGCCTGGAAGGGAAAATTGGCCTCAAGGACCGAGTCCTGCCCAGCATATTTTCACTCTGAGTTGCCCCAGACTTTAAACATCTGGAAATCCCATTTACCATGAGCATCTTTAAAAACAAAATTAAGCGGTGNCCCCCCCCCCCCCCCCCATGTGAAGTATAGTCTTTACAAACATTCTGGAAATATTCATCCTGGAAAGGGCTGTTGCTAATGTGTGTTTTCTCCCTGGTTGCCCTCTGCCATGCCCAGTCTGACCCCGTGCTTGATTGCTCTGTGGTGGGAAGACAGTGGTTTTGATCAAGGCCTTTTCAGTTGTCTTTGATACTGCAAGCGTTGCAAATAACAAGGTAAAATTAAGTCTTCACTCACACTAAAAAGAGGATACCCTGGGTTCTAACATAATATTTTTGGGTGATGCAGAGGATGCCCTTTTGGAAAAGAGATTAAGCTGTGCTCCATGTACTATGTGAATATTGGCACAGGTAGAAGAAGTAATTTGTACTCTAAATGACCCTGGATGTTGTCTCTGGAAATATTGTTTTTCCAGAAGGAATTTTCTGGGTTCATCATCATTTGGTAATGGCCCAGGAAAGAGTGAGATCAGAAACTGATGCAAGCATTAGTGCAAGATGCATGAGTCTCTTGTAAACTGTGGCTCGTTTGCTATATAAGCTTAGTACTGCTATTTAGTATTTCCCACACCTCCCTGGGCGCCTCTGTACAACCAGCTATGGAGGGGCTTACTATTTAACCATACATCACTCGTGAGGATTACACTTAAAATATCTATAGGAAAGAGACTAATAGTGTTCATATTATTTACGTTAACTCTCCAGTGCACTAAGAGATCTGCTTTCCTTCTTGATTTGGCAGATCGTTGATTTTACACCTCTTCAAATATTTTGCTCTGTTCAGCAAGGAAATGCAAAAGTATGTATTTTTATTTTATTCTAGAAAATGTGATAATCTATTGGATTAAATAAAAGAATTACCAAAGATATTACTTTAAAAGAAGTGCTTATCCTTCTGATTTTACTTAGAAAAGTTGACAAAGATACTAAGAGTTGTATAGACTTAATCAGAGAAAAAAAAAGTTTCTTTTCTAACCTCTTTTCTTTGAGGCTACTATTATGAACACTTATACATAAATGTATATGAACACACATAATATTACTAGCAATTCAAGAGTAGAAGAGATCCTCAGTGAAAGACAAACATACTTTCCAGCTTTCTTCAGGTTGGTTTCCTAAGGCAAATTCCACCTTAATCCAAATGATACTTGTCTGCTGTTGAAGGCTGTCATGTTAGAAGTCAAAAAATGTTCTTCACAGGACGCTCTGTGGAGCTGATTCCGTGCTTATGGGTTACAGCTGACCTTTAAAGTTTTCAGTTTTCAAACAGGTTATAACAGCACGTTCATCCTGCACAAATAATACATGTGTCGAAGAAGTCACTCCTATTGACTTTCCCGTTGAAAACTCATGTTCTCAAACTTCATCAGTCAATACTGCCCTGTGTGCCTCTGTGCGCATTGACAGGGTGTCGGGAAACCATGAGCTCGTGTTGACACAGTGTTACTTGGAAGAAAAGGTACGTGTCTCCTGGGAGAGTCATCTTTAACAGGAGTAGTGGTGTTCGACGCCTTTGCTCGTTTGAAATCAAGCACCACAGTCAATTTGTTCTAACGGCAGATCCTCAGCCTCGTGTGAAGCCTTGCTGCGCCGTCAGCCTGACCTCTCCAGGCTGGGTGAAGGAGTAAAAGTAGTAAACCCACGAATCTTTGCCTTGTTTGGTTCCCATAACCCTGTCCAGGGCCTGGCTCCGGTGGGTGCATGGTGCACCCAGGTGGTGGCATCCCTGGAGGTCACTTTGTTTTTCCTAGGGAGTGTTGCTGCCTCTGCTCCCTGCAGCCTGGGAGGGAGGATGCGGGCTCTCAGCATGGCCGGACGAGAGCCAAGCACCCTTTGGCTTCACCCCTCTGAGCCCCAGCTCCTGGTGCTAAGGGCTCCTCCTCCAGCATTGACCTCCTGGTGAGAGGGTTGTCCTCTCCTGCCTGTTGCTCAGACAGCAACACAAAGCTGCTGCAGCTGCCCATGTCATGCTGTATGCTTGTGTTCGCTGCAGTGGTGGTCACTGGGAGTCGCACAGCCTAAGCGAGTTTTCGTGAGCGCGTATCTGTATATCTAGCCAATTTCAGGGTCGTGCTGGTACCCTGATGCCAAAGGTCACATTGACCTAGGAAGGAACTGGAGTACACCCAAACTCCTCCGCGCTCCGCTCACTGATGTATTCACATTAATAAGGCAGCTGCAGCAACGCTGCGTTTTGAACACAGGGCTTTTCACTCCTGGTTTAATGTCTGTGCTTAACGCTGCGATAGCCATCTCGCACAGTGGTGTGGTTTGTGATGTTTCCCCTGCCCTTCACCTAGCAGTGCTGTGACCCTCGCACAAGTCCTTGGGTCAGGGTCTGTGGGCAAGAGCATGCAGGGAATCTTGAGCGGCGAGGAGGCCTTGCTGCTTCAGATCTTTCTTGTCCTTCGTTTAATTTTTTGTATGTTCTGAAACATGCCCTCATGCTACTTCTGTGTTCAAGGACCCTTTTTAAGAGAGGACTTTTCCCCCTCCAGAAGGAGCAGAGGCATGTGTTTATGAGCAAGGATGGCCGTGCATGGCAGCAGAAAATCTGAGCTCATCCTGTCTCCCCGGTCCTAAACCAGAGCTTTAACATACTGCCAGAATCGCTTGCTGCAAAACACAGAACACGGCTCCTTGGCCACGTAAAAGCTGGCTGGAGCTATGCCCCTGTTCAAAATGCTCTCAGGTTTATAGGCCGTGTGGACTGAACGAAAATACTTGGGAAGGCAAAAAGGAGGCTTTTGCCTTATTCTGGACAAATAAACCTATGGGTAAAAAGAGAATAGAAATGTGTTTATTCAGATGAGACATTTGATCTGATAAGGAGAGCCAGCTGCTGAGCCAGCCTTCCCCTATGTGCTGTCTAACCTCCAGGAGATCTGGGCTGCAGATCAGGCCCATTAGTCAGATCATAGCCCCAGTGAAGCCTCTTGTAGAAGGTAAAAAAGGTCAGAGAAGATGTGGCAATGCTTACCAATGCTTGGTCTGCACTATGGTGGTTTTTTCAAGCTGGGTCCATGACTTGGAAACCTCATTTCTAACCTATGTAAACCAATGCTTGTACACACCAGGTGACCAGCATCTTCAGTGGCTCTGGGCTTTTGTGTGCCCTGCAGGAGGGACCAGTGCTCTGCGTGGCTGAAAGCAGAGCAACGCCAAGACGGATGCCGCAGCTCCCCCCGCTTTTAATGAGGGACAGTTAGTGCCCATGCCCAACATGGGTTTCTGCTCCCTGCTGGGGAGGCAGCAGCAGGTGTGCGTTGTGCTTTGAACATCTACATGGGTGTCTGGTGCAGCACCTGAGCGTGTTGGTGTGCACCGAGCTGCTGGGGAGGTTTGGCCCCCGAGACGATGCTGGCATCACTCTACTCGGCTCTGGGATGCTGGTGAGTCAGGTGGGGCATGGTGCCATGGGCTCAGGCCAAAGTGGATCTGGGCATGCAGTGGAGCTGAACTTGGGAGCAGGTGCCTTGGGAGACTTCAGGTCGAACAGTGGGATCTGTGTGAGTCTGGGCGCCCTCCTGTATAGGCAGAGGTGAGGAGGTGGTTAACCAAAGCTCTGGAGTGAGATGCTGAAGGTCTCTGGTGGGTCCAGCTCTGGATGACACCTTGCAGTCTGTCCCCTGGTGCGTGTTTCCTGTGACTCCATACGCGCAGGGCTGTGCCGCTCCGAGTGCTGGGCTGCGACCCTCTGGGGTCCTGTTTCTAACCACTGAACCAGGGTTCCCACGTTAGGTCTTGGGCTGTTTGACTTTATACCTCTCTTTCCCTGGGTGAATAACGTTAAAAGGGGGTAGTTTTACAAGGGGAATGTGCATCCATAATGTAGAAGGTTATTCCTGACGTAACTAGCATTGGGTTTCACAGGGAATATTTCAGCGGAGAGAGAGATACGATGTTGTGCTTGCTCATGGGAATGAATTGCATGTGTAGAGAGGAAGGACTGATTTCTTTGCTGCTCTTATGACTCTTCAGTTTGGAGCTTGAGTGCGGACCAGGGCTTCCTCAGACACCTGATGCTCAGGCAGGGTTTGATCGTCGTGTGCAGATGATGTGTGTTTGGCCACTAGTGTCAAGTGGGTGAGCCCAAAGCTGTGCGAGTAAATGTACAGGCACTGAAACTACCCTTGCTGAAATGGGGATGAGTCTAGCTGAAGACCTCTTCTTCATCTAGCTCAGAAAAATCCGGTTGCAGGAAATCAAGGACTGCAAAATGAAGCATCAGATTGCGAGCATGGTGCTACCACACACAAGCTCAACCTCCCTATAATTTTTGTTAAAGAATTATCTCAAGGGAAAATCCATATTCCTACCCATATTCCGGCTGAGAAGGTCATTGAGCAAGCTTGGTGCTCACCCCAAATCCCTACCAGCCTAGGAGGATAACTTTGCTGCTAATGCAGCAGGTGTGACCAAAACCAACCTAAAGAGCTTGGCTCTGCAACAGAAACTGCACCCTTTATCATACCGTGGTTTGTTTGACTCCTTCCAACTATAGGTTTCTTAAAATAGTAATGTCTGAGGTTGCCTGCATTGGGGTAATGCTCAACTCCGATGCATCTGGGTTGGTGAGGTTGGTGAGGCTGTAGGCTTTCCCTGCAGCTGCTAGATGGAGATCCTGTCTCGTCACCTGCAGCTAAAGCCGAGGAGGCTACCTTAGTATAGGGGAAAGGAAACAAAACAGGTACTCAGACATTGGCACGTGATCCCGGTGGTACATAATATTAATGGGAGTCACTGGCACTGGTGGCTTTGGGTTTGACCCCATGCAAAGGAAGTCCAAGGACACTGGTTGCTACTTTTTTTCTTTTGGTCTAATGTGCTGTTCCCAGGAGGTCTTTAAACACCTGCTCTGGTGAAAATAGTACCTTCAGTGCTGTAGGTAGTCCTTCCTATCAGCCAAAACAGGCCACTACCACTGCATTTTTCAGGAAGAAAAATGGTGGTATGGGGTGGCTGCTGGGGTGGGCAGCCCTGTTTCCCCGTGGGGTAAGGGAAGGCTCCTGTTGTGTGAGAAGCTGCTGGGAGCTGAAGCTCTTGCCGGGCATCTCTGTCAGCAAGTGATCACATGAAGAGCTGTTGGTGCTAATTTGCTTACATTTTGTAGTGTTAGGACTAAGCCAGTCCATATCCCTTCCTGACCTCGGCTCCTGCTGTTTCTGGGCTCCCTCCACTGTTGCAGTATGCAGCAATGATAACGTGAGGGAGACCAGTCTTTGGGAGGATCCTCAACCAGAAACCCAGCTGACTGCAGGGACAGATGTGTGGGACAACCTGCTTCTATAGTGCAGCTCCACATGAATGCTCTAGTGTCATTAGTTACCCCAAAGTAATTTTGCAGTTTCTCTGTCTTAAGCCTGTCCTTGTGACACCAGCTGATGCTGGGAGACCCTCTTGCCTGCAGAAGGCAGGATCCTACGAGCACCTCGGGAACTGCATTGCTGCCCGCACACCCGACCAGCTGCATGTCTGTGGAGGTTACGTACGTTGACAGCCAGGATAGACCATCCCTTTCCAGTGATATGGCCATAAATGGAGAAATCTGAAGGGAATGCAAAAAATCTGTCCTAAATTTTGCGTGGTGTTCTGGCTCCCTGAGACGTCCTAGGTCTGTCTGCAAGGGTACTGCTGGCAAGCCAGGGGATGGTGAAGGTTTCCCCCTGCTCTGTAAGCTGCTTTGAACAGTAACGTAAAGTGTTGGGAAGGATCACCCAGCTGTGAATGTTAGTATTAAGCGGAAAACTTTCAGGGTTTTTTTTTCAGTTCCTTGGCATAGTAATGTGATAAATCATCCATAAAGTGCTTTTCCAGCAGATGTGGCTGTACAACATGCGATGCATCTGACAGCAAACATCTGTCTGGGCTGCAGCAATGACGTGGTCTGTTTTTCCTATCATATTGGGTTACCTTACTCATCTGACGGAGATGAAATTCCTCTGAACCTTGGCTTCCCCTCTGCTGCTGTGCTTCCCAGCTGAGCGCCCTCCATCCCGTACACCGCAGCAGGGATGGTGAGCAGATCGAGGGCTGCTGGGGCTGGGTCGCTGGTCTGCTGCTGAGCGAGCCATTGGCGGAGGCTGGCACATGGCTTCCAGCCTGGGGAGGGATCTGAGGATTAAACTTTAGTTATGAGAATTTAACTCGACTCGACCTGGATTGGGCTGTGGGCTGCATTCAAAGGAAGAACGGGGCTTATTGTCTTCCTCTGGCTGGGCTAAAGCTGTAATCCCACCAGGCATACTTATTCTCACTGGACCTCTCACAAGATGTTGATCTCATTACGTTTCCAGAAAATTCATCTGAATTCCCATAAAAGCAACTGAACACCTGATACCCAAGGCCCCAGTTTAACCGCAGGCACAGTGCTGCACATCACTTTTTGGCCTTCATTTACTTCCCATACAAAGAAGATGGTTTTGTGCTTCGTTTTATGTTTGTAACGCTGCCACTATGAGGCTGCAAATGCCAAGTTTGTATTTTTCCCAGGGAAATAAATTCAGAACACCAAGCGGCCATCTGCTAGGGTGGTTAAATCCCACAAAGTGGGAGAGGAGCTCTTCCCACAGCAGGTGTAACCAGAAGCAAAATTCAAAAGTAAATCCTTATCTCTGGAGATGAGGAGACACCTCTTCCCTCTGACACTGATGGTTCCTTTAGCTTTCATAGCTATGCCTTATGAAAAAAAATATCTGATTTTTAAATTAATAACAAAGGGAATAATGGCAATAGATAAAACCTAAATAGTGCATACAGTGTATAACTTAAATAACCATATCCAGAGTTAAAGAATCTAACGGATTGCATGCCCCTGGGCAATGGGGTGACATTGTGAGGGCAGGGGGGGTGATGAAGTCGAGGAGAAGCTGCAAATACAATGCACCAAACTGCCTCCATTTTCTTGCAGGGCGTGCCTGTAAGAGAACCGCCGCCACGCGGCGTTGGGGAAATGCGAAAGGATGAGGAAAGGCCCTTTCCAAGTCTTTGCAGTTGCCAAAAAAAAAAAGAAAAAAAAAAGTGTAACCTTGTATTTGTTTTTCTTGACAATCTTGTAGAGGAGCCGAGAAATGAATGGGTAGTGTTTTCCTCCTACCCACCCCGGACTGGTGTGTTTACTTGTCAAAGTGAAAAGAAAGTTGCAAGGGAGGAGTGTGGGAAAACTTAATCGTGAACAGGTTATCGCAGACAGCAAAGGACTGGAGACAGCTATGGGCGTGGGTGGGTAGAAGCAAGAGTTGTGTCCTACTGACTGCCAGATGTGCTGTAGGGAGTTAACCAGCTTCTCTGTCCCGAGCAGCATTTCAAAGGTATGCCACCACAGAGCTCGCTGCAGCAGCCTGCTCCTCGCCTGCTTCGTTTCAAGGGCATTATATGTCCCTTAGCACATTTTCACAACAACATTCCTGTTTGTTTGAAGAATAAAAGCAGGCCAAGATTTCAGAAATTGAGTATGACAGGCTCTGAAAATTGCTGTGTCTTCTCCATGTCCATTGCTCTGTGATCTTTGTTGCTTTGATTGCTTCCAAATATAACTTGAAAGAGATGCATGGCTTGATTATTGCCAACATGAGTAGTTATTGATCTAAATGACTGCTTGGAAGGAAAGGATGATAGAGAAACCATGCTCTGCTATCCATATGTTTAGATCTCCTGTCTCATTTTGCTTGAGCTAATGGGGAAAGATGTATCATGGCACAGCAACAAAGAAAATCCTCTGCCTGCTTTAAAGTTACTGGGCACTTTTACATATTAGAGAAAAGTCATTAAAGATGCATAAAACATTTGACTTTAAATATCTATAGCCAACGAAACCAGGTCATATCCTACAAAACACCCCAGAAGCAGCTCCTAATCCTTTGGTTGACCAGGTGCCCTTGACACAATGTGGAGCCACCTTGGGGCCGCTCTGAATTGTGTGGCTCTGCTGAAGATCCTTTTGAGTAGCTGGGAAAAGCAGCCGCTGCTTGGTTGCTCCAGCCATTCTTCATGTTCTCCAGCACTGTCCTGCAGGAGATGGTGCAGGAGACTGGGAGATGCACCTCTTCCCTCCCTCGTGCCCCCGGGATGAGCAGTACCCCCTCTTGCCCACACCTTGGTCCAGCACTGGCAGGGAAGGAGTGGCTGCAAAATGCCCTGTCTCCCTTCTCTTAGACCTAATCACACCTCCAGTACTGAGATTGGTTTCAGCCAGAAATGTCCCATACAGCTGCTATGCCTTGACACTAGTGTGGCTGTTTCCTAGAGGTCCTGTAGCTGGTTCACTGGCTTTGACAATTTCCTTTTCTAGACTTTAATCAGACATTATGTCCAAAAATGTTGGGTGGTGGGTTTGTTTTTTGTTGTTGTTGTTTTGCTTTTTTTTAAATGAGCAATTGTTATATGCTTTCCTTCTTGTTTTGGTGCGGGATGGACTTGTTGGTTGATTGATTGGTTTTGGTTTTTGTTTAAAGGGGAGATGCATTTTTCCATCTCGATCTTTACCGTCTTTTTGGCACTACTGGACTGGCATAACGGGGTTAGGGGGCGGATCTTTTGCCTTTAGATCTTTAATCTTTTGTAAGATTAAAATGTGTGTATAAATATATATTTATTATGTGAACTTTTACCAAAAGTAATTTCAAATTTCCAATATGAAGCTTTCAAACAGGGACTTGCCCTAAACTGACAATTATCTGGGTGAATGTGTAGATTAGAATAAAAACTCACTTGCCTTAGGGAGAATTTGAGACAAGATCGCTAAGTACCTTCTCTGATTTGTGTCAGACAAAAACACAATACAGAATAAATACGTATTTTCCAGGAGTAATATATTGCACATGTGATGAGAGGCTGCATTTAATTTGCTGTGAATTTACAGAAGCATGAATTTTAAGCGGCTGTATGCGCTCTATAATCTGTCAACTTGTACAAATAACTTAGGAGCTGAAGGTGTTTTTGAGTAAGAAAGAATAAGTCACAAAGTGATCATTATTTTAATGAGTGTAACTGCTTCTCCAGCTTACAGTAACAATGAATACAGCAAATAAACCTGAAAATACCAGCGGAGTTTGAGCTTAACGGCTCCGTGTCTTTTTGCACAGGAGTACCTGAAGAGCACTGGGGAGCAGCCGGCGCCAGCGTTTCCCACTGCCGCAGAGCCGCGGCTGTAACGTTTCCTCATCTTTGACCCCCCCCACCGCCGGTGGGTTAAAGGATGCCGGCGTGATGTGGCCCCGTGACAACAGGGGCCTGCTCCAGGCCTTCCTGTCAGAGATGTGGTGTGTGCACGAGAGCGAGCGGCTCGGAGCGAGCCGCCTTCACCTTACCACAGCCAGTACAGGCCAAACGCGGAGGGCCTGCCCCTGGGCAACCCGTCTCTGTGGGGCTGCGCGCACACAAACATACGTAACATTTTAGGTATGTCTGGACATATAAACAGCACTATATGTCAGCTTGCAAAGCTGGGCAGCTATTCCAGCTTCCTTCCCACAGTAAGCATCTCAGCTCGGGCTTACTGCCCACCCAGCCACAAGAAGTCGGCGTGTGCCGCAGGTAGCCTGCAGTGGCTGAAGAGGAGCTGTGCTGAAGTGATCCATGGAGATGTGAGCGCACGGATATGCCCAAGGTGCTGCTTGCTTTCAGAGAGCTTTAAAAATGAGCTGGAAATCTGATAGATATAAAAAAAATTTTTAAATTGTACCTGAAAAAAGTTGCATGGGATTGGATCCAATGTCCATTGCTACAAAATGCAATGGGAGGAGAAGAAAGCTAGGACAGAAAAGGCATTTGCAGGTAATAAAATTGGTAGATAATTTTCCTGTTTCTCCACCTGAGCCCACTAGATGCAGCCAGCTGCTGACCACAGGCTGAATAGTTGATGTATGATGAACAGCACAAAGGTAACATGGCATTGTAACTTCTCCTATACAACCAGCTAAGTGAAACCATGTCCATTAGCACCCTCTGCATACAGCCCAAAGCTGCTTCAGAGTTGTCCTGCGAACGCCTACTACCAGCTAATTTTTCTTGCTGCTGAGACAGTTGTGCCTGGCAGGCTATGAAGGCTGGGGTGCCCGTGCTGCGTGACCGCACGTGCCAGTGGTGCGGGCAGGTCAGAAGCTAGACCTATCTGAATGTTGGTCTTTGGTGTGGATGTGGAGATGGCTTGGGCTTCCTCCATTATCTAGCCTGAGCCGGTACCAGTGTGGCCATCGGGAGATCTACTTTGCAGATAGTTACAGAAATGCTCCCTTTTCCCAGTATGACTATAGCAATATGCAAATATGTCTAAAATGGAAATTTGTGATATAGATAGTTGAGCAGAGGGGTGGCAGCCAGAAATATGTTTTGATTGTGCACCAGGTTTGGGTTGGTAGTCTGACCCCTTCCCAGTTAAACTGGGTATCATGCCATTGCTCACGGAGGTGTTACAAGGATTAGAATTTTTCTTGTGCAGGACTTCACATTTCCACTGAGGAACAGTTTTTATCATTATTTGTACTCTATTCTACATGAAATACTTTGTTGAATGTATAGTAGCTTGAATCATGTTTATATATAATCCTAAAGGATTTATCCCTGCACACTGCAGGCCGGCAGGGTGCTTGTGCTGCTGGGAACCTGGAGCCACAGCACTCCTAAGCCCACCCGTCGTGTCTGGGCACGCGGCGTATGCCTGCGGTCTGCCAGGCCGCCTTTAAAAAAAATCATGATGTTATTTATTTAACATTGATACTCCATATTTGGGGGAAATGCAGGCAGTTCAAGGAGGTGTGGCTATATAACGTACAATGTGTCTCCGGGATAAAGGACGACCTTCAGGGATCTCTTGTGTGAGTTTTTACAGATCTATTGAGAGCCTTGATTAATTTTGCTTGGTGGTTTGGTTTTTTCTGTTTGTGTGTTTTTTGTTTTGTTTTGTCTGTTGGTTGTTGTTTTCCCTGCTGCTGTTCAAATCTAGGGGTTTAGTTGTATTTTAACTATATGTTAAGTATATGAGACAAACCTGAATGGATCCAGGCCTAATCATATTTACATTTGTAAATAACAACAACGACTTCATATCTATGTGTGAGATGTTATGTGTGTGGTTAGATACGAGGCCAAAACAGTAATCAGCTCCGTAATAGTTTTTAATAAAGACAGTTGAATAAAACAGGTTTTAGAAAAGTAAGGAATAGAAGCAGAAAATATTTCTTTCCTATTAACCATTGCTATAAATGCCAAGATGTCTTAGTCTAAAGTTATAAATTGCAATCTTCATTAAAATGCTATATGGAAAATGCCACAGTTAAAGCACGGTACTGCTGGTATCTTACAGAATATAGGCATTAACCTTTCCTCATCTTTTTCTCTTTTTATAGTAACAGCAAAAAATACTTTCCTCATGTTTCCAAAATTAGTTATTAAAGGAGGCACTGAGAAATCTGATTACCCCTAAAAGTCAGTTTTGTCATGTTACATCTTAATGTCAAAACTGTGACAAAAACCATTTCGCTACTTAGTAAAGAGGAATGGATTCGATCTGCACTACGGTAGGTCACGACCAAATCCTAATTTAGTTGATTTGGTTATTCAGATGAGACATCTGTTGACTGCAGATGATGATTAGAGGCTATGGAATTGTTTGCAACCTGATGTTAGGGTCTCACTTATGCTAGGGGTTTTTTTACATCAACAAATTTAATTCTACAGTTATTTCATTCTGCAGTTATAGTTTTTATTGTTTTAGCCTACTAGGGAGAGACTAGGATTTATTTGATTTTCAGGGAATAGTGTGAGAATGAGCAGTGGAGCAGAGCAGATCGGAGGGTGGTTACTTGGTCAGGAGCTCAGCACAGCTGAGGGGCCGTCCTGCTAATCGTGCGCCTATGAGGACAGCCCAAAATAAACTCGGTGGCGCTGGGTATAAAAATAAATATTTCAAAATCTTTTCTCTTTCAATTTGGTCTCTGAACCTGGGGAGAAAACCACTGCTTTGGTGGCAGTGATTTTTACATACTGCGTTCTCTATTCAGAACGCAACCTAGAAGGAAATATCTGCAGACTGAGTCTATTGGAGGCACGCCCTTGTGTTTGGTGTAACAAAACCGGATCTGAGTTCGGTCATCGCTTCTCTGTCAGGTGCAGAGTCAATAACCACCTCCTGTGCTGTGCGATTTGTAGCTGCAAAGCGGCATCAGCGTTCTTCTTCCCGACTTTAGAGTAAAGCCTGTCTGCCCTGCAGTTCTTAATTACCTCTGTGCACAGCGTCTGATGGGATTTCTGACCCCACCTGCCACTTCTCCACTGAGATTTATTTCTGTTCCTAATGCAGAGGAAGATTAACGTGACACATTCTCTGGTACCTCTATGGTTTCTCAGTTTATGGACTTAGAAAAGTAGTATAAGTTATTTGTGGTTGTGACAGTCCTTGCATGTACAGAAGGGCATATGGAATCTGTGAACGAGATCTTGTATTAAAGTAGAGTTCTACCTAGAAAGGTGTGTACATAACAATAACTCTGCAGCAGTGGTTGCTTATTCTGACAATGAATTTTAGTTATGATTTATGCAATAAAGGACGCCTCTCTGAAAACAGAGGAAGGTGCTGTTCATAACAAATCCGTAGTAAGTAATACTTACAAGCTCTTTATTGATGCTCCCAAGCTTCCTAGGGAGGGCAGGTTTATTTGTAGAGGAAAATTAAGGCATTGTGATACCCTGTCAGGCCAGTAAAATGATAATCTTTCAAGCCGTTTTGTGCACTGATTTTAAAAAGCAACTGTTATGAACAACAGGTTTCTGAGCTTACGGAACTCAAAAACGTATTTGTGATGTTAGTTTCTGAAATGAAAACTTCAGTGGTTTGGGTTGGTTTTTTTTTTTGAGATTAGGCAGTCTAGGTTTAGCTTATTCTGGTTAGAAGAAAACTCAGTCCCTCTTTAGGACCCTCTTCCTGAGGAGCCGGAGCCTTGACATGACCACATCCCAGTCTGCGTAGGCACCTTCCAGGTGACGAGTCACTTCGGATCCTGACTGATAGCTTTGGCGACCATGAAGCACGCGCCAGTTATCGAACGTCATTATGTCTCCTATAAAGAGATTGCACAAAGTTTAATTTTAGGATGTTATAGTTGATAACATGATAACAACAGATAACATGGAGGTAGATTTCTATCAACAGTTAGGGAACAATAGTTTCAGGCACTGTATCTGGAGATATGCAGCAAGGACACGGCAACCTTAATTCAGCTGTTCATTCTCAACCGGAGAAGGCAGGTCCCTTGCAACCTCTGATTCTTTTGTTGTATAATCAGGAGTTAAAAAGTGGAGCGGTAGGGGAGTCCACGCTGAGAAAATCAAGCCTTGAGAGGAAAAGCGACTACAGCAGATCCGCAGGAAAGATAAAATGGGTGAAAGTCACTAGGATGATTTTCATTTGATCGGTCTGGTACTATTTGTACTATACACATCTTGCATTGCTATCCCTGTTAAGAGAATTTTATGAGAACAAAATCCAGCCGTTGAAAGTTAGGAAATCACATAATCAAGGCTTGTATGCCATTGTAATTTATCTCCCTTGTGTGCCACTGTCATGATAAATTTCTAATTAAGCAACCTTATAGTCTTTTTTTCCTTCTCCCCCTCCCCTCTACCACCATTTTGGTGCATTAATTGATGAGACGAATGGTACTAACGTAATGTGAGGTACTTTGTTTTACCATTTATTATGTGATCTTATAAATTATTTTATTGCATGTTCCCAATAGAGAGATATTAATTTCCTCACAGACATTTTAAAGACACTAGCATCATAGTACATGAGGCAGTCAGATACACTAATGAATTTACTTTTGTAGCATCTCTGGAGAGATGAGGCACTGTTCCTATCTTTATTGTACAGCTGGGGAATGAAAGAACAGAGATTAAGGCCAAAGTAGTTAAACATATGCACAGACTGACTTTTAAAGAGTAAAGGGCATTTTTTCAGCATGTTTTACATTTAAAACACAACCCTGTAGAACTCCAGCTGAAGTTTAAGGCACTTAGCACTTCTGCAAATGTGCCTCCAGATGTCTTGCATAGGCCACCCAGAAAAAGCAGCACAGCAGCAGTGGCCTTTGGTAACTCATCCAGCATCACGCTGGCATTTGGTGTCTAAGCAAAGACAGCAACTGAATTTCCCACAGCGCTGTTTGGCCTCCCTCAGTGTTATGCATGTTATGCACCCGTATCGTCTTCTGGATGTTCTGCAGCTCCTGCAGCCATCGGGCAGGTGCCCCACCAACAAACTGAAGTGCCATAAAGACAGGCGTATCGTGTCCCTTAACATCCTACTCTGCGAGAAATGAAGCAGAGGAAAAATTATGTGGTTGTATATCATTTAACGAACAAACACTGAATTGGGATGGCACAGGAGTCTTACATGTGATATTTCCCATCTGTGGTGCTATCGATATGACGTTACAATTTCCTATACGGTATAGGGTTTTGACGTAGTACAAAGCTTTGTTGGACGAATCAATTCCCCCCTGCAGTGGGTTGGTTTTCTTTCTTTATAGTGTAACAATGGCCAAAGGAATCTATGAGATGAATGTAAGGATGCAGTATGAAATAAAATAGGTGATAGAAGGACTGAAATTTCCTCTCAGCACCAGTGCTAGCAATGCTCAAGTGTTTTGACTGTTAGGAAAAACATGTGAAAAATAATTGCGGGGAGAAGCAACTTACTGACCTGGTTTCAGCTTGTAAGTAAACTTGTGTTCTGCACTGTTTAATAAATCATCAAATTCCTTCAGAGCTGCATAAAACGGCCTCACTTTTTCAGCTGGTATGTCAAACACTGTGTCTCTTGTTGCGTTATTATAATTGATGCGAACTGCTAGGCCTCTGGAATCCACGCTATGAAACACAGGAGGAAAGGAAAAGGAATGTATTATATCGTTACTGAAACATTTTCAGATGGTTAAACAGCAACCGAACTCTCCTGCTGGAACTTCAGTATACTTCTATAGTGAAATTCAGATTGTTATTGGGTTAGATTTTGATAATTAAGCCTGACTAGGAAAGGGGATAATCAGGAGAAAGTGTAGATACTTGATTTCCTTAAACATTTATATTCTATACACTTTAATTGTAAAATTAAAAATTCTTTAAATTCAGAATAGATTCTGATCATTTGCATTTGATCTTTCTACAATATATAGTTCTTAATCTAAACGTTTCAAATTATGACCTCCTTTGGCACGGTACAGATGTACGTCGGCTGGAATTTAGTAACAGACCCAGCTGCTGTTACCCTGGGTCTGTACCCAGGAGCTCTTCTAATTACCACCACTTCTTGCTGGTGGTGAAAACTAAGGAAAACTACGCTGTGGTGGTACAAAGCAAAGAACAAGTAATACACTGGCAAAAAAAACCCCAACTGAACAAGAAAAGCCCCAAAATAACTCCAGACCCAGTTAAAGCAGTGTTTCCCCACAAGGTGGCAGGAGCAGACCTTCTCCTACCAACATGCAACCCACCATACGACAGGGATTTTATTCTTCGCTGTTGTTGAAACTACTCACTCTATAATCCTTTGTTTACACTGCACAGCAAAATCACAGTAGTCCACCCCAACATCTGTATAGTCTACGGCAGTAGAGGACAGGATCTGATAGGCCTGAGGATTTTGTTTCTTCAGCTCGTTGGATACGTGAAATCCATCTACGACTTGGCTTTCACCTCCTGCAGCTGTTTGCTTTATGCAGTGGAGAAACTGAACCTGCAATGAATTAACATCTCATTACCAGAAGAATTAGCAAGCGTATTTACCAGTTCATTGGTATCAGTTCCTCATATCTGTGGTTCTGCTTTTTCTTTTGTTTGGCTTTTTCAGCAAAAGACCGAGTTCCCAGTACCGCAGCTTCACAGCACTCACCATCGCACAGGCACGATTAAAGTAGCACGTTCATAAATCCATCCCGTTTGGGGTATCTTCTAATGCTTGCAACCTGAGAGTGAACTGCAAAGCTCTGGTCTCACTTCTCTCCTTTGAGTCCCTCGCTGTGGCAGCCATATAATTTTTAATGCATTGCAGTCTTATCTCAACAAGGAGGATTAGTTTTCTCTTGCAGGAACAAAACCTGCTGAGAATTAACTGCTCACAGAGGGTAAAAGGTGGCTCGTGTAGAAGGCAACAGGCTCAGTGTCTCTATCATAAAGTAAGATTAAGACAGTTTCAGGTCTTATGAGGAGTGGCTGAAGGAACTGGGTTTGTTTAGTCTGGAGAAGAGGAGGCTCAGGGCAGACCTTATTGCCCTCTACAACTACCTGAAAGGGAGTTGTGGCGAGCTGGGGGTCGGCCTCTTCTCACAGATAACTAGTGACAGGACAAGGGGGAACGGCTGCAAGTTGGGCCAGGGGAGGTTCAGGTTGGAGATGAGGAGAAAATTCTTCTGGGAAAGGGTGGTCGGGCATTGGAACGGGTTGCCCAGGGAGGTGGGGGAGTCACCGTCCCTGAGGGTGTTTAAGGACAGGTTGGATGTGGTACTTAGGGACGTGGTTTAGTGGGTAATAGGTGGTGGGGGGATGGTTGGACTTGGATGATCCTTGAGGTCACTTCCAACCTTAATGATTCTATTCTATTCTATTCTATTCTATTCTATTCTATTCTATTCTATTCTATTCTATTCTATTCTATTTCACTTCACAGTGAAATTGCCAAGGTGTAAGAGGGAGCAGAGAGCCTATAACCTGGGCTCTTGGTTGCACCAGCGTAAATCTGAGCTGCTGACATCGGCACTAAAACTCCCTGTGGCATTAGAGAACTACACAAAATACACGTCGTACCAAGGGGAACAGCATTCGCCCTTCCCTTCTATGATGGCGGATTATTTCTGAGACCGCTAGGATGAAAAAAAACAAAAAAGCTGGGAGGAGAAAGAGGTGCAGGGGACAGGGTTTGTCCCAGAATCTCCTCACCAGCTGGACCCACACACACTGATGATGGTGATGAAGGGGGAAACGGAAATCTGTTACGGAAACCCTATTCCATTCTTACTCTACATCAATGAACAGTATCTAAGTGGTGTTAATAGGTGATGTTAGTGTGAATGCTTGGCACTTACTTGTGGATAATTACATTGGTATTTTGTTTAATTATGGAAGAGAGATATATCAGAAGAACCGATACAAAGTACTCCACAACAAGAGAAGGGGAAGCTGGTGGTATGAAGCTTATAGGTGAAATTTTCCCAGGGTTATCTTTATTCCTTTGTACCTGTTCCTACTACTTTTCAGTCCTCTGGTGAATTATGTGGATTAGGCTTTGATATGACAGGGACTAGGTGAAAACGCATTTTCTGTGGTTGTTGTCCAGCTTTACAAAATGCCCTTTATTTTTGTCTAATTATGGAAAGCACAGAGATAAGGGTTTAATTTCAATCAATTTATAGAAAACAGAATATAACATCTTAATCACATTTCTTCTAATATGTTCTCCTGAGGTAAACAGACATGTCCTAAGATGTCACAACTGGACTATAGCATGTAGACACCCAACTTCTTCAATTTAGTGAAAGCAGCATTAAAAGCCTAATGGGCTTTCTCATATGGTAATATTCTCAATATTTTGTGAGTTTCCATTTAAAAATTATGGCATACATAATGGGCTTGTTATAACGTATATATAGCATACCCATATGTATCTAGATTGTTATATGTAGATTAATATACTGATATCTTTTCATTGCTCTTTTAAGACAAAATTCAGAGTTGCTGAACACTAGCCATACTTCACACTATAGGAACATTTCCCTTTCCCCTTTTGTGTTGTGAAAAAGTCAGTAGGTTCACCTTACCCCAGGTGGATGCTGCAGAACAGGGTAATCGGTGTGAAAACATAGTTTCCCGGTTGTGTAAGCCACATTGTTAGCATCTGCTTTGTCTTGCACTTGCCACGTTGGCCTTCATAATGAAAGGGAAAAGAGGAAACGTTAAAACAGCCAGCCAGCATGCCAGCCAGTGCACACTGAAACTGTGAAATCACACTACAAAAGAGTCATTCCATCTTTGAACGTGCAAATATTGTAAATTATAAGTAAATAATGATTTAGCGGTTCCTCCCTGACCCCGTGAAAGAAGGCTCATTCCAGCAGTCCTAGATTCAAGCTGGAAAGTTAAGTGTGCCAAGGGACATCTGGCCCCAGGACAGCATCTAGAAGAATGATGGCTTTCCAGTGGCAGTACTTTGCTGAATTCAGAGATCAGTTGGAAACACTAAGAAAGAGATATCTACTAGGACAAAACATCATCTTATTCCTGAGGCTTCCGAAGTAAGAGAGTGGAATTTGGCCCATTTCTTTTTATAAACCTTCCATTTCTCCCTGCCAGGCGGAGCACATTATCGATGAAATATGGACTTGTTAAATGCTATGCAACTTTCCCCAAAATTATTTTAAGAACTTTATGATCCTAAGAAATATAAAGTATCCTTTGCAGGGGGATCTTCCCCTTAAATTGAACGCTTGCTGCTAAAAGAAAATGTCTTGATGAAAGACTTGGTAACTTCTTCCCCCTCTCTGATGCTCTTTCTGAGAACTACCCCCATTTATTTGGTTCCATGGTTTCTGTCTTGAAACTTGTCAAAATTCAGTAAAAAAAGTTTACTGACATCTGCAGGGTTTAAAAAAAAAAGTCTCAGTTCTGACAAAGGCATGAATACATCATGCTGCAGCACAATCTGTTTCGAGTGACACACCATGCAGGAGAATTTAAGACCAAGAACCACACGTTTTGTTTGTACAGCGTTCACATGATTGAAGACAGTGCTCCGCAGATGCATGTTATAGATCCAGGCATTTGTCTGGAAAAGTGTAAGTCACCATACGGAGTCCATGTAATCACAGGAGCATAAGTGATTTAAAAGAAAATGTGAAACTCATTTTCCCTTGTGAAATGCTAGAGACCAAATATATTATGTTTCAGATGCTGTGTGTCTAGCTCTACTTCTTAACGACAGTTTAAAAAGAAAATAGGCTGAAGAACGTGCAGCCCAGAATGAGGTACATATAACATACAAACACTTTTGTTGTAGGAGTGGTCTTTAGTACAAAAACTTTGCAAAAAAATTTCTGAAATTGCCGGGGGAAAACCTCCTTGAGTATTTGCAAATGTGTTTAACTGCCTGGGAGAAATAATTTTTATTATTTGGTACAGCACATATTCATCAGAACATGACTTCAGTACCCAAGTATGATAATTTCAACCACACTTCCGTAGTTCCCAATTCTACAGCCAAAAGATACCCCGTTATTTAATCCTTGTCATTAGTGTTGAAGGTAGCTAGGCTCACTATATCTTTAACTCACAGATTCACAGAGTGGTCGGGGTTGGAAGGGACCTTGGGAGACCATCTAGTCCAACCCCCTTGCTAGAACAGGAACACCTAGATCATGTAGCACAGGATCGTATCCAGTCGGGTTTTGAATGTCTCCAGAGAAGGAGACTCCACAACCTCTCTGGGCAGCCTGTTCCAGTGCTCTGTCACCCTCAGCACAAAAAAGTTTTTCCTCATATTGAGATGGAACATCCTGTGTCCCACTTTGTGCCCATTGCCCCTTGCCCTGTCACTGGGCACCACTGAGAAGAGTCTGGCTCCTTCCTCTAGAGATCCATCCTTTAGATGTGTATAAGCATTGATCAGATCCCTTCTTCTGTTCTCCAGGCTAATCAGACCCAGCTCTCTCAGCCATTCCTCATATGAGAGATGCTCCATCCCCCTCATCATCTTGTTAGGTCATGGCTGGGCTCTTGCCAGTAGTTCCCTGAATTTAACAGGCTCCAGTGTGACTTGATGGTTCTACAACAATTTAACACATTTTAATTGTCTCCTTTCTACGCAATATATAGAGAATTCCAGTATAATTGGAACTGTGGTATGCTATAAAATCAGTGTAAGGTTTTGCAAGAGCGGTCAGTGCTTTCGTGCTGTTAGGCTTTGTGAGGGGAGCTGGTCCCTGGGAGCTTTCCTTCCGTGCAAGGAGCTTCGGTCAAAGCTCAGGTTACTGACTTGAAGGTAGCGATGTTGATAGGGAACTCGGCGCTGAATGGGAAAAAGCCAACCTTACTGTTTCAAAGTCTCAATGGAGCTGAAGTACCAGCTCAGCCACGGGGACCGCACGCGGGAAGTAAAGGAAGAAAACGTCAGAGGACTCTGGCCTTAGGGAAAGCAAAGTGGGGTGGAATGGTTCATGGTTTAGTAATTAGGGTCAGTTTTCAACATCAATTGCTCAGGCTGTTTGACTGAGGAGGAAATTTGGCACCAGGCGGGTGCAGCAATTTTTTGCATTAAGTGGCAATGTGGGATCAGTCTCCTTCAGCAGAAAACTAGCCTGTCTGCGACATCGTCTTGTGAAACCACTGCACTAGGCACTGAAGCCACACTTGAATCATCTGGTCTTGCACTTCATTAAATTCTAAGTCTTGTTCATAAGAGGTTTGGGACCTATGTCCTTCTCCAGCACCTGAAGCCCTCTGGGAGGAGCAGATGGTTTGGCTCTTTCAGTGGGAGCGCTGGTGCCCGAAGGAAGCCCTTCACACCACCCCAGCCCTGGACAAGGCTTCAGAACAGGGGAGGAGCATGAGGTCTAAGGCATGAGAAGTTGGAGAAATGAATTGTAATATGACTGGAGGCCTTGTTAATGGAGTTGTGCCTCCATAATGTAAAGAAAAAAGTGAATTTAGAAGTTCATAAGCCCTTGCTGCTATTATATGGCTGAAACAGAGGAGTTTCCACTTTTTACAGTAATGACATTTTAGGTAGCATGTACCAAACTGACATCTAGACAAGAAAAAAAGGTTTTTGTTTTTCCATTTGTCAGGGTTACATTCATTACAGTTACATTTCAGTTTAAAATTCACGGCCCTGTTGAGGTAATGTTTTATTTGGCAAGCTTGCCAATTCCAAATTTACCCATTTATTTATAATTGGTATGTCTTGTATTTGGCTGCTAGTGAAATAGCAAGGGAATTACTCAAAGTTATTACAGTTGTAAAAGCCACCTCAGAATTGGACGCCAGTAAGGAATGAACTTCTGTTTTAGCGGTGAAGAGATGGACTGTAAAGTGCTGCCCTAAGTCTGTTGCTAAGACTGAAGACTCAATAGAGCTTCTCCTACTGCAAGATATATGTAAGAACACCAAGATCAGGCACTACAATAACTATATCTGAAAATGAAACAGGTTAAATTAGGAGAAGAGATACTATAGGAAAAGATGTTTTTTCTCTTTCACACTGTTTTTAGGATGGGTTCCAGCTGTACATGGTAAAAAATAAAAAAAGAAACTTGTTTCTTATAAAACGCTTTAAAAAATCCACAGAAATATCCAAAAATAAGCCAAAGCCATTAGTCTTTTTCAAGTGATGTGATGAATTACACATTTAACAAACACTGGGTTATCGAGATGTTTGAATACAGTTCTCTATTTTCTGATATGTTTAGCGGGTTACTACTTCATACACATCTGTATTAAAACATTTATAACTACTTTGTGACTTCATTTTTTAAAAATACAATTCCTTAAACCCCTGCACTTAACAACACAAAGTTTGTGCATGATCCTGTGCTTGTATCTTCCAGGATTTTAGGATTCCTACCCTCTCTTTTTTTTTTTTTTTTCTCTTCTTCAAGCAGAGCTCTTGAGCAAAAAACATGGCTTAAAGAGTAATTTAAAAAACCATAATTTTCAAAGCAGTAATCACTAACGTTAGCAGAACAGCAATGAGAGCAGCTCAACATCGCTGAAGATGTCAGGCTGCAACGTGTGTGGCGGTGCCAGCGAGGAAGGAGACTTGGTTGATAGCTGCGCAGCGAAACGAGAGCGACCCTTTTGAAAAGGGGGAAGATATTGCAGCACAGGTTTCTATACACAGGCTTTGCAATTAAAGCAACTCCTCCTAGCCAGAAATAAAAGGCAAACCAACAACTCCTTACAATGCATTGAGAAGTCAACAGTCAGAAGCGGCGCGTGGGTCTTGCCTGCAAACCACCCACCCACAGACAGACCATACTTGCTTCTGTAAAATGTTTCCCACAGGCTTCCTCCGGCACCGTTAGAGCTCGACGTTGGGGGCAGGCAGTGTCTTTCTAAAGACTCAAGTAAGCTTTGGGTCAAGGTTCATGTATTTAGGTAACAAACTCATTTTGTACGCCTCCTTGGCAGGATAACTGTGCTGTACAGGTCTGGCAGCTTCCCTCTGCGTTACCGTGAGCGCCGTGCCTGAGTAGGTGCGCTCCTCCTGTACAGCCTTAGGAAAGGCACCCTCACCGGGCAGCCTGCACGCCGCTACGCAGCGCCTGCCCCTGAACCGGAGACGTGGAAGCCAAGACGTACGGGATAGCACGCTCGTCCCAGTCAGCTCGCTGCATCTGGCTCTGAACCCCAGCGCAGCCTGCCTTGCTGCGTACAGTTCCTTTCTCTCCTTGCAAGCTGGCAACAGATTCTGCAAAAGAAACTGTTCACAGAACATTTTTGGTTCTCCCCCAGAGAACCTTGGCAGCGCTAACGTGTGCATGGTATTGTACACACCCTACCCCTTTCATAACTGTGCCTTCCCCGTAGCGCTGGAGCATACGCTCTTTTTCCCGGAGCTGGACGTCGGGCCGTACGTAGCTTGTTGACTTCACCCTGTGGCAGGGCTGGCTTTTGTTACTGGAATTCCAGACTAGCCTGCAAAACTGCTCTTTGGATGTCAGGCCTTCTTTGACCTTACGCTCTTCAGATTTTAATTTAGTATTTCAAAATCAACTTAATCGTACGCAGAAACATAATTAGCAACGGTCAAATGAGCTAGAGTCAATCGAACCGTGGTGGCTCAGTTGGGATGATGTAAACCAGACTTCAAGGCTTTCCACAGCTTTACAGCTGTGTTTGAAAAGGAGAAAAGAAAAAAGCAAAGCTCAACTAAACTAACCATTCAACTAAGTATGTTTTCTTCTAAATGCAGAATTCATGGTCAGTTGGAAAATTTCCGTAGCATCCAAACCATCTTTCTGCAGCCTAATAAATACATGAATTAGCAAATAGGTTTTGGAAAAGCAAGGAGAGTTTAAGACTTTTATCTTTGCTTTATTGTGAGCCCTAATACTTAAGGAAACATAACAAGAAGACTTAATCAACACCAGTAGTAAATCTGATTTAAACACTGATAAAAGCCCTAACCATTACTTGCTCAGATGATGTGGACCTTGATCTTGTATGGAACATGAATGGGTGGGAGGTTTGGTAGAATGTATTAAAACACTTTTACACTTAATACATGTATCAGATTCAGAACTCATCCTGACAAATTACTTTCACTGAAACCATCTTTAAAGAGAGCAAACTTTAACTCAAGCTGACTTTAAACAAGGTGGAGCATGTAATAATCATTACTGTTGATAATCATATTAGGGAAGAGTTAGTGAGGGGCAAGACTAATGTTTTTTAATTGGAAAACCCCAAACATTCTGGTGACACAACTGATAAACCAGCAAGTCTCCCTAGGGCTGAACTTAGACAAGGGAAGTATATCCGAACAGTTGCAGTGCACTTAATACTGTAGGGGCCTTTTTTTTTTTGAGAGGGGGTCTCTCAAACACAGCAGTTATCACAAGCTCTGCGGTGCAGACACAGCTTCAGATAATTTGTGGTAATTTTAAACAGCAAGAATAATTAAGGGTTGAGGCAGAGTACCAAGCAGAATGGTAGATTTTTTCTTTTTTTAAATCTTACAATGCTGCTCAGTTAAATATCAAAAACTTCTGAACGCCTTAGTGAGAAACATGCAGATGGACAATAGGTGAAACAGTGGGCTGCCATGTCAAACACATTACTTCAGGTTTGAAGATTATTTCCAGTTTTAGGGTCATCTTCTAGATCCAGTCCTTCTTCCCTGAAATTTTTAGGAAAGCAACTAAAAGTTCTTTGTAACCTAAGCACAAATCCACGGTATATGTTGAAGAGGTGGTATGGGTTGTTTTTTTTGTTTTTCTCCTCTCCCCGATGTATTTTGGAGATCTTGCATATTTTCTTTTAGTGGTATGCTTTCACAAAGAACCGAAATATTTTGCTGTTATCTGGGGCTTGCTGTATTCTTTCCTAACTCAAAATGCTTGTGCAGCTGTCTGGATACAAACAGAATGAATGTTTCATCCTTCAGATACCCTGGAGAGCTGTGAAACACCCTCAGACATGATCAGGGTTGGACACCCCTAAAAATCTCCCGGTATCTGTTATTAGGATCACCTCAAACCAGAAACAGGAAGCAATACGATTGTCGTAATGATGCAAATTTTAAATTCAGACCACAGCAGACTGCCAAACACAGAGGTGCTTGACATTAGGAATGCTTTTAATGGTAGAAAACATTTCTTAGCACTGGATGAGGTTTCTAAGTCAAGCAGAGGGTTCTGCTCCCATTTATTTCAGTAGGATTAACCTGACTGAATCCCAGTTAGCTTTGAAAACCACTTCTCCATCTGGCACGGTAAGGAACAACCTTAATGACAGTACGTTACCTTAACTACCCTAGGACATTTATACATTCCTCCCTTTAAAGCTTTACAAATATTTATCATGGCTGCTAGAACTGACAAAAGCTTCATAACATTTGTGGCATTCTAAAGCTTTTATTCTCTCTATCCCTTCTTTTCAGAAGATGATAGGAAGAATAATGACATTCTCACAGGCTGTTCTATACGCTAGGAGCTGACTTCAGTTTTCGCTAGTTTCTAGAAGATTTCTTGAGCCAGCTTTCCTGATTTGAAGCGTGGGGAAAAACTCTGCACAAACAGGCTGACTTTAAACATAAATGAAACAAAAAAGGATGGGGATTGGGTAAGAAGCAATTTATACTCTGTTAGAAGTTGCTAGTACATGGCAATAGCTATTTCTCTGCCTCTTAGAAATCACACATTAAGTCTAAAAGCTGGCAGCATCAATGGTATCTTTTTCCGTACCTAATGGTGGAACAACAGTTGCAAAATGGAGATGTAACAAAAGGTCTTAACAAGCATCGTAGCTTGAAGAAGGGACCTTTTGCACACCTTTCCCCCCCAGCTGATATTCCAAGCTAAAGTCTTTTGCCTGGGCCATGCAGTGTGAAGTGCCGCTCTTACCAGCCTCACGCGCACTGCGTGTTCCGGCGGGGTTCGCGCGTGCCTTCACACGGGAGTGTTAAGGAGCACAAAATCTTTCCCTCTGATTTGCAGTCTTGTAAGAATGTGGTATTTTTGGCCAAGGTTGGATTTTGTTTTTCCCCATTTCTATTTATTTTAGATAATTTTTTTTTAGACCAAGGAAGTGACAGTGGTTATTGCCCACATGTTTGCTTATTCTTTCAACTAGAGGTAAAATTCAAGTGAAGAACTCTTGCCGTAATTTTTATTATCACCTATTCTGTTACGGGGGAGAAAGGAGCTTTTCAGATGGGAAGTCCTGAATGTTCTTGCTTTGGTGGCTAACCATGCACCAAAGTGTCACAACTATATTTAAATATTACTGTCTATTTTTGTCAATTATTTTTATAAAGATTAAGTACACATCCTAGTAATTTTTAATACACATTGTAAAAATGATACCAACAGCTGGGGGTGAGGGACAGGTAGCTAGCTGGAGGTCACCGACACTGCTCAGAAAGACGTGAGCTACCATCATCATTTGTTTACTTGCCTAGTAGCTACTTGAGGGGGTAGAGGTTCAGTTTGCCACGTCTTGGCATCAAAAAATATGATTTACAAGTTCCTGCTCGCACTCCTGCAGGTCGAGCTCTTACTTTTGCAAAAAAGCAGTTTTAAAAAATGCTTGCTGGGACTAGTTGTGGCTTTCCAGAGCAGACTCGGTTGGAAGCAGGGAAATAGGTACTCTGCCCATCTTCTCCCTGATACGAGACACCATAACGTTATCTAAGTCTTGCCTTTTTCTATGGCTTAAAAAAACAAAAAATCAAGCTAAGAAAAAGTTTCAGAACAGATAACTTCCACTTCAGAAGGGGACTGGATTAGAGATTTTTTTTTTTTATTTTGTCCACGGTAGATAAGTCCAGCCATCTTGTGGTTATCTTTTATTTGACATCACCTGTTTTCAGGCATTTTTCCTTCTCTCAGCAGTTAATGTTATAGCTGCTGCCTTTTACAAAGCCTGCCTGTGATAGCAAAGCAATCCTCTCACACAGCATATTAATTGACACCACATTTTCTAACATGCCGAGAAGAAAAAAATTCACCTTGTTTTAACAAGTTGATCCACAACAGAGGTCCAGCAAGCTGAAGTGAAATACAGCAGAGGTGATTACACAGCCAGCAAAGCAAGGATATCAAAAACCAAACTCACCCATAAAAAGTGAGACGCAGGAACCCAATCCTGTGGCCAAGTTTAACCAACTCTCCCTGCCTAGTGGCAGCTCCCGTTAGGAGCACGATTCCCACTTTCTTTAGGGTGCACAGCCACTTGTACGCACTCTCATCACTGTACATGATTTCTTCAAAAGGTATTTTGGGGAGCTGCAGGTCTGAGCCCCAGTACTGGCGTTCTGAAAGGGAAGCGACAGAGAAACAAGGGCTTAGCTGGTTTGGCACCAAAGCTCAGGACGCAGTTAAGTATGAAGTCAGTGAGATTTCTGTGCGTTCGTGAATGCACCCTCGCTCCTGCAGTCAGCGTCTGAAACTGGGCCCCTGCCTTCGCACGGATAGCGAGCAGTCTCTCTGGTTAGGTTCCACAAAGCATTGTGGTTAAAAAAGAATTTAAATCAGAAGCTGACTAAAAGGCCACCTGAAAGGGATACTTCTGTTAACAGCACACCAGAAACGTGCACAGTTGGTTTTCTGTCTGTACTCGTGAACCACAAGAGAGAAACTTTGAAACTGAGACCACTTTGCAAGGTTCTTGTTTAGGGTAAAACAGCATGGGGCACCCTGAGATGTCCCTCAGGGATATTATTTTATGGATATATAACATATAATGTAAAGGTTATATTCCTGATGAAGGAACAGAAGACTCGCATCAATCTAACAGCTTAGAAGCACAAAACCTACATCGATTGTGTAAGTGACCAATCCATTTCTTTTTTACATTTGCCCTCATGAAGTCACACCCAGTTACGTTAAATTCTGCATGATGGTGTCACTCCTTGTCTTTTCCTCTGCAGATTTTTTGTGAGCATTTCTCTTATTTCGTGGAGCTGCAAAGGAGAGCCCAAGATGTTAACAAGCCCAAGCACTGCCAGAAGGTAACGAAAATGATGGGAAGAGTGAGTGATGACCGAGAAGGTATGTGATGCCCACTCTCAAACAAAATTGATTATAAGCATACGAACTTTTGCGCCTGGTTTTCCTTCAGACCTTTTACTGCTCCCTTTTTCTTTTTTTTGTCCCCTCAAGCCAGTGGCAGCTGCGTGGCACATCATCTAAAGGTACAGCAGCAGTGAAAATCCATGCAGCTTTAAAATTAAATGCTGCTTAGCCTTATCTTTTTACATATTTACAGCTGCCCAAATACTGCTAAACCTGTACCTTTCTCTAACAATATATCTATACCTGTATCTATAAACGTGCATTTTTAATGTGTGACCAATTCTTATTACTATTTTCTAGTATGACAGTTCTGTAATGGTTATTTGCTTTCATTTAATAATACTTTAAACTCTCATAGCCTATTCTAAAGCAGTGACGTTCTGGTTCAGTTGGGGAGTTCCCAAGTAGATAAGTCACCTAATACAGAATGAATATAAAATGCAAAATACTGGGTTGCAACTAGAAAAAACCCAAATATCTTCTCTGAAGCGTATTCTTTTCTGAGGAAGAATGTACTCTGGTGTCAGACAACATGGCCTTGTATCCACTTGTAAGGATACGCTGTAGAAGAGACAAGCATAAACAGACAGTGACCAAATAAAGTAATAATCGGGTATCATTAAACCTAGTCAGATTTTTCATTTTATGACAGGCTACACAACGCAAATCTCATTCTTCCAACAGGAATAAATTCTAAAAATTATGCCTACAATATTCTGCATTCAGCAAAACTGTACACACTTAAAAATGTTGTCTGGATTGCAGTGCTGTGGGCTGCACCTGGAAAAGCAAAGGCTTGTTACTTTGCCTGGTCAGACAGATGGACGTGAAGCCCCCAGGCACACCGTGGGAAGGTGCAGTGACTGCTCACACCGTGAGTTCCACTCTGCCTGCCTTAAGTGCCAGGATACCTCCATCACTTCCCAGGGGTTCCCCAGGGGAGAATACACAGCTCCTCCAGTGCTGGTCTTGTCACCAGTGAAGGCAAGGTGATGGTTTAACCACAACTTCAATTACTGTAGCCAAGGCCTTAAGGTGAAGCCCTTGTTTGTCCCCTCTGATCTCCAGGAGCACATGCTGGCTGCAAGCCCTGGCGTGTCACTGCGCGTCACTTGGGAGTGCGCTGGCAACCAAAGCTCTGAGCGCCCTCTGAACTGCTGCAGTAGATGGGAAGAGGACGGCTCCCACCAGGCACAGGGAAAGAAACTCGGGCACTCGGCCGCGGCTGCCTCTGTCTTCCCAGCAGGTATTTTTGCTCTGCTTTGCTAAGACGCCTGTGCCTGGGCATTAAGGCAGGAGTGCGCCTGGAGTCTGGCTGCCCCAGTCACATTCTGGGCTGTGCAGTTATTTACTATTTCTTGCTTTTCTTCTTCTTCTTCTTGGTTTATCTTGTGCCGTCTTTTCTGTGCGTTTCCTTCCTTCTCCATGAGGCAACCTTCGATTTTGAGAGTGACTTGAGTAGAGATGTTAAGACTGGGATTTTCTCTCTCATCAGATCTTGACAGAAAGGTGAGAAGGAAATCCTATCAGCGGGTCTAATGAAGAATCATCTTCTTGCACAGAGTGGGTCGTCTTAGCTTATGTTGGAGGCACTGTGTTCCTCCCAATTTCAGACAACATTTACCTTTCTGCAGGTGAGATACAGACACACAGATGTGAAGAATTTAGTACTTGTCTCTCACTCCTCTTCATTTTCAGGACTTTGGATGGCTCGTGGCAAAGTCTGAAGACTCCTGTTGGAGTTCAGAAGCGCAGCCAGGAGAGAAGAGCAGGCAACCGCTTCCCCCAGCCCAGGCCTCACCAGCTCTTCTGACACTTGCAAAGACGTGTGGCCTTCAGGAGAGCAGCCCTTCAGGTCCACGGTGCTGCTGGAGCCCTCCTTTCAGAGAGCGCTCAGGAAAAGACAACAGCACTTCTCCACTTCTCGTGGTCCACAACAGCAGAAGGCAACTAACGGGAGAAAACCTGCCCAGTTATTCATGCCCAAAGTAATCCCACGGGACAACAGGAAACATGCTGGAAAAAACCCGCAAGGCAAGTCCTGGTTACAGAAACAGCTCAGGCAGAGGAGGTGTGCTGTCCTCCCGCTGCGCGGGAGAAGAATAATAAAACACCAATAAAGAGAAAAATGAGAAAAGCCAAGGAAAGGAAGAAGGTCTCCTGCCTCAGGTCTGGCTTCCTTCACCAAGCAGCACTCTTCCCTGCTCACCGTAAAAGCTGTACAAACCATGGCATCACCTCAAAGACACAACCGCTCCCCCGAGCTCTGCTGTCTTCTGCTCGAGGCCACTGTGGGGACGAGCTGGCTGAGACCCAGCGTCCATCGGTGTGGTGGTGGGGACTGAGGAGGGGCTGGGGGGGTGTGCTGGGAGTGAATGTCTCGGGCGTTGGCCAGAGGTTCCAAACCGTGCTGATGTATTTTAGGCATATCGTGACTGTAACTGCTGTATGTAACAGTAAAGGCACGGACACCACACGCAGTGATGCGAGAGCGCGAGATCATTTATCTTTCTGCACCAAACGCATATTCCGAAATAAAACTGAAGGCGGGAGGTGCGGCGGCGTGGGGGCTCCTGCGCCACCAGCCACGAGGCGCGGGCCCAAGCGCGAGGTGGCCCTCACCCAGCCCGCTGGGGGCGCAGGGCCAGGGCCCTGCAGCGGGGTGGGCACAGCGAGCTCCTCACCACCGACCGATGGTGGAGCCAGGA
>VWZZ01004221.1:0-110143 GCA_013399095.1 Psophia crepitans | reverse complement strand
TTCTGTGATTCTGTGATATGCTGAGCAGGAAAGAGGTTGCTCTGCACTGCATGTGTTTAAATAGACTGAGACTTCATTCTTGTGAAACTAGTGTACGTTGGAGCTGCACAATAACAACATATGTAAAAATCAAAGCACTTCTCAGCTTGCTCATTCTGACACAGGGTATGTGGCAAAGATGCAATCTGGTCCATAGTAAAAGGCAATGTATTTGCTAGGATGTAGACATAGCAATTTGGTTATGACTCATTGTTCACAGAAGAAACGTGTCAAGTGTGATTGCATTCATCATGCCTACTACAATGCTTTCAATATTTGAAACATTTACTTCTTTTTTACAGTCTTAGAATCATAGAATCATTAAGGTGGAAGAGACCTCCAGGATTATCTAGTCCAACTGTCCCCCCACCACCTATTACCCACTAAACCATGTCTTTCAGTACCACGTCCAACCTTTCCTTAAACACCCACAGGGACAGTGACTCCACCACCTCCCTGGGCAACCCATTCCAATGCCCAACCACCCTTTCCGAGAAGAAATTTCTCCTCATCTCCAACCTGAACCTCCCCGGCGCAACTTGCAGCCGTTCCCCCTAGTCCTGTCACTAGTTATCTGCGAGAAGAGGCCGACTCCCAGCTCGCCACAACTTCCTTTCAGGTAGTTGTAGAGGGCAATAAGGTCTGCCCTGAGCCTCCTCTTCTCCAGACTAAACAAGCCCAGTTCCTTCAGCCGCTCCTCATAAGACCTGTGCTCCAGCCCCTTCACCAGTTTCGTTGCCCTTCTCTGGACACGCTCCAGGGCCTCGATGTCTTTCTTGTGGTGAGGGGCCCAAAACTGGACACAGCACTCGAGGTGCAGCCTCACCAGGGCTGAGTACAGGGGGACGATCACCTCCCTGCTCCTGCTGGCCACACTATTCCTGATAGAAGCCAGGATGCTTCTATCATCCACCAGGCGGGTCACTTGGTCATAGAAGGAGATGAGTTTGGTCAGGCAACCTCAGGTCTTATGACAGAATTATTTTTTTTTTAAGTTTTAATATATAGCACTGAAAAGTAAATACATTTATAATATTCGTAACATGAAGTGCTCTTTGTGTTGTTATATTGTAGCTATCAATGAATTCCAAAACAGGTAGCTGTGTATTACCAGGGACACAGGTGGAATAGAAAAGCCTAGGCATTTACAGGTGATGATACAAAAGTTGTGTGGCAATTAGCAACCAAAATTCTTCATTCTGAGTCCGTGACTAAAATTCTGTTTCACAAAGATCCTGATGAGGTCATATGGTTCCTTGAAAAGTTACTCTGTTGGTGTCTCATGTCTGTGCCAATAAAAAGGTATTTTGTTTTATTCCCCCTTTTTTAGCGCAGTTCCTGAATTGGTGATTTTTACAGGTTACTTTCTACCTATGTGACTGAGATGGGTCAAAATCATGTATTGCATATATGCAAGTGGTACAGATGAGTTTGACTAGGACATATCAGAGAGAACGTTAGGCATTATATGTGTGCTAAATGAATGGAAGCAAATAGATTATCTGAACTTGAAAATAATGTACCATAAAGGTGGAATTGGGACTCTAATTTTGTGCACATACTCTGGTGTGACTCCCAGAATTTCTTCTATGTTTATGTCAAGACCTTGAGATTGATAGTTTATTTGCTTTCCCTTGTGCCAATAAAATTATGCCAATAGAAAATTTGATTCCTTGAAAGATCTCTTTTTCTGAAGGTGCAGCCCCTTGAGAGTTGATAGATCTGCATTATTGTCAGGCACACATATTGTTTCATATAAGTCAGGAAGCAATTGGTTTCATTTTATAGTTTGTTACAAAATGGTATAAGCTGTATCGCATCAAATTTGCATATTTTACGCATTTTTCCATTTTCCACAAGACCTATGTGACCTTTCCTTTGAAGGACTAACCTCTATTTTGCACAGATGAAGCTTTTTGAGTGTTTTTTAAATATATGCTTAGTAGTCCTCTGTACTTGAGAATTAGCAACTTCGATTCTCTCTCACCAGGCCATCACCACAGAGGAAGCCTGGGTAGATGGAACGGCTGCTACTTCTTACCTAGAATGTGACTAGAAAGGATTGTATGAGTCAAAAGGCAGAAAAGGGAAAACTGTACTGGGAAGCATCTTCCACAAACAGAATAATACGCAGACCTTGTTTAAGGGATAAGCATCCATCTCCATGTCACCAAGGAGAACAGGAGGAAGAGGAAGGCAACCTAGTTACATGACAGTGCAATTCATCCATTATGCAAGTAGAAGGAAACAAATATACAGACCTTCCTAATTTTTTCCCATAAATTCATTGTTCTTTCTGGCACCATCCCTTGCTTTACATAAGAAGAAATGTTGGAAATTTCATTTTTAATTCTTTCTCAAGCATAAAACTTGCATAGGTAAACGTTCTGCTCAGCACAATATGTCTTAGACATCAAGAGTGAGGAGCAGTGATCCTGTTTTTTTTTACACCCAAGTGGTGCGGGAACACTTTGAATCTATCCACAGAAGGGCAGGGGTCTGCCAAAGGAGAAAAGGGCAGCAGGCTGGGGAAAAAGCTCCCCTATTGCTTGTCTGCAGGCTCCAGTGGATCTGCAGAAATATTCAGACAAGAGGTACATTAGACAATCCTCCTGAGAACTAATATGTGGTCAGTGCTGGGGAAGGGAGAAGGATTTAGTAGCCTGATAGCTCTGGTTTCTCAGGACACTGCCATCTCGGAGAGTCTGTAAAGGACCAACGTGGCATAAGAAATCCTCTCCCCTGTCACGTGCTGCAGTAATCCTTGGTTCTTTGCTCAGGGCCATGCTGAAAGCCACAGTCTTGCCCTCAGTAAGCTTTAAAATAGATTGCCCTAATAGGAATATAATCTTGTTTTTGAAGAGACCATTCGCAGACTCAGGAGAATGTCCTGAAGGTTCGGAAATCTGGCTTTCTAAAGATTTTCCTGTTTTGCTATGGTACGCTAAGGAATATCAGAGTGCGAGGTTCGGGCTGTAGAACAGAAGAAGTTTGCAAGCTCCTAGTAGATTAAAGCATGGTTGGTAGTAAATGAGCCCAGAAAGGAAGAGGATAAAAACCAAACCATACCAAACCAAAGCATATAAACTGTTTGTAAACATTTAAGGTCAGTAGCAGTAATAACTCAGCAGGAGCTGTGTCTAGTTTCAGCTTCCACTTACTCAGAATCTGTGTCTAATCAGTGACTAACATTGCTAAGCACTGGAAACCTCATTTGCAGCAGCACAACTACAAAGAAGCTGGCACAAAGAGGCAAGCTTAGAAGACAATGGAGTTTATGCTTAAACCTTTGGCTTCCATTTGGATTGCTGGATCGCTTTACATCAATCTAGTATTCAGGTCACAATTTGTTAATGGTGCTAGCAATAAAAAACTCTTTTCTTTTTGATGATGGCTTCTTGCAAACAAGCCAATTTGTCTCTATGGCTGTGAGGAAAGAGATGCCGGATAAGCAGAAAGCTGATTTGCAGCCAGACATGGTACTGTAAGTACAAGGTTCCTGGAATGGTGTCACTCTCTTTACTCCTTGCTTGCTGATTACGTGGAGCTCTATAGTCAAGACGACTGAAATTGCCCTTTTTTTCTGCTAGGGACCTAATTCCTCATCCAAAGTAAACTCACACGCTAGTATGGGGAGTTGCACAAGGATGCGCAGGTTATCGAACAGTTCTCTCTGTTCCTGTTCACCATTTAGATCCAAGTTTTAAATGTGTAGGAGCTCAGGCAAAGACCTGTACTGGTTTTGTCTGGGATAGAGTTAATTTTCTTCACAGCACTTTGTATGCTTCTGTGTTTTGGGCTTGTGACCAAAACAGTGTTGATGACACAGGGATTTTTAGCTGTTGCTGAGCAGTGCTTACACAGCATCAAAGCCTTTCTGTTTTCTCACACTGCCCTGCCTGCAAGCAGGCTGGCGGTGCACAAGAAGTTGGGAGGGAACAAAGCTGCAACAGCAGATCCCAGCTAACCAGAGGGATATCCCATACCATATGATGTGCTCAGCAGTAAAAGCTGCAGGAAGAAGGAGAAATGGGGGACATTTGGAGATCTGGCATTTGTTTTCCCAAGTAACTGTTATGTGCGATGGAGCCCTGCTTCTCTGGAGATGGCCTGCTAATGCGAAGTAGAGAACTAATTTCTTATTTTCCTTTGTGTGTGCATGCAGCTTTTGCTTTACCTATTCAGCTGTTTTTATCTCAACGCATGAGTTTTTGCACCTTTACTTTTCCAATTCTCTCGCCCAACCCACTGTGGGGGGAGCGAGCGAGCAGCTGCGTGGGATTTAGCTGGTTACAGAGGTTAACCCACAACAAGTACTTTTATACTAACAGTCTTCCTCAAGTTTTCTTGAACTCCTGTTTACACCTGAGGGTATATTTTATACGTGCTAGTTTTACTCTACTAAGCCTCTTTGGCAGGTTTTATCTCAATGTTTCTTTTGCTACCCTGGATCTATTCTCATGGTGTTCTCCAAGGTGTTGTAGGTGAGAATAGCTCAGAACAGATTTCTGCTGTAGGTCCAGATGACAACTGTTTGTTAATTCTGCCTCTTTGAAACATAGTGTCTCAAACTTGCACTTTTTATTCCTGCATTTGGCTTGCACTTCTCATTACTGCTAACTAACCTAATCACTGGGACAAGAATGTCCAAGCACAAGGGTGAGAGGGTTATTGGGTTGGAGGTAGTGAGATGGCAGTTCTCACTCAAAGAGTTCTTCACTCTTTGTCTACCTCTTCCCCAGAGTGCTTAGGCTTGATTCCAGAAATCTTTCTCCCTGAAGTACAGTGTGGACATCATCCCCACTGATCCCTTCCCAGTGCTGCTCCTCTCACTGAACTCCTTGGTCATGTGCCGAAATGAGTTGTTTCTCGGAGTGGCATGCTCCTGGTGGAAATACCCTTGGCCTTGCCCAGAGTATAGATCCACAAAGGTATAATGGCACAGATCTTTAAAGGGGGTCCCTGAAGACTCACATGAACAGTACCAGAACAAGCTAGATTTGTTCTGACATGAGAAATCAATAAAGTTAATAAACAATTAAGTATTGTCACAAAAAATATATATACAGATTTGATAACTATCAGTTGAAAACTCCAGTGAGGGAGTTTTCAGTAGATGTGCCCATAGTCGCAGATCTCTTTCCCATAGCTGGCCTACCACAGAGTTCACTGAGCCTTAGGTATAGATGAAGAGAGATTCTTTCCTGAATTTCTTTGAGAATTACATACATATGAAGGATGTGTTACTGAAAAGAAGCTAAGAAGTGTTGTTTTCACATGGACCAACTGACTGCTTAGACTCACATTTCTAAGGGAAAACAGTCTCTTGGTGTTGCCTGCTTGAAAAAAAAAAAAAGATATCTGATATTGTTTTAAAGACATAAATTAAAGGGCTGGATAAGAAATGCATCTTTGATAAAGATGTACCTGAAATTCTAAAAAAGTTAACCATATAGAGCAGTTAGACCACTACATTTTGCAGTACTAGCACACATTTTCCTCAAAAGACATCACATTCATCATTCCTTCAGAGGGGAGCAGTGGCTGTGAGGAAGCACAATGTGACTACCACTGTAATTCTTAATTACGACCTGAAAGAAAAGGGAATAGTGAGGAAAATTCTAATTCTAGATGCTCTTCTCAAACTGACATAACTCTTAAACAGACCTCTGACATGAGTCTTTGTGCTCACACATCCTCAAGGAATTGCTCTTTCACTAAGTGACCCAGAGTCTCAATTATTCTAATTTCCCCCTTACCCCCGCAAAACCATCTGTGAATGGAATGCCTGTGTAGAAGCTCTTTCCCTATAGGTTGACTTTGGTTGGTAATTTATTAGTCTGAAAAAGAGTAGAGACAGACAGAGATCAATATATATATTCCATCAGGCATCCAGTTACTCTGTGTCACTAATGAAATTTGGGTTTAAAAAAACACAACTTGCTCATTAAATGTATGGTCTGCCCTGATCCTGTTTAGAGGGAACATATATCAGACATCCTAACCTAGAGACTACTATTTTGAATCAGATTTATTACACACGGCCTTAAGTCGTTTGATGGTGGCTGGTCCAGGATTTGTTAGGTTGGCAAAAATCTTTACTCCACACAGATATGGGATAATTTGATTCTTTTCTCACAAACTAATAATTACCAAATAAATCTTGACTGAGAAAGCTTCACATTCCTGTTAGGATTTTAGATTTTTTTAATAACATTAACATTTTCAATTTGGACTTTTACAACACAGGCCACTCTTTCTCTCAGTATAAATCTCTAATGCCTCCTTAAATGTTGTTAAATCCTTGGCCTTTCCACTATTCTGTGGCAATGAGTCAAATACAAGTTCAAATCCACAAGCTCAGGACTAACGGGAGTTGAAAGAAAAAGACAGAAAAAAGGAAGAAATAAAACATCACATAGCGCAATTCCTTCATAGTTCATAGCTATTTCTTTATCAAATAAATCAGTAAAAGGTTACTGGAACAAAATTATCATGATCACTTGTTCTGCTCGATATGAGGTCTGCCAGGTACCAATTATTTTCAAAAAGATTCAGGTATCTTGATGAGTTCCATAGCTTGTGCTAGTCTACCGAACTTCTTAAAGAACAAAATGCCAAACGTTGTTCTAATGTAGTCATTACAAAATATTTCAGGGTCTGATAGACTTTCCATACTCGTGAGGCAAATCTTCAAGCCTTGTTATAGTCAGGGGAGCTTTTCAGTGTTATGCTAAGTATGGATATAGTGTTTGTACATAATGTATCTTTGCAAATAAATTGGCTTTTTAAAATTAAATAAGGGAAAGATCAATAAAATTGAAATTAACAGGTGAAAACCAGAAGCAGTTAAAGTATTCTTTGTTTTATTTTTTAAATTTTTGTGACAAGTTGAGAATGAACTTCAGATTTGCACAGAAAAACTCCAAAACATCTGCTCGTATGCTTTACTAATTATTTAAAGCCATTTCACATTTTTTAAATTACTTCTACCCATAAATATGCAAAGTAGTGTTGGACACAGTGTTAGAGGCTGAAGACAAGTAGATTGACATACAGCTAAATACTAAAACAAGACTTTGCTTCCAGGGAAAATATGTAACTTTTGATGCATACTCAAATCTTTTATGTAGTTATACTAGAAAAAAAGTAAATTTTCTTATCTTAGACATACAACTCTGGTCTAAAATGCTTAAAATATAAACAGAAAAATGGGACATGTGCTACATATTACAAAAATATCCTATACAGTAGCAAAACCTGATGGAACTAGCCAGAAGGCTTGACCAAAGATCAAAAAAAACGGAATGTAAAACAAAATACGAAAAGTTTTCTCTCTCATCATATTATGTATGGGATCAAGGTTTTAGTAATCCAAAGTTCAGACTTGTGGTCCTAGTTCTCAAGTTTCACTTCAGCTGGAATTTAAATTCTAGTGGTGCACTCTGTCAGCAATGAAAGCCAACAGCATCCTGGGCTTCATCGGCATGGGAGCTGTGCCATGGGCAGTGCACTGAGGATAGAGCTTGCCCTTCCTTTACTTGCCACTTGTTAGACTACATCGAGGAACTGTTTCGGGCCCTCAGTTCATGAAGGTCACTGAAAAACTATAGTTCAACAGGAGCCATTGAGATGGTTGGGAGGCTGGAGCACTTACCCTGTGAGGGAAGGCTGAGGGAGCTGGGCTCGTGCAGCCTGGAGCAGAGGGTTTCAGGGGGACCTAACAGCAGCCCCCCAGTGCCTATGGGGAGGTTATCAAGGAGGCAGGTAATTAGTGAGGTGTGTAGCAGGAGAAGAAGAAAGAGACAGTCATCATAAATTGCAATAAGGATAGGTTCTGAGTGTTAAATATGGAAAACCTTTGCTATGAGAATAATTACACAAGGCACCAGGCAATGGAAGAAGCTCCAGGATCTCCATTCTTAGAGGCCTCCAGAACATGAGTAATGAAGCTCTAGGCACCATGGTCTGAATTTAGTGCTGAACTCACCTTGAGGAGACACTTGAACTAGATGACCTCCCAAAGTCCTTTGCCATTTGAATTATCCTCTGAATGTCTGCTTCTAGGATCTGCTTCTTCTTTCAGAATTGCTGAAAAATATGCTGGATTTTGAATAATACCACCTTAATGCATTAAGTCCCTGGAGTAAGTCACAGAATTCAGGTTTCCCCTAGTCCCTTGAGGTTGCTTGGTACTCTTCAGAGGGCGGGACAGTTGCTCTAAAAGACATATTATAGTAATTATGTAATTGAAATCTGTGGCTTAGTGCAGACATTCACATTGATTTGCAGAAGAAATCATGGTTCTCCTTGACTTCCTAACTTCAGCCAGCATGATTGTGTCATTTTAATATTGCCATTTATTGTCATCTTCTTGCGTTCATTCTCAGTGTTGCTGAAACAGAAAAGCCCAAGATCAGGTACTATGGAATAACCTGAGTGAACTGCAATTTTTGAGAAGCTTGCTAGCACACACCTTTGCCACTTCAGCTAATTAAAAGGGTTGTTTTACTGACAGCCACTAGGAGGTGATGACACAGTTTTTGCCTCTGGGTTTTACAGTGCTCTGACAACGACATTTGCGACAGCAATAAATCTCTCACTTGCCAAACGCTGAATCCATATGTCAGAAATATTGTAGCAATAGTTTAATGAAAATATGATTTTCACAGTCGAATTTTGGACTCTCTATTTTGAACACTCTATTTTTCTAACTTCAGCTGTGGAAACAGTGGGCTGATTTTTGCTGAAAACTTTCAGTAATACTGCTTTTGAAGGTCCATGAAAAATCTTATTTTGCGTACTCCAAGTGCAAAAAGTAGGAACCAAATCTTTGCATTTTACAATGGAAATTTTAGATAGTACAATACTGAGTTCACCTTTAAGTGTTTAAAAAGATGATGTGGCAGAAGATGGCGTTTAATAACATGCAATACTGTTTCGGAGTTCTGTGCCAGTTAAGGATCTGCATGAACACTGTAGGAGGCTTCTCCACCACGGCCTTTAGGTCTGCTCTTGATGATTTCGGTTGTTAATGCTAATTACAATTTTTCTTTTCACTGACACTCTAAGTCTATACCCCGTTAGGATTCAGTTATGATAGGTGTTTTACAGATCCCAAATAAGGCATTAGGTGAAACAACGTGAGAATAAGGGGGAGCAGAAGGGCATAACAATAGAATGTGAACATTTCTTTTAGAGACTGGCTCACCAGAGGGACATACAGTCTCAGCGGATGAATTTTAGTCCTAATTAGGGCATTGTCAGTAGAATAGTTATTGTCCTAATCAGAAACTGTAGCAGACAGGTGGTCAGTTAGACAGTTTGCAAAGGATACACAATGCATAATAAAGTCATCAGAGACCAGACAGCGTCCTGACGATGATCCTAGGGCTCTTTCCAATGCTGCCCTTTGAATTGAAATTCGGGGTTTATCCCTCCCATAAATATGCTCCTAACTGTATAACTATGACCTTCGAATGCCTGTGTTAACATACAACACACTTCCATTTGATGCCAGGATAGCATAAAGAGCCTTACAAGAAGACTGTTACTATTTTTGTCACCTGCAAAATACTAGTGCAAATATTTATGTTGCGCCAATGACAGTTAAGTGTTGAGTGGTTCATGCACTGACCGCTTGGACGCAGTTTTACAAGCTGTTATGTGCATTTTAGGAAGATTGTAAGCACCTCACAGTAACAGAAAAAAACAACAACCCCAAAACATTAAAATTCTTCAAATGTCCATAGCAATGTTCTTTTTTATCACATGGTTTCCACAAGCAGAATTGTCTAAGCTTGGGTGACCCATGACTGGTGCTGGGGGCGAGGGGGGGGTGGTGGTGATGAAGAGATGGTATTTGTCTTCTGCTTAAGGCTGCCTGAGATTTTCCAAGTAGATCTCCTTACAGCTCCTCTNGATCTCCTTACAGCTAAGCTCTCCAATAGCCTAATCTACTCAGAGCAGTCTTAATATACATTAATAAAGAATAAAGATAATTTCAGTAACTGCCATGGTGAGAAAACTTAACTAGCAATATGTGCCAGGGAGAGTGGATTCATGCCTTTTTTCCTTCTGAATACGACTATAGTACAGGTACCACTGTCCTGCACAGTGCTTACGCTACTGAGTCAGGTAACACCGGAGATAGACTGTTTTTTTGTTCTTTCCAGTGAAATTGTGGGATTATTGCTACAAATTGCATACAATTCATTTGGCGTGAGACAGAGAGGGTAAACAAGAGAAAATGAAGTTTTGTAGGCTACTGGTACAAAGCTGGACTTCTAGATTCAGGGGGATTCTTTTTTTCAAACTTTACAGAAAGTTCCTGACACAGAAAGAGGAAATCATCTACTGAAAAAACTTTCCGTAGGAAATACTATTTGTAGGGGGATTCTGTTTTGTCTGGTCTTCTTTCTCAGTACATTTTGTTTTTTCTTGTCTTATTTGCCTTTTCTTCTCTCCTCTCTCCCTGTTTGTGTCAGAAACTAATTTTTCATAGGTGTAGGGGCTCTTAATCTAATAACAGATATTGCCGTCTCAGTTTGGCATTAAGAATACTACTACTTCATTTCCAACATAACCACAGCAAGACAATTCTTCTTTGCTACTCATGCTTAACTTTCTTCCCTCTGCCATATAAATACTGCGCTGGGTTAACAAAGGAGCATAGGTAGGGTGCACCCAGAAGAACAGGTCTGTCTTTACCCTGATAGTGTTGGAGTGAAAGTTCCTCATTCTGCCCACTGTGTGTGGAAGGGGGCAGCATGTAGTTCAGGGAGGTTGTGGTCTTGCAAGCGTAGGGCTCAGAGAGATTAGACTGCCATATCTCACCTTGCAACTTGCTGCTTATCAGGTTCGGACAATTCAGGAGCTTGCACATTTATTTTAGAGTGGCAAAAGACATGACAAATAAGTATTTTAGATAGAATCATTGATTGTGACTGGGAATATGGTTACATAGGAGCTTTCGCAGGTCATCTTCTGAACAAGAATGAGTGAACACAGGTGGACTTCTTTAATCCGAAAATCCAAGAATGTTGAGCTACCTGGCCTTGTTTTATTTCTGAAATTATTTCTCAAATTACTTCTGAAATTATTTCATGTTTTCTTTTGCTTGGTATGTGCTTCCTAACTCCCCAAACTCCTCCCCCTACCATCCCTGATTTTTCAGTGCTACATTAATAAAACTACTGCTTGACCTTCTATTTTGATGTTGAGACCTATGGAAAATCAGTAAATTGCCTAGTATGACAGCAGACCATTCAACTAACATGGGGGAAAGCTTCAATGACATAAATCCAGCATACCTAGCTTCTGATGCTTGATCTGGCTCACATCCATCAAAGATGATGTGTAGAGAGTGTGGTCTTGCAGACAGATGTGTCCAAGCTGGTGGAGTAATTTTAGGAACAATTCTTCTGTGATAAATGACACCAAGGATTGAATCAGAAACCATATGCTGTTAGGATTATGGAAGGCTGACAAGGAACTGGGAACCACTTTTGTACTGAATTCTGTGAATACTTGTGCTAATAGCAGCTTGGAGCTGAGAAATATGAAGCAGAAGCAGCTTGATCTTCTTACTGAGACTGATAGAATCAAGGGCATTAGTGGGGATGTCTCTAGAACTCAGGGTCCAGGTCCAGTATCCACACAAGAAGAAGTGTTCAGATAAATTTTCACACTGAGATGGACTCAGAAAAAGGTACAAGGACTGTCTGGCACCCAGAAAACTTGTCTTTACTGTCAGAGCCTGAGGAAATCCAGTTTATTTAATTTACCCTCCTGAGGTTTGAAGAGCAACCTGTTAATGGTCTAGAAGTGTTTTCTCTGCTATTGGAAATCTTCTCCCTTCTTGCCATGTAAATATTCAGCCTAGGAAATTGAAAATGTTTGTGTCTAGGACAACAAAAACATTTCTGATATGGGACATCTTTTTGAAACAGGAAAGTAATAGGGCCAAATCTGACATCTGGTTATCTGACGCTAAAAACAATTCAAACTGGAATAACTTCAAGCTTGTTGACAATGGGTAAGAATTGTTTTTCAACCAAGATTGACTCTCAGTCATGATTCCTTAAGGTTGTGTTCTAAGTAAACCAGAAGTAACACAGAACCACTAGGTCAAACCTTGGAAGACAGCTAAAGAATTATATTTTAAAGTCAGTATTGCAAATATATACATGATAAATATTTAATTTCTTATTTCAATTTAACAGCTAAAAATGCAAGGTCATATAAGCACTTAGCTGTGAACAGACCATTACCTGCCACTCCTGCCAATCACCCACAGATGGTCCCATGAAGTCCTCCCCATTAATGCATCATGCAAGTATTATTAATAAGTAGTGCACAGCAGCAGAGGACTAAAAACTATTTTGTATTGTCGCCAGAGTCAATGCTGAGATGGATCCTAACACAGAAGCTGACAACCTCACCCACTGTGATTGCCAGGCAGTTGTTGTTTACGTACAGGTCATTTCTGCACAGTGAAAAATCTGACGTGGTTGTGAAGGTCTTCGAGTGACTTAGTTGCTAAGATACAGGAGGCTTTGCTTTGATGCAGATAATAAACAGCTGTTTACACAGCATGTTTGCACATGCTCTAATAGGATCACTTTGCTTATTTGCTTTTTTACCTACTAGTTGCACTGTGTTAACATCTGTCAAACAACAAATAGCAATATCTGAAATGTATGAATATTAATGAAGATACTATTTTCGTGATGGGAAGGAAATGAAAACAGGTCTCACAAAAAACTTTTTATTTTAACATTTTTTCTCATTTGAGGATGATTACCGATTCCTCAGGTGATTTCTTCACCTATATGTACTTGTGAGAGATTTTATCTCTTCAGCTGAAACCGAGTTAGCATGACTAACCCCTAAATGGTTTCATGATTTCTTAAGTCTTAGGGCCACATGTTGCAATCATGCTGTCATATCTGGCATAAACACAATCCACATGATTTCATTAAGTAGTTCATGGACTTATTGTGTCTTCTGACTGATCTAGAACATATCTTTTGAGAAAGGTACAGCCAATCTGGTATGAAAGATTTCAGGTGAGAAGGAAAACACTGAATCCATTCAAGTCCTTCCAGTGCTTAATCACCCTCAAAGTTTAAAAATATACCTCTTAATTCTAGTTTGAATTGAACTCTGCCTTCAATCATTGAATCTTTTTTGATGCCTTGATCTAAGGGTAACAAGTTAGAGTGCATAGTGTGTGGTAATAAAGTTGGGGGTACATCACAGCATCTCTATGCATCTTTTTTGCATTGTTTGGGAAGTTTTAGAATTGTAGGAATATGTGCTCTCATGTACAAATCTGCCTGGAGTCCCAGTGCAGCTACACATGCATAATCTGTGGAGAGTGGGTCACTAAAATGTTTTCTGGATGTCCTTTCCAAATGCTTCACTATCCATACCATTGCGGCAGTATTATTTCTCATGGATACTGTGGCTATCTATTGGCCTCTGGCCAATACATATTTGTTGCATGTCAAGTAGAAATGTTCACTGATTGCATTTCTCTTGCCCATTTGGAGCTTTACATGAGCAGTTAAACAATACTCCTGCTTCAATGACTTTGATATAAAAGCCTGATTCTGTAATTCTCTGCTGCTAGTCTAGGAAGATAATGGATATTAAAAAAAAACAACCACCAAAAAACCAACAAAAAACCACAATACGGGTATGTTTTCTTGAAAATAACTATTTGTAGTAATTTAATATTGTACACAGTAAAATTGTAGTTATCTGTAATGTAATATTTATGTTTTTCTAGAGCTGACAGACCTGAAGTAAGTAAAACAACAGCTCTTTTCACTTTTCTTATAAAAGCTCCAGTTTTTATTTCTGTAGCCTCTTTACATTTTTCTTTTTAAAGCAATATAATCTGTTTGCAGTATGCCAGTTTTTTTCCCAAAACTCTGCTGAACTCCAGTTCATGAATAACCACTAAAGATCAGTTGTCATTTTCCAACTTTTTAAAAATGAAAAATAAAATTAATGATTAAGGTAAGTGTGGTTTGTTGTTTGGCTTTTTTTTTTATTTGAAACCAGTATACATATTTATATTAATGTAGACATTTATTAAAAAATAATTTCTTTTTCTGAGTCTTTCCTCTTTCCTCACTCTCATCCTTTGATTTTCTGATAAGGTTCCCTGGAATTTTTAAAGAAATGTAGGAAATTATAATTGAAACCATTTCCCCCAGCACAGCTCTTAATTATATACTCATTAACTCTGAAATAAATGTTTCTGGTCAGTTTGGCGTTATTAATTCCAGGACATCTAGACTGTTGACCATTATTACCTTTTCCTAGACTGAAAAATATCTCCTGCCTTATAAGAACATACCAAAACAACATTTTGAGATTGAGTGGATATCTCCAGCTGCCAGACTTTTTGACATCTCAGCAATCTCCAAAAGTTAAATGTATCTTCTCTTTGAATAGACTTATCAGAAATATGTAAAGTTTACATTCTTTTTTATATTCATGTTCCAATATAAGGAGTTCCATATATTGCTTCAGGTCATTTTACACATCACTATACAACAATTCAGAAGTATGGTGAAAAAATTATTAGGCAGGACTTGAGGCTTGTCTACACTTGAAAGTTAGTTTGAATTCATTTTTGCGTTAGGGTAGGGTGTGAGTTTTAAGTGTGATAACTATTTCTGTCCATGTGCTGACAAGTGAGGGTATGAGGAGGTTGAATATTTGACCACAGTATTTCCTTCTAAAACTTTCTGATAACAATATGGTGGGGTATAAAGATTTTGCACAAAATGGCTATAACTTGAATCAGTATCAAGACTGGTTTTTGTCTGCTTTATTAAAAAGAAAAAAAATAGCTTATTGCCAAAAGGAAGTGATATGAACATCAAGACTTTGAAAGACAGATGTATGTTTCTACCACATATTTAGCTGATAACATTGTCCTATAACAAAGACAGGGTACAGTTGGAATTATCTATCACCTGGAGATATTGTCATTATTTTATTATTCTGAGATAAATCATAAACCAGTCTCTTACAAAGCACAGAAATGATGCATAAAAGAATGGAAGGACCTATTTTTTTTTTTCTATATTCTATAGCAAAAGAGGCAGCAACAGGATGTATTTTGCAGAACACTTTTAAATGTAATTGTTTATACATCCGTAATCTGTTCTGATGGTGTAGCTCTATCCTACTTCTCAGTGCTGGGCTGAAGCTTCTGGAGTTAAAACCCTCATATTTCTAAGCTCAGTACAAAGGTCAGGCAATATGATAGGGACCTACAGCAGACTCACATCAGAGGTACTACTTTAAGGGTTTGTTTGTTGTTGGGTTTTTCAGGTTTATTTATAGCTGTAGTCTGGAAGCATCGTTCAACATTTTACAGCTTTTGACCTTTCTTCACTGCTTTGGATGTCTCTGGCAACTTTAAAGAACACGTTATAGTTGCAAGAATCTTGAATTATCTGCCGTCTCGAAATAGCAATGCAGTCTGGGCTAATCAGAGGAACATGAACGGTTTCAGTGAGCACCATGTTGTGTTCAAAGCAGGGGTCTGATTCTAGCTTCAGCAGAGTTCGGCAGGAGCTGGGAGCATCTCAACAGTGCCCTGCAGCTGTGGGGCATCAGCTCTGGAGTAAACAGGCAAGTCCACTGCTGACGCCAGATCACAGCTGCCTCCCCTCCCTGCTAAGCTTGCCCCAGCGTGGTGGGTCCTGCTGCATGAGAAGGAAAAGCATCACCTGCAAGGAGAGAGAAAGCGGCTGCTGAGGAGAGCAGAGGGCTCCTGCGTTCTGCTGGGCATGGTGACTCCCACACCCAAACAGAAAATCTTTCCTCTATGGGATGCCGTGGGAATCCATGGAGTTCCAGCGAGCTCACAGTAACGCAGTGCAATACTGGAAACCCAGCCTGGCAGAAAGCCAAGGCACTGCTGGCTACAGGGCTATCTGGCAGTTGTGAAGGACAGTGCCCATGGAGACAACAACTTTGTAGTGCAGTGGGAATAATAGTAAGAGTGACCTTGTATGTTTTCCCTGAGTTTGTCTAGCTCCCAGCTTCAGGCACTTGCCTCGGGGATAATGCAATCTGTTTTGATACTGCAGTAGTCACCAAAATAAAGACCCAATCAGGAATCACTGAAAACTTAAAAAAATTATAGCTAAAACTACCAGACTGTCTTGCAGAGACTTACTTGCACATGTCTTGGTGTTAGTCTTAACTGATTGTGAAAATTTTTTAAAACTTGGGCACTAATCTCTGACTCTCAGCTGTAGCTAGGCTGCCTGCTTGAAGCAGACGTTGTATGTAGAGTTTTGAGGTGTTTTCATTAAAGGTATATTTGGGTGTTGCATTCACAAAATGAGCTCTTCAGAAAATAATATGACTGGATAAATTGCAAAATACTGGCTGTGGCTACACAATCTGCCCTGAGCAAAGAGTAATCCAGGAAGAAAATTGTCTTTCCTAGTTTCCTACAAGCTGAAGAACAATCAACTGACATAATTGTCTCACTGATTTCAGTGAAAAGGAAAGTTGGCGGTAGTAAGCAGAGCCTTCCTGCTTCTCCAGTGACACCACCTCAAGTAAAGGAAGGCTGCACTGATTTATTCTCTTACTGGAGTAACAGTAGGCAGTGACTTGGCAGGATACCTACTGCTTTCCTTTTCTTACTTTGGTGCTAAACTGAATGTTACAAGTCAGAATTGATTTTCTCATGAGTAACATAACTTTGTAATAAGGGGACAAATCGTCTTGTTTCAATAAAAAGCAATGATGCGTCTCTAAAATTATGTACAAAGAACTTACACTGTTTAAATATCTTTTTTCGTGTTATGTGTCAACTTTCATTGTGTTGTTCTTCTCTTTGTCTAAATTGACTGAAATTAGTTTTACCCATATTGTATAATAAATTTCAAAATAATCACATTTTGCTACAGCATTTAGTGCCAAGTACTTTTCTGCACAGTGCAGGCTCTGTTTTTGTAAAAACTATGTCCCTAGCCACCTGGCAGCTCATTCTTAATTCATGTGCATTTAGTTACAGCTGGCATAAAAAGTAGAGTTTTCCAAGGACACTCTGCAGACTTGCCCAGTGAAAATTATAACCTCTATAAAATTGTTTCATGATCAAATTCTGTTTTCTCAGGCCTGTTTTGTCAGATCATGGCCTTGGGTAGAAGTACTGGAGCCACTGAGCTGCCAGGATGACATGTCTAGCTAGAATTATACTGAAGGTAACCAAACAACTCTTAAACAGGACAGACATTTCCATCCGTTGATTCCATTGCAGGGTCAGCATTTAAGACATTCAATGATTCTCATAGAGACACACTACCCATCTCCCAATTTTTCTTTATAAATTTCTAAGTAAAGAGTGGTTGTGGTCTGTTGGTGTTTATTTTTTGGTGGGTTTTTTTTTGTGTTTTGTTTGGTTTTTGTTGGTCCCTATCCCCCCATGTTTTTTTCTAAATTGCAGAGTTTTTCATAATATTTAAGTCATCTGAAATTGTGATTTGTTTGACAGGTAGACACAGAGATTTCAACCCTTGAGAGTATGCCAGAAAGTTAGGAAAGCTGTTAAACAATTATAAAATATCAACCTCTAAATAAAATAGCATATATATTGTAGTTAAAAATAGTGACCATTGCCTTAAAAATGAAAAATACCTTATTGCCACAGAATATGTCCTTTTCACATGTAATAATTTATTTTTTCAGGCCTGTAATTGCAATAATTATTCCTGACCAGCAGAGGAGTGAAACTGTTGCCCAGGAAGGTGGCATGGTTTGTACAATGCAGTCCTTGAGGATGACGGCAGTAGGAGGAGCAGAACAGCCTTCAGAGCTCCAGTTAAGTGTCCAGCAATTCAGTGACAGATCTTCCACAACCTCTCCAACCCTCACAGGAGCACTCAGAGAGTAAGATACTGTGCGAACAACAACACAGGAATTAACTAGAGGCATCAACAAATGTCTGCCATCTTCTGCCACAAGTATCTTGCAGTATTTGTTCTTAAATTGGCTGATATTTTAACGTTTAGATTACTTGGATTATTTTGTATATTAAAAGATATAATTTGAGGTGGGAACTATGTAGGTATATAGTCTGATAATATGGATGCAGCATCCTTCAATCAGAAAGTTCTCACATTGTACAAATTGGTCAGGTTGCTGGATCTAAGGCATTGGTTTGTTCGTACTGGTATTCTGAGATTCTGAGATGAACAGCTACAGCACAACTTGAACACATGCTAATGATTTGCAGTCAAGCAGAGAGTGTAAATCTATGTTGCTCATTTGATACACAGTACTAGTAAAAAAAGCAAACATTTAGAGTATGACTTGTGAAAGTGACGACATTTGCAAAGAGAGAGATGCAGGGAAGTTTTAAGTGCTTCGTAATTCAGAGAATAGAATCAAACCAGACTAATAGAACTAGAAAGGAGTCCCACAGTACCACTTCTGTAGGTTTCCCTGCTCACGCTACAGCATTATAATAATCATGGCAGAAGTAATAATGGTGACTGTATACAACTGAAGATTAGAGTGAAAATCTGCAATGGAATTCATTTGCCAAAGTGGACCTATTTGAAATTGTAAAATCAGCCTCAAGTTTGAAGACAGGCAAAGGAAAGGCAGGATTTCCTGCAAAAGCCTTGTAAGGCATTGTTCTGACACCTCCCCCATGCAGGGAGTAACCAAAAACCAACACTATGCCACAGTGATTTGCTTTGTGTCTCAGTATAATGAACCTCAAATTAACAAACCCCCAAGTGAGCAAACAATAACCATTCCAAGCAATATTTCAATGGAAAATAAAATATCTTTTTAGTTGGGAGTTGGATGTTTTTAGTTTGAAATGACAAACTGAATTAATATAATGTATTACCAAAACGTCTCTCAATTACTGCAAATGAAGATGGAATTGATGTGATATTTTTAAGTCTGATCCTTCTTATATATTATTTTTAAAACTATCTCCATATCGGTTTCGCCATTCAGTTCCATAAACCAGAAGTAGTACAGCTGAAATTAATAAAGTTGCGATTCTGTAAAGCCAGCATAGAAGACAGAGGAATTAGGTTATGGACCCTCTTTCCCTTCCATCTTATAATGGAATAAAACCACTGCAAAGCTATTGGCTTAACTGGAAATCTATGTCATTTACATGAATATGAATAGAAAGTAGACAATTTGTTTTTATTTTCAATATCCATGATAACTGAGGCCATATGTCCTACTATGTAAAACATATGCTCTCCATAACTCCTGTCCATACAGACTTGGCATACATAAATTGCAGATTACACTTCCAGTAGAATTTAATTGCTTTCTGCCTTCTCTTTTTCTACTGAAGTGGTTTAAGGGAACAAAAGGTTTAGTTCAGCATTCTGCCAGTTACAAAACCTGATCAGATTGATTTCAAAATCTTGAAAGGAAGTAAAAGGTAAAACTGAAGGGAAATAAAAGATTCATCAAAACAGAAGACTCTTCTGTCTACAATACTAGTTATTACCTGCACTGTATATGTGGCTACTATAGACCCAGGACTGTGATTCAGTCATGTTCTTAAACCTAAGAACTGACCTGTCTGCTGGATGCTTAAGCTCCGATCATAGTTATTGCAGAGCTAGTTAGCATGCACAGTGGATCCTAAAGAGTTGAGCAACCATCAAATACTCACTTTAGGTTTAGCAAAATTGCTTTTCTAGTCTGTGCTATGTCTGCACTGGGAAATGTAGGTTTGTAAGTCTGAAGCTAAATCCTACCCCAGATGAATTCATGTATAATATTCTGAAACAAGTCATAGAACCATAGAATGGTTTGGATGGCAAGACACCCTAAAGATCATCTAATCCCAACCCCTCTGCCATGGGCAGAGACACCCTCCACTAGACCAGGTAGCCCAAAGCCCCATCCAACCTGGCCTTGAACACTGCCAGGGATGGGACCTCCACAGCTTCTCTGGGCAACCTGTTCCAGTGCCTCACCACCCTCACAGTGAAGAATTTGTTCCTAATATCTAATCTAAGCCTACCTTCCTTTAGGTTAAAGCCACTACCCCTTACCCTACATGCCTTTGTAAACAGTCCCTCTCCAGATTTCAAGTGTCCATCAGCATTACAGGAAATCTTTCTAGAACCTAAGTGAAATGTTCCAGAGACATGAGGCAGCATTGCATCAACCTGATCCAGAGAACACCCGTCCCTTTGAAAAGACCATTAGCTAGAGCTTGCAGCTCATGTACTTTTTTTCCTCCTCTTCTGCTGATCACTAAGTTTCTTCTAAGTTCACCCTCACCTTCTAGCCCAGTTGCCTTAAAAAGAATGAAATGGAGAATCCACAAAAGGCACAAGAAGTGGGGAAGAGACTTTCAAAAACTTTCCCTCGGAAAGCAAGTCTAGCTAACATGGGCCCATGCATTCTTTACTGTCTCCTATGAAACAGAGAAAGTCCATATCAGGAGTATTGAAAAAGTACTCTCTTTCATGTGATATTAAATATTGATAAAAGGAAACTGAAGGCACCCTGCATATAGTATTAGAAATCACTTTGGAAGAAACAGTCTTAATGGTTTGGTATACTTTGTAAATAATAGTAATAATGTCTATTGATATTAATAATATAAAAAAAAACTGCATGGGATTCCAAGAAATATGTGGAATTACAATGTTTTTATAGCTTACATATTAAACATTAATGCACAAGAAATATAAAAACTATAGTGTGAGAAAGACAAAAAAACCTGAATATTTTTACCTAAACTGTCTACCCCACAAACCTTCAGGTGGAAATCGTTAATTATCAGCCCAATTATTTTAAATATGATTTGCTGTTCTGTTAGGCTTCCTGATCCATTAGTTCATGTGCTGTTATTAAAATGTTTCCTTCCAACAGCTTGTACAATGATTGCTGTGTATGAAGTGACAGTGTTATTTCTCTTTTTTTCTTTTTTTCCCCAGTTCTAAGGAAAAAGTCTTTGATTCATGGTTTACTGAGGTAGTTATTTGTTCATCATTTCAGGCTTCATGTGTTAATTCCACTTTCCATAACGTTTTTCTGTGGATGCCATGGATGAGTTCTCAGTGCTCTTCTTCCAAATTATTTGCTATTTCTCTGTTTCATAAAAAAAGTTTCTCAAGACTGTGATAGTAAAGTTGCACTATGAATAGGGAAGCTTACTTTTACCTTTCCAGTGTTTACAAAAGTCCTGACATGGCTGCATGTAAGTGTCCAGGTTCATCCTTGTCTGAATGGCTGTTAACTAACTTTATCCATTAGGTTTATCCTCTTTTCTTCAAGGTAAAGTTTAGCAAGCAGAGCAATACACTGGTCTCCACTCAGACTGCAGAGTTCACTAGGGAAATCGTACAACAGTCAGTGCAACACCAGTTCAAAGGATGAGAGAACACGTCAGACAACTTAGATCGTGTCTCATGCAGCTGTCAGCAGCATGCAGACCACAGGCGCAGCACAGCCTTGTTGGCCATGGCTCTTTGAGAAAGCCTAATCTCAGTCTATTATTTCAGAGATCTACTTGTTTGATGCTTCGCTCTTCCCTGACTGTGGTGATGAATGCCACACTGCATTCGAGAATGATTAATTCATTCCAGATATCTCAAGAGTCAATGGTTATGGTTTCTACCTAAAGCTTATTCTACATGCCCCGGCTTTCTACATAAGTGTTAGGTATCCCCTTGCTGACACTAAGATGCAATTATTAGGAACGTAGAAGGTAAGACCTTTGGTACTCTGTGAATTAAATCCAATGCATATTTTACATTGCTCTAGTAAAGTTTATGTACCACATTTACAGAATACCCTTCTAAAGGATCATTTCAGCAGACACTTTAGAAAGAATTACAAATATCACTGCATAGAGTCCAAATCTTGTTTGAGTTTGCTCCTGTGTCAACCATTCAGTTCCAATTGATCCAGGAATATATCATGGTTTGTGTCTCCTGTTACAAAGATACATGAAGGATCTCATCGCTGTCCCTCTATGTCTATCTCAAGATGCAAATTTCAGAAGAGGTGGAAATTTGTTCAAATATTGTGCAGATACTTTCCCCTGTTTTCAACACTGCCACAATCCCAGGGTCTTTTTTGTTTGCTTTAAGATTATTTTTATTTTATATATGATAATCCAGACAGTTGTTTTGTGTATAAAAGAAATGTATTTGCTCTATCAATACAATGTGATCTTAATTGTATTAGGCTTCGAAGTCACAAACAAAAGCGTGGGTGCTTTGTTCAGACTTGAGATTAAAGTTCTCTTTCTTTTCTTATGGTAAACCCAATGACAGGGATATTTTGCAAATGTATTTGCCCTCAGCAACTTCCTTTTTTGAAAGTCATAAATATAGTGTACTGCTTAAAAAAAACAAAAACAAAAACAAAAACAAAAATCAGTTTGGCCCTGTGCCATGTAGTACACAGGGCCCTGTGGAGGTCATCTGAAGTGCATGACCCATTTTGAATTCCTTCAGTTTGCATGACTTGGTCAATCTTAAACTGATGAATCTGACAATATTTCTCAGCATCCCTGCTGAACATTTAAATCTGACTTCCTACCACTTTTCATACTGATGCTTGCTTTCAACTTGATGAAATGAAGTCATAATTAAACAAAAAGATCCCATAAATAATTATAAAATAGCACTCAGCCTATCATTTGAGCTGCCTGCAGGCATCTTTAGATATTTGGGTTTATTTGTGTTATGTGGGTTTTTTTATAATACTAATAACTCTATTTTTGCTCTACATCTTCCTCTAATTCCTCTCAGATGATGTCAGTTTATGAGATTAGTTTAATTCTCTTAGATGTCTTTCCAGGACTCAGTGACCTCACTCTGCAGGAGTGGACATTTGGAATGTGCAAGTGTGCAGTAAACTTCCTACCTCTTTGTACCAACTATCCTGAGATGCTTTCCGCAAGTCCTGATGTGCAAAGGAAGAAACTGCAACAATGCCAGAAAGCTGCTCTGAAGTCCCTGATGATTCTCAGAATCTATTTTGCTTGTGGGGTCACTCAATTATGTCTGAAATTAGTTCAGTTATTAATTTTGGTTTGCAAGGATAAAAATAGGATATGTTTTGAGATCTGGGGCTGTATTCAAACTGTAATTTGAATAAATTGAAGAATGGTTCTAACTGTGGGGTCTGGAGGCTGTTCCATTTTTACATAAGTGCTGAGACTGCAGACTTATGTCAAGACCTCCCTGCTGAAAACTTCAAAGGCATTCCTTCTAGGCAGAGAGTTTACTCTAGAATTGTGGAAGTTCCTCCCTGAGGTTCAAAGGGTCATTGCTAGAAAACTCATTATCTGTAGTGACTGGTGGCTTGAGTAAAACGCTATAAAATAGTACGAATATTGACCATGCTCATAAGGTGACAAGATGTGGAAATTAGTCAACAAATAGAAGAAGATGGGTAGATGTTTGGGGGGGATGGTGGGTGTGTGAATGTGGTTACAGTGTAAAGAAAGAGATTTTTAAAATATGATAAAAATATTTTATCCAAAGTCAAACCAAGGCTGGTGTCAAAACTGCTTTCAAAAGAGCTATGAATGAATGAGGAAAGATTCCACGTTTTTGGGAAAAAGTCCAGAAGTGATGTGAAGTCAACCTAGTATATTTTTGGCAAACTTCCTTTTTTTCCTGTACTTTGTACAAGGGACAGATAAAATATCAGGGTGTAAGATGACAGATGTGACAAGACTGGAAGAACGGAACTAAGGCACTTTTCCTGGCAAAACTATGCAGAGTGATAATACTTGAGTCACTTCAAGGTCCTGCAGGACTAGGTTATCTTCCCCTTTTCTTGGCTGTACCATTCTTACAATGTGTATGTTTAGGATAATACCTCCTCATTGTACTCCACCAAGGAATATTTTTGGGTACAGACTGTTCAGTATCAGGAATACTCCTGCCTTTCTAGAAAATCATAATTTTCTTCTCAGTAGTATGCTCTGATTCAGATATTCACAGTCATCAATTGCTTGGTCCTGGTATTCAGCGTGCTCCTCTACTCACACCCACAAGTGCCAAAAGATTAACTAAAGTCATAGGGTGACAAACTTTGTTGGGTACCACCACATACAGTTTGAGAAGATAAAATAGAGAGAGCATAACTTGCTTGTGAGAAATGCAAAACTTTCTCAAAGGGTGATGCAAACCAACAGTAAGGCACAGCACGGCTGTTACTGACCCAGTAATTTGACCTTTCTCCTTGTGCTTATTCTATCATGAATACATTTCAGCAAAAAAATGCATAAGGAAAAAAATCTTCAAAAACGTATCCCACCAATCTATTTTCTCACAGACAAGGACAAGGAAGGAAATGTTTGACAGGCATCAATCACACTGCCTGTCACATAGTAAAAGTGAAATCAGTGAGAACCTCTGGAGGTGAGGACCCACATATACCGAATGCTACCCATCAGTGCTAAATCTAGGGTACAGGTTACGTTTAGCAGTCAGTATACTTCAGCAGTCAGTATGAATCCAATGAGACACAGCCCTACAGAAGAACAATTTATGTCTATATTAGTAAATTAAGCATTTCCAGGTACTGTTGTCAGTACTACAGAATTTTTGGAATGAGTGCTGGCACACTTTTAGCCCGAGTCAACAGGCAATTTCTTTGCAAAATTTGAAAGTTAACATAGGACAAGAACCATTCCCAAAAATCAGGCCAGATGTCCTGGAGAGCTTAATAGTTCAGTTGAGACTGTTTTGTCCCATTTAGTCTTGGGAAGAGAGAAGTGTGTTCTCTGAGTATGCCGGGTGTGTGTGTGCACGCGTGTGTGTGGATCACAGGAAGTGAAAGTAAAGATGTAACATTTATAGACTTTTGCTGTTAATGAAGAACGAAAGCTAAAAGGTAAAGTTTCAAACCAATGAATAGTAGGATTGCTTTTCTGACTGTTATGCCAGTAACTAGTGACTAGCGTACCAGTAACTAAATAGAATGTATTTGGCTTGTTAGCCAAAGGCTTGTTAGCCTCTCATCTCGTTAGTATCACAATTTTTAAACAAGAAAGTAGACTGAAAGTGTGAGTTCTGATTGAAATTAATTTAAATATAACCGTTATCATCCACGTGAGACTAAAAGTACTTCTCACCATACATATTTTGAGTTGAGATGGAATAACTTTTCCCCCACTCAAGTTTTCTTACATTCCCCTTACATGAACATAATTACGCCAGAGGGGATCCTTCATCCTCTACATTTTCGTCTCTCAACTGCAGCCGTAAGTTTGATGTAATTTTAATAATATTTGTGCTATGTAATGGCTTGTAATAGGCTCCAGAATGATTTTCCACTCTAATATGTGCTTCCCCGAAGAATTCAACAGCAAAGCATAACTATCAGCTACATGAAAAGTAACTGCCATAGAGTCTGACGCTTTCAAAGTTAATGCTGCACTACTAAAATATTGAAGTATCTCACTTCATGACATCAAAAGCCTTTAGTTTATGTACAGTACTTTAATCCTAGATAATTTTATAGCTAAATGAGTGTGGCTACTGATTGTCATTGTTGCCTGATTAAATGTTTTACAATGTTATTCCAATCTTTATGATTTTTTGTAACTTTAAACTTTCACCCATTAAAGAATAATAATATAAAAAAGTATAATTTAAAATTAACCAGTTAAAATGACTGTGCTACAGTCTGACCGAAATACTTTAGGTTTTTAAAGCTCAAATATTTCCCAAGTGACTTGGGAAGGCACCTGGGAAATGAAACTGCAGGTTGCTGAGATGTGAGAGATATATATATTACCTGCAATTTTTTTCTGTTTTGCAGTTTGAAAAAAAAAATAATTAAATGTTGCAATGTATTATCATAATAAAAAAAAATTGCCCACACTCTTCTTAGTTTGTATCATTGCAACAATATGTATTTTACATGCAAAAACTTAATTTTCAAAACAAGTATTCTTCAAATGTAATGCATTTGTATCTAGACCTAGATAAGGTTTTAAATTTTATATGAGACATCTCACAATTAAACTTCCTGTTATGTCTTCATATATGACCAGATTTTGTAAGAATTCTGCCTGGATTCAAGAGCTGCAGGTTCAACATGTGTATAGTGTCATTGTGGGTTGATGTTGGCTGGCTGTCAGACGCCCACCCAGCTGCTTTCTCAATCCCCCTTCAAGACAGAAAGGAGAAGGAAATAAGATGGATGGACTCATGGATTGAGATAAAGTCAGGGAGATCTCTTACCAATTACTTTCATGGGGAAAACAGACTTGACCATGAAAATTAATTTATTGCCATTCAAAGCAGATTTGGACTTTGAGAAATAAACTAAAACAACACTTTCCTCCCACCCATTTTTTCCCCTGTAAGGCTCATCTTCTCTCCATTGACAGCTCCTCTACCTCTCTTTTCCTGACCCAGATGGTGCAGGGAGGTGGGGAATGGAGGTTGTGGTCAGTCCGTAACACCTCTGCTCTGCACCTTCTTCCTCCTCACATTTTTCACCTGCTCCAGCGTGGGTCCTTCCACAGCTAGCAGGAAATACCTCCTGCAGCCCAGTCTCTCCATGAGCTGCAGGGCAATCTCTGCTCCAGCACATGGAGCACCTCCTCTCCTTCCTTCTTCTTGGACTTTGGTGTTCCCAAGCTTATTTCTTGCATTTCCCCCCCTCCCATTTCTCTCTGCCCTCCCGTGGTTTTGCCCTTTCTTAAATATTTCCCCCACGATGCCCCCACCTCAGCTGTGGGGCTGAGCCGTGCCCTGCGGTGGGTGGATTGGAGCCGGTTGGAACCAGCTGTGTCCGGCATGGGGCAGCCCCGGCCTCTCCTCACAGCGGCTGCCCCACAGCCCCCCACTGCTGGTGCCTGGGTACCCGCACCCTGTACAAATCTCCTTATCTTTTAAATAATGAAGTTTAAATAGTCAAGAGGTTTTGCTTTTTAGAAGTATCTAGGTACACTTGAAAGTTATTTTGCACTTTTCTGAAAGTAATAGATATTTGAATTGAGATTTTTCTCACTTCTCTTTTCTTCTTCCTTCTTAGATGTTCATAAATTGAGTCAGAGAAAAGAGACTTTATTTTTCACCCTAGTTCAGCTAGGAAGTTCTGAACAATCAGAGTATCCAGATATTAATGGTTTATACCACAAAATCAAGTAGTGTCTGAAAACTAGAAGTGTGGTATGGTCTATGACATTTTAAAAGAACTGTGTAAATACCAGCAGATCAACCATGATATTTCTAAAACTTTTGACTCTGCAAACTCCTGGATGAGTTTGAAAGCCGTAGGCACAGCTGATATCAACATAGCTGAAAAGTTTATTGTAAAGGGTATAATTATGAAGACAGATTTATGGGGCATCCTCCCAGTTAAGTCTTGAAGAACTGAAAGACATAACTCCGTGCAGACACATGGCTGAAAATTGCACTTATGTGACATGTTTCTATCTTTGATCAGTAATTAAAGGGTTTTGCTTCTTTTCATTCAGCACTAGTTTCCTTCTCAATGGCCTGCAGTCATTCAGGATGATCAATGATTTAATCATGTTATTGTTCTGTCGGTTTAGTCTCCAATACTTTTCTGGGTTCTTTTACAGTTTAATAGAGCTTATTTTCAGGTTAGAAAGATCTGAAGACTTCAAGATTAAGATCTAACCAGACCCCACATAGCCATCCAGTGTTGATTTGCAGTCTTGAATGTAAAATCATTTGAGATCTTTCTACCTGTATTCAAGTAGGCCTTCTCATTGTAATTCTGTCTGAGGATCTTGTTTAGGGAGATTGGTTTTCCTTCGTTTCATTTCTCATTTTCCATGAATCTTCAGTGTAGTAGCAGCAGGATCAAATCTCTAATGACATTCAGAAACTGCAAATTAAGTCTTACTCTTTTACCATCTGTTCTGAATGTCCAAAATTTGCAGCTGTATCTGCTCCATTAAAGTGCTTTGATAATCTCTTGTCCAAATGGAATAAGATGCAGGACTTGCAATTCACCCTTCTTTCAGCCACCCTTCCTATAAACATTCTTCCTTAACAACAGAGTACAAAACCAATGAGTTACTTACACTGATGCCATTATTTAAAATAAAATTAAATAATTCTGAAATATTTTATGTGAGGCTAAACATTTCAACAGTAAGAGGCATTATTGGGTAAATGACTGGAAAACTGCCACTTACCTTATGACCGGACCTTGCTTTCTCAAGGGTTGCAGAAAGCCCCACTGGTTTTGACAGTAATTTTGATCTTTTCTGTATGTTTTTAATATTTCCTGTATCTTATTAGTGAGACTGGACTAAAAGAAGTACACATAATATGCAAGATGCAGTTGTGCCGTAAATTTAAGGAGTGATAATGTTGTTTTCTGTTTGCTTCTTTATTGGCTTTCTGATAATTCCTAATATTTTTTAATTGCTAATGATTATTAAGGTGATGGTTTCACAGAGCTATTTTTAATATAATTCTAATCTAATTCTTGAATGGGAATAGTAAGTGTATAGCACATCACTCTCTATGTATGCCAAGGCTTGTTTTATTCCTTCTGCATTGCTTTGCATTTATCACCATCTAGTCTTGGCTGTCAAATTATTGTCAAGTCATTCAATAGTATGAGAACTTTCTGGGAATCTCCACAAATGACTGTTGGTTTTGTGACCCTGAATAACTTAATATGTCAACAAACATTGTCACCTCACTATTTGTTCCTTTTCTAGCTCAATATAATAAAAACCAGATCCAGATCCAGACCCCACTGGGATCTAACTATGAAACCTCTATTCCAGAAAACAGCCATTGATTTGTACCTTTTGTTTTATCCTTCAACCAGGAATTAATACAATCTAACTGTTGAAAAGACTCTTAACAAAACTAATCTTTCAAGACATAAAAAAACTTTTTAAATTTTAATGGGATCCTCAGCTGGAATATCAGAGGTTACTCAAACTCATTGGCTTTTTTATTTCTTCCAAGAACTCTAACACACCTGCAAGAAGTGATTTGCCACTACAGAATCCAAGTTATTTCTTCCCCATCATATCATAGCTACCTTTACATCTACTCATTCTATTCTTTATTATAATTTCAACACATTTACTTGGTATGGAAATTTTATTTCATTGGTTTCATGTTCCCTAGACATTACTTTACAATTTGACATCACTTTTATAACCTTCCAGTCTCCAGGTACTAAAGATGTTGTAAGCATTAACCTGCTCAGAAGAATTTAACAGTTTGATGGTTTCCTCTTCAAGCTTTTGGGAGACTCCCTCTTGGTTCTGTTCTTCAGTTTTTATTTAAAAAAAAAATATTTTTGTTGCTTCTTTTTGCAATTCCTCTGGCTAGTCTTCTCTAGAGAATGATTCCAGTCTGGGAATTTTCCTAAGCTTCCCTACACCAAGGAATTTATTTGGGTTTTCTATTTTGAGCTTTATTTCATTTAATTTAGTTTAAGTTTACCATATAACTTGGTGTGCAATATATTTCAATAATGTACAGATCACAGATTGCTTGTTCATTAAACTGTAGCTTCAACAGATGAAATAATTTGCTTGGATGTATACAAATATTTAGTACTGTCAGTACAAAGTTATAAACACTTGTGAGAGAAAATTTCCTTCAAATTTAAAATCTGAAAGGAGAAGTCCAGAACACACTGGTTAAGGAAAATAGATAACACTAAGACTAGCTTTTATGTGAATTATATTTTGGAAAAAAAAAAAAAATCTAAGCCTTTCAGGATTGTTCTTAAAGGATGGCAATTTCCTCCTTAAGAAGTCCGAGCAATTACACTGGCTTTTGAGACACCTCTTATCAAAATATATCCCACAGGTATTTTACAGAACTGTAAGCTATTCAGGCTGTGGCGCCTGCATTTGAGCTTTGCTCTGACTCCCTTAGGCCAAAAGCTCATGAATCATTATGCTACCTGCCTTCCGAGGAAGGCAAGGGGGACTAACTCAGTAGTTGTGGGCTGATTTGTCCTCTTTCTTATTCCCTTCCTATAAATAGGCACACTGGTTTAGTTTACTCTAAATTCTTCTCAAATTTTCCCCTGTAATCCTGCAGATTTGCTCTTGGTAGGAGAGGAAACTGAAAAGGGCAGGAGGTTGTCTGATTTTAGGGGGATTTTGGTTAGTTGGTGGGTTAGTTGGATTTTTTTTAGTGTGGGTTTGTGGTTTTGTTTAAGGAGGGAGAGGTGTGCATGGAAGACAGAATAAGAGAGGAGAAAAGCATCAGATAATGAATAACAGGAAATTTGAACTGTGTGAACAGTGGCAGAGGTAGCTGGTGTCTACAGGTGGTTTCTGTGCACAGCTTCAGTGCTCCAGACAGGAGTACGGGGGGGAAAGAGGGGGGAAAAAAAGAGGGATCACTTTAAAAATTTGAGAAAAATCTCTTTCTAGTTTTTAATGAGTGTTTTTTCAAGAAGTGAAGAAAAAAAAAAAAACTAATCCTTGGCAGCATCCATTGTAGTGTCTTCTCCATTTTTCTTTTTTGAAGGTGTCTCTCTGGAGTGACACTGCAGTCTTTAAGACTGGTATCACATACACTTTACCCTGTGTCTTGGTGTCAGATCAGATTACCTTAGGTTTTCATACAAATGACGTAGTTGAGCAAGCTGTCAATAGACAAATTCTTGTATATCAATTAAAACCTGCTAGGTAAATTCTTGCATGTTTTGAAAAGATTTTTATCTTTAAACATGCAAGTAGTGTCATGGACTTGTGCGGAACTAGTCACACATATAATATGTGACTCTTTTTCTTTCTTTCTAGTTTTTACTTTGATCATGTTAAAGAACACTTGAAAACAGTTGATGAATGCAAATTTGTGCATCTTTTTCTCCATCTAATTAATCAAGAATAACCCTTTCACTTGGGAGCCACCTTTCAGAACTAATAAATAACTAGTACTCCAGATTTGTTGTGCTTTCCAGTAATCTAATTTTTGTGTAGTTTGGGTTTTTTAATACAAATATAAATGTAATTTTACAAGCACTAGTTTCAATCATTAGGTTTTAAAAGTCCTATGCAGAACGCTACTGACTAATGTTTTTTTAGCAAGAGTGTCCCATATTCTTGTTTTCTATTGCTGTATGCACTGTTACTCGTTTGGGGTTTTTTGCTTCTGAAAGATTTTCTTCCATAACCACAGATTTTTTTTTTCACAGGAATTATTTTTAGAAAAGAAAAATGCCTTGAAGATTTTGTGTGCACTGTAGGCCACACTGGAATTTTATCACACCTATTAGCTGAACTTGGGACCTCACAAATTCAGAGAAACCCACTAATAAAGAAAATACTTTCTGCTTTTAGAAAGAAATATGTAGCATATACTATTACAGTCATCTCTTCTGTTTTTAGTGCCTCTTGAATATTTCTGGTAAATGATGTCATTAAAACCATCTAAGAATATTAATGATGAAAGCTCTTTGAAACAGTGACACTCTTGTCCTGTTCTCATCAGCCTCCTGGCAAATCCTGTTGACACAAAAGTCTGTTATTTCCTATATTCATTTTTCTGGAATACTCAGTTTTCCGAAAAGCAAAGTCATATTCTAACCTTCTATTTGCAACACTAAAAACAAAGTCACTATCCATCATCATATTTTATGCTGTACTTTAGGAACTGTAACTGAAATGTTTAGAAGGAGTTGGTTTTGATTTAAGGTATGTGGAAAATAAAGGAGAACAAGTACTTGGAATTTTCTATTTGAGCTATCCTAAGCATGATCTGTGATAGATACCAATGTAGAAAATGGGCTTTGTTTTTGCCTGCTATTTCCATGCATACAGGCTGTACCTGAGAAAAATTTATGCAGAAACCTTCCGGAACTTTAAAGGCTCAAACAGTTGTAATTTCAGGCTGTGCATCAAGGTGACTTCCCACAGGGAGAAAGACCTGTTACCTTGTAAAGATATTTAATAGGCAAGCTGCCCACCTTTGCTCCTTTGCAAAGTCGTTGATTTTAAAATCCCTCAATTTGGTGCTAATCAGTTCATTCTAGCTCAACTGAGTTTAGTAGAAATATTCTCCACCTCAAGGCTGCAGTGAGCTGACTAGCTGAGAGGCATAAACATATTTTGTTTGCATTACTTGTACTTCCTACAGGATGAAGGAAGCTTCGGGGAGCACACAAGAAGAATCTTTAGTCCCATTCTCAATGTCGAGGAAGTGGTGGGAAAACATCCCAAGAAGGCAGGCCTCAAAATGAAAGATTGTTCCTAAGATGAAGGAGAGAGAATAATGGGAGTATGTTGGAGATTGGGTGGTGTCTGTCAGATTCATCCTGCCCTATATCAGGCATTTATATGAAATGTTAAAGAAAATAGCCCATTTACAGTCAATGTATCAAAGTGCTTATTCAGCACTTATACGATGAGTGGGATTTGGAGTCCTTCCTGCCATATTTTCTAATGGGCTCTCCTTCTTTCTCACAGAAGAGAAAGACACCTTTATATAAATAACCATCCTGTGTGACAGAAGTGAAACAGGGTCAAATTGCAGGTTGATGACTTTTTTTTTTCTTTTTCTTTCACTCTTTCTTTTCAGGATTCTCTTTCAAGTTAGCTGCCCTTAGGCCAGTCTGCCTCCTTAAACTTCGTTTCTGTCTGTCTGAGAAGACTGTAAATCAGATGGGACCTTGCCAGGATATTGTGGAATGCAACTCACGAAATGAGGTAATTCCTGTTAGCTGGCAAGGCTGAGCGAGGAGAGGGCTACTCATGGCTTCCAGCTCCCCAGCCTTCCCAGAGACAGCGTGAGGCAATTGGCCTCACAGGGCATGGAACCGACCTTTCTGCCTGCATGGCTGTCTTTGTGACTAAGGAGCAGTAATGAGATCAGCCAACAGTGTGCCCTGGCAGACAAGAGGGCAAACCACATCCTGGGGTGCATCAAACACAACACAACCAACCAGTCAAAAGAGGGGATTAACCTGCTCTATGCACTGTTGGTGTGGCCTCACCTTGAGTACTGTTATGGGCCTCACAGTTTAGGAAGGATGTGAAGTCCCTGGATGTGTCCAGAGAAGGGCAACAAAGCTGGTGAAAGGGCTGGAAGACATGACCCCTGAGGAGCGGCTAAGGACTTTGGGTTTATGTAGTCTGGATAGAAGAAGACTGAGGGGCAACCTCATGGCTCTCTACAGCTTCCAGAGGAGGGGAAGTGGAGAGGGAGGTGCTGAGCTCTTCTCCATTGTATTCAGTGACAGGATGCATGGGAATGGTTCCTAGCTGCATCAGGAGAGGTTCAGACTGGATGCATTTCTTTACTGAGAGGGTGGTCAAACACTGGAACAGGCTTCCCAGGGGTCAATGCCCCAAGCCTGTCAGCATTTAAGAGGCATTTGGACAATGCACTTAGTAAAACGTGTTAACTTTTGGTCAGCCCTGAAGTGGCCAGGCAGTTGGACTAGGTGACCATTGTAGGTCCCTTCCAACCGAACTATTCTATGCTATGCTATGCTATTCTACTCTATTCCATTCTATTCTATGGGGAGCAGCTAAGTTCCAGGCAAAAACCACATGTAGGCTCTTGAGGAGTACAGTCTTGTCTAAAGATTCCTGAAAACCCAGCAACACTGCACCTCAATTGTGAGCTGGTTGTTATTAATGTCAAGTCTACAGGACCAATTAGATATCCATTTTAGCCTGTGTTCTGTTTGATGAGAGGCTTTTAATCAACTGGCAGAGTCCGAATGCCAGAAAGATCTATTGTAAAGAGCAGGAGTAAGAAATACGAGTGTGATTCTACAGCCTGTCTTTCTTCTGGGCAACCCTTACTTACTTTGGTCATAAATGCATTTATGACCTTTTGATATAAACTCATTCACCCTCAAAAAATAATGAAAATGCTCCCTAAGCTCTTTGCCTTGTTATTTGCTCTTTCTGATAGAAGCCAACAGATATTATATGATGGTGGCTAGAGGTGACAGGCTTTTCTCTAGATTGCTAAAGAGAGTTCACAGCTAAAGATGTGGAAACCTGGGTGTATGTTGAAGCCTACTGCTTCTTTAGGCATCCAGGAAGCATCCAGGTTCATGTAATCCAGTCTCCTGCTCAGTGCAAGGCTAGCTTCACAGTTAGGCTGGATTGCTCAGGTTGTTATCCAACTAAGTACTGAAAATCTCCAAGAATGACAATTCCAAAACTTCTCTTGGCATGCAGAACTTAACCACTCTCATGTAAATAATTTTTTCCTTACATCTAACTGGAATTTCCACTGTTGCAACTTGCAAGTCTTGCCCCTTGTTTTTCACTTCTGAGGACTTTAAAGCTCTCTATAGATGTCACGAGCACCTTGTGATGGAACAGGCTCCGCTATTTGACTGAAATGCGGTGCAGGGACTTAAGTGGCTTATTCAAGACCAATCGTCGACTACAAGTCAGAATCCAAGGTCAAGTTATTTAATTATCCACTAGACAAATTGGCATTTCTCATTCTGTTATAAAAGAAGGAAATAAAAACAATACAGAAACTGCAACACAAGAGTGACTTTGGGTTTTTTTGAGACATCTGTGATTACTTATGGTAAGAGTTGCTCAAAGTGTAGTTGTCAAACCAAAAAAATGTTTGAAATTTCCGCTTTTCTTTTGTTTACTCTGGAATAATTTCCAAACCATTTCCATAAGCTGAGAATATATTTGGTATTTGTAAGTATTTGCTAAGTCTTTCAGACTTAACAAATTGGCCAGACTGCAATTTGTTTCTGAACTGTTCACCTCACCTTTTTACTTCTGGCAATGTCTGATTGTTTTTTCTGTCTGATGGCTGTCAAACTTTGCAGACGGTAAGATAAGACCGGCAAACAGACTGCAGTGAATAGGAAGGCAGTGACACCCATTGCAAATTCCTGAACGTGCCAGGATTCACAAGCATATTCTGCTCTTATCTGAACACCTAGTAACTGTAGATAGAATTATTCCATAAATGCACTGAGCAGAAACCAATCTGGTTTTCATGGTCGTGACTGTCACCAGCGGAGTATTTGCTGGAGGTGCTGGCCGATCCTGGACTTCCTCTGAATGCAACTGAACCTAAGTTCACACTGCAGGTGAGAAACAGGCTCGAAACTTGCTCTGGGAGGACAAGGCAAAAGCTGCTAAATAACCTAAAATATCCAGGAAGCATCTACCGGACCTGGAATCTAATTCTACTGATCCCAGTCCAGAGCCTTTGCAAGTAATTCAGATGTGAGATGTGTTCTCCCTAATTTTTAATAGCTTTCTCCACAACAGTACATCAGTTCTATTTACAAAAATAAACACAATCAACAAATTTCCTATAGATTGTACCTAGCTTGTTGAATTTGTCAGAAAATATGCTGGACTTGATAGTACAAGCCAGCAGTTTCCAGGCATTTACCTTTTACAAGTCAATTAGCATTGCTTTATTTTTTTAATTTTTCTTTTTCCCATGGAATGGGAAGGAAGCATTACAGCTGCATTTGCTGGGATAGAAGGACAGAGATCAGTGGTAAAACATTAATGCTTCCAGGCAGGGTACTTAAAGGCAAACAAAGGCGCTTTTCAGCCGGTTGGGGTGCACTCCAGTGTCATGCCTCCTCAGTCCCTCAGGGTGGGGCAGACATACTGCTGCAGAATTGCGCTCTGAAGCTGAACACAAAGTGCCACAGAGGTATTCAGAGAAAATGAGTGACGAGCAGGCAGTTTAAAATAAAAACAAGCAAAAAAAGTTCCATATTAATTCTTTTGAATAAAGATGCCCTACTACTCCATAGTAACATTTAAAATCGCTGCAGTGTTCCAAGCTCAGCTGCGTTTTGGAATTTCTGTTTAGGTTGTTGCGGTAGCTGCAAAAAGTAAAACAGGACTGCATACGTTTCTGTTGATTTCATTCTTTTTGATAAGTACGGCGATGTAATGATTGTGAATTTCAGCTGTGGTTAACTTCATTAACATCTAATTCAGAATTTATTTTTTTTTTGCTTCTCCAGCAAACATGAACACACACACTAAATTGCAATTGTTTTAATTCCTGTCCTATTAGAGACCTAAGTCCAAAACCAAAACAGAAGTCTAAGTGAATTCAAGCTTTGTCCACACAAAATCTGTAAATTATGGGTTGTATAATATAAACAAGAATTTCCTTTCATATTCATGTAAATAATGTTAACTAGTAATATAACATGGTTTCAAGGTAAGAATAATATTTTTTTTGGCTGTTAATATTTCTTTGATGTTGTGCGAAGTCATACATCACAGAAAAAAGATACTTGCTGCCTAGGTCACAAACACTTCCAGGCAGTAGCTGAACCCCGGTTCCTCAGATGTACAAAAGCCACAAAAGCAAGCTGGAGCTAAAGGATGTTCTAAATCAGCAATATCAGTTATAGGTCACTTAACAGCTTCTGTTGTCAGGATGAAAGAGGTCTGTGTCACACAGGCATGCATACACAAGCACAGATGTCATGTCACCATAACCTCTTTATAAGCTATGCCTGGAATGAAGAACAAATGTATCCATATTGCATCCTTTTTGCCTTGAGAAAATCACTGAGGGACCAGAGATACTGTTAAGTGAGAAACTGTTACCACTCCTAGGTGTATTTGACATTACACTCTGTGTTTCTTTAAGATTAAATTAGTCCTATCACTATGATAAATAATTCTTCTCTCTTGATGGCTTTTACACCTTTCAAATATTTGTAGATTTATTTCCCTGCTCAGTAGTCTGAAAGCCAACCTATACATACTTAGGCATTGTAATCATTCCTCTATGAAGACATGAGAAATGAGAGGCATCAAGCTGCTCTAGGTAAGGCTGCTAACAGAGTACTGATGTATGGTGACCCACGTAGGGAAGGTCATCTAACGCACAACACCTGCACATTTCTGCTTATCATCTGAAACTGAAATGCCTGTGATTCTTCCCCTCTTCTCCACCTTGCCTTCAGCTCGGTTGCTCTGTTATTAAAGGCAAATAAATTACACTTCTTGGTATTTCGAGCTGGGTTTGTTTTGGTTTTAATAAAGATTTCCAGCCTCAAACACCAAGGGCGTTTACTCAGGGTATGTCGCGTTGTGCCGTCTGCTCTCTCACTGATGAGGAGCTGCTTTTAGCAGAGATGAAACCTGGGAGGGGACACCATGCAAGAACAATTTTCCTGCAGATTGCATTCACTGTCTCCAGCTTCTGGCAAAAAAATAGGGGAGAAATGGAATAAAAGACTGGCCAGGGATAGCAAAGCATCTCAGCTGCTTGTCTCTAGCCACCTGGCTATCATGGCAGCCAGAAAGCTTTAAAAAGAAGAAAAAGAGTAAATAAAATCAAGCAAGAGACATTGCTGGGAAGTGAGGGAGTTGGATGGCATAGGTAAAAGCCTGAGCCTCTGGCTGTTAGTCAAAGGTTAGGCATGTTGGCACCTGTTAGTGGAAAAGAAAACCTATCACTCTAATTTACAGCTTGAGGAAGTGTAGCAGGCACCGTGAGGCTTTGAATCATGATGTCTGGAGCCCTGGTTTTGATCAGCTTCCATGTCACTTGTGAGCAAGCATGCTGTTATCGGTTTGTAATCCCTACCCTGTTATTTGTAGCTCTTGCATGGGTCTGTGTTGCCGTCGAGTAAGAAGCTCTGGGGTCATCACCTTGTTTCTATATATTTCTATATTTTCTATACAGTGCCTGACAGTTTTTTCAAACTGCTGCAAAGCTATGCGAAATGATTAGCCTAGGGACAGTACTAAACTCATCTGCAAGCAAGGGTAAAACTGAGGAAGGAGGCAGAATTTCTCTTTAGAACAGTTTCACTGGCTGTGACAGGTATAATGTTCCCATCCCTCAGCTTTGGCACCTATTACAGGCATTGGTATTGTCTCATGGTATGCTGCAGCTGAATAAGGCCTAGGGAACTACGAAATGTATAGCTAATAGAAATCAGAAATATTTTCTTCTTACCTGCTTACAATAAATATCTGATCCAGACAAAATCTTTATTCATGAATTCTCTATGGCATAATCACCATCAACAGACAACTGACTCCCACATCTGGATTTCAGTTTCAGCTGAGAGTGAAAGTTACAGAAGATTTCTAATGCAAGCCTTCAGATGTTATTTTTAGATCTATTTCATGGCACCATAGGTTCCTTTATAGTTTAGCTACTCGAGCAGCAGTGATTATTTTCTTTTTATCATTTCTTGCAAACACATTCAATTACTTGTCCAGCATATTTTTCCTCGTGTTCAAATTCTCTCATTTGATTAGCACCCAAGCAGGTAAAACAGCTAGTTTCCTATTCAGTAGCCACAGCTTACCCTGATTTTTTTTCTCCCAGCTTGCTGTAAATCAGCTAGTATTGTTTTCAGTAGAGTTATGGCAGCTTAAAAGAAGCACGCTGTCTAGAAATAAGTTCACAGTTGCAGTGGTACCTTACTAGGAGAATACTCTCATTTTCTTTTCAGGATCTATCGCATGTTCATTTGGTTATGCTTCTCACAGCTTAAATTACTGTTGCAAGCAGCTGAAAGTAGTGATGAATATATGTAGATTGCCTAACATTGAGCTGGGCTTGTTTTTTGAAAAACTTCCAGCCAAAAATATTTGCACAGCTTTGCTCAGAATATTTTAAGTCATGCTGCCTTTAAGCATGTATCTATGGCAGGTATAATGTTATTAAATACATACTCTGCATACAATAAATCAGGAAAGGAGCTGATGGATAGAAGAGAAGCATCCAAAGAAGGAAATAACCCATAAAAACTAGAGCAGAGAAAGGAGGTGAGCAATAGGAAAAAGTCCATGAAATCTGAGGATTTGGACACACAAACAAATTTTTGTGTGTCAGCAGGTCTGTGGTAACTGTCCATGTGTGTGATCTAAGCCCCAGCAAATGCAAATACTGTTTCAGTAAAAGAAGATTAAACCAACTTGAATTAACTTGGAGCTTGAGATCATGCACAGCAAAGTTTAGCTGACGTACAGGATTTTTTTTTCCTCTCTGTTTACTTATTAGGGTTTTGCCTCATCCACAAAGGTAACTGACACTGAGATGACTTAAGGGTTTGCCTTCTGCAGTTGTACAGACAGTTCAGCTGCACTTACATCAGCTCCAGATATGCGCAGTGTCATTCCTGACATGTTTTAAGATCTATACCGGCTTACTTCTTTCTGGTTGTTGATTTGGAGCTTAACATCTGTGTGGGTGCCGTGCGAGGAGATGGTTGAGCTCATCTAATAGCTTCTTCCTGGTAAAAGGGTTGTTTTGCCTGCTCCTAACAATGTACTCCTGCCACTTCATTCTGCTCTGGCACTGCCTGACCCCTTGACAAGCCAATTCAGGTCGCTGGGTGGGCAGAAAATAAACCAAGCAGAAAGAATGGAATATTTTTCTGTTAGCTTAATGAATGAAATTGAATCAGCAAAGAATCCGCTGAGCACAAGTAGAGCTAGTGCAGTCGGAGAAAAGAGCAGGATCACGTAATCAGGAGAAGGGTAGAGGAGAGAAGGCAACTCTTTTTAGTTGATAAATAAGTCTTGTTGAACTGCATGGTCAGTTGTCAAGAAGCATGATGAAAGAAAGGGGGAAAAAATCTCTTTTTGCTGCTAGTTGTGGATACTCAAAGCAGAAAAGCACTTTGGAAAGCGAGGCTTAGAAGCCACTCAACTCCCAGAACTTGATCAGGAGCGATGCACAGGCTGTGCATTTAACAGAATTGCAGCAAAACACCAGTTCAAGTACCCACTGCCAGATTAACCTGCCCTGTAGTCAATGAGGTGATTTTCTCTTACTAACAAGTGTAAACCATATGGCTTAACAGGTGATCACTTTACTAAAAATAATGGAAACTCTATAGATACATTTTAGGAAGTATTTCTTGCTGCCCTGTCTGTTTAACTGCTACAACAGTCTGTTTCTTGGAGAGGCAACCACAAGGCTGGACAAATTATTTTCCTCTTTCTGGCTTAATCTTCATTCACTGCTTGAGTTTATTACAGTTTCCTGGGTAGCAAGGTCTGATTCATTCCGAGGTGGTTTTCTGCTGGCTGTTCCTGCTAGGTGGGCGTAGCACAGCATCTCCTGTGCCAGCCGCACCAAGCAGTTGTGCATCTTGCCATTTCTCACCCTGTTAGCCACACTAGCAAACCCCTGCAGCTCTGGTTTTGCTAACACAGCCTTGGAAACATACAGACAGCACTGAAACTAAGCGTTTTTCTGTCTCAAATGACATTCATAAGTACTTTCTTCTCCTGCCTCTCCAATTGCAGAATTCCTGTAAAGAGATTTTTCTGTCTCATATCTTTCCAAAGACCTTTGTATCAGACCTACACTTTCCCCCTGAAAAAACAAAACAAATCTTACGCTACATTGGGATTCTCCTCCTAGAAATGAGATCTTTTGATAACTGGATTGTTGTTTCCAGTTCTGTTTGTTTTAATAACTGGAATGCTAAATTCCCTGCTTTACAGCATGAGAACGAAGCAGCGCAAACATAAGAGATGGGAGAAGTAGTTACATATTAGTAGCAGAGAGCAACTTCTTGTGATAAGCCAATTTTGAATAGAGTTAGTGGGCTTTAACTTCTGTTCTTCCGAGCAGGCTTAAAATCAGCCTGAAAAGGGTCTTTCAGTGTGCTGAGCAGAAAAAGTCGGAGTTTCAAATTACAGCAAATGCACAATAAAACTCACCCAGCTTTTTTAATCTGACAGGCATTCCCCAAACTGGAAAAACTTGGGCTGAAGTAGTCTACTAATTGATGTTCTGGGATGATAGAACTTTGCCTTTATTTTACATAAGCATCTCCTTTCCAACTTGTTATTAGGAGAAGTGTTTCTTTTGACATGCCTGAATTCAGATTACTTCTGTTATGCTAAAAGAAAATGCGTGGTATCCTTTGTCCTATTAAGTAACATTCACATACCTTTAGATGATGAATATGTGGGAAAGAAAATCACACATATGAAAATTCATTTAGAGAGACTGAGGTTGGTAACCTAGGAAATTCCTTCTTTGGAACTCAGAATTGAAGAACTGAAGTTGCTCTGTATCTGAGATTTAGATGTGATGGGATTAGAGAGGAAAATATGTTTTTATAAGGTGCAGAACACTAACTAAAATCAAAACACATAGCACTACCTCCAGAAGAGCTTCCTGTTATAGTGTCCTTTGACCATACCTTAGAAATTAATTATCTCAGACTCCTGAAGCAGAATTTTACCTGGATTAGGAAATATACATTTGCTATTTCCCTTCTTAGACTTCTACAGACAAGTGTTTAATTTCCAAGAAGTAGTCAGCACTGTTTACCTCAGGACTTCACAAGTTCCATCAAAAATGTTCTCAGCTAGCACCTAAGGGGCTATAAATTGGAATAACTTTGCTGGTGTTGGGGGGGAAATATATATCTGACCAGTACTGATTGATTGCTTTCTCTTCTAACATACACCTGGCTATTGGCATACATGTTTGATTAAGGGAATAAATTTGCTCATAATTGATTTTACATTTCAGCTGAACATCCTTGTCTAATGCAGTAACCAATCTAACCCAATCCAGGACTAGATCCAACAGTGCTTGCTAGACTAATGACTGAACTCCCATCAGCTCTAATGAACTTGAAAATAGGCCCATGAAAACTAATAGCTGATTTCTTAAATGATTAAGATTTTTCTAAACAGGTACTCTTTACCCACTCTGAGTTTATCTCATGTAAGTTTGAATCAAATACATCAGATTACAATAATTCTGCAGCACACTAGAATTCTGTCAGAGAGAGTGTATACATTTTTCATCACTGGTTTCACTCTGCTTTGATATAGTCTGGCGATCAAGGCTGATGCAAATGTCTCCCATCTTTCTTTGCTTCGGTATTTGTTATGTTTTTCTGAATCCCCTTCATTATTTGTCTATCTCTTCACAGTGCTGGAAGCGTTCATCTCGTTTGGCTGTTCCACCTCTTTATACTACCATTACTGTGAATCTGAGCTGGAAGGCTAACTCTGACTCCTGGCAAATGTTGACCCCAGGGCTAAGCATTTGAATTTGCAGCACTGAGTGTTAGAATGAGTGTGAGACCAACCTTCACACTTCAGAAACTTGCCAGTTGGCAGGTTACACTGCCTGTCTGTTTCTCGTTCTGTTGTGCCCTCTGCAGTCTGCCACCCTACATCCCGCAGTCTTTTTTGTCAACAATTTGTCAACCTAATGGTTTGTACCTGAGAAATTGCCTTATGACCCATCAACAAGTATTGAAAACCACAAAACAGTTCTCCCAGTGAGGTAAAAGTTTCCAGTATGTTTGGCCAATGAAACATAATTGGAAATGTTTGTTCTATGTTAGTAAAGCAAACACTTGTTAAAAAAGGGGTGGTGGTGGGGGGTGGATTTGCTCCATGTAGTTTTATGCTTTTGCTATGTTTTATTTTATAGAACTCATTAAAATAAATTGTATTTAAGTGATTTAGTATCAAAACAGTAGGCTGTACTAGATTGCTTCAGCTTCTTCCAGTTCTGTATCTTATTAATCTTGAGCAATAACTTCAGAAATCCAGATCTTGGTGCCACCTTCTGTACAGCATACTTCTGGAATCACAAGGAGAAAAAGATCTTGTAGGGGTTTCTTGGTGATGCAGTGAAACAAGCAGCTGGATAGCTTTGTGGGGTGTTTGTGAAGAGAAATTTCAAGGCTCTGTTGGAATGTGGAGAGAGAATCAGTTCACTTTAAATCAGAAGGTGAATCAGAAGATGCCTTGTAACCACTCAGTTGAATCACTCTCAAGATTCTTTTGACTGTATCTTCACCAGCGCTGATGGAGTCTTTTGCAGTGGGAGTGGCTGAACACTGGAACAGGCTGTCAGAAAAGATTGTTGAGTCTCCATCCTTGGGGATATTCAAAACCTGACTGGACAGGACAACCTGCTTTGGCTGATTCTGCTTTGAGCAGTGGGGATTGGACTAGGTGGTCTCCAGAGGTGCTTTCCAACCTGAGCAGTACTGTGATTCTGTGAATCTACTTTGTAATTTCCCTGTCCTCCACCAAGAAACGTTGAGTTTAGACTTTTAGTACAACTGGGTTGATATGCAAAAAGCAGATCTGGTGCAGAATTTTAAAGGATTTTCCCCAGGGTGATGGACCATGGTGCCACTGGGAATCCAGATGAACATCTGGAAGCAGTTTAGCTTAGCACTTCTGCCTGCCTCGCTGAAATGATTTACCAGGGTGCTCAGGGCTTTCTATAATTATTTTTCATCCTTACTCACAGCACCAGAGTTCAATTGCCACCACATTAAGAATTTTTAATTTTATTTTTGTTTTTTAGATTCCTTTTCATATTTTGCTTGGTTCTTTGGTTTTTGTTTTTCTCTACTCTGTAAATGACCAGAACAGCTCTGCCTTGGACCAGCTGTTACCGCTTCTCTGCCAGATGTGCTTCCTGAAGGTTTTAGCAGGCAGCTGAAATTTCTGTGCTTTTCTAGTTTTTGCATCAACAATAACTAAAGCTCTGCCACTGAAGTGAGGGCTCTTATAGGAAGATGGTTTCTGAGGAGTCTTTCCAAGTGCACCAAGTGTAGGAAAGCTGCATTTGCAAATGCCAAAAACAGACAAGAAAAGGGCAAGATTCACAGTTGTCTTCAAACTGGGCTTTTGGTCAGAGTCTCTAGTTTTAGGTATAACTTCCTAAAGCCTTGGAGAAGTGTGCGAGATCATGAGAACATTACAATACAAAGTAGCTTGCACCAGCTCTGCTTCTCCCTCCCTAATCAGCTTTCCTTTTAGAAAAAGGCCAGGAAAAAAATTTCCCTGATTGCATTCAGAGCAGCTGATGCACCAGTTCCAGCTGGTTCCAGGAAACCCTAATAATCCTTTTGTAAAAAAGTCTACAATCTGAACGTTTCTCATTCTGAAATGCTCTTAACAAAAGAAATAAAAGGCAAAGAAAGGTAATCACTTGGCCTGGAGTAGGATACTTTACAGCCGTGGCGCTTGTAACAGTGAAGTGTGCTGCGTGTGATGGGTGTACAGCTTTACTTGGGGAAGTTGGCTGAAAATACTTAAGCATTTTGCATGGGCAGATGGAATATGTGGCCATTTTTAAAACAGGAACAAATGTATGAATTTAATTAGAAAGTGACTTGACAAGTACTTGTTCACTCATTGCATAATTTTCTAAAGAAACTTGGAACAATTAATTGTTTCAGAGATTATGTTAAATAGTTTTTATAGACGTCTTTTTAGTTGCCATTTCATAAGTCTTAATACAAACTTCTAGTAAAGTGTTTTGGTTTTGTTCTGCTATTGTTTGGTGGCCCTTTTGGCAGCCGCCAAATACGCACACACATTTAGAAACAAATGGGGGGGCAAAAAACCCAAGCATAAAGACAATTTATTGTACATTTTACTAACTACAGGTGTTTTATATATATAGAACTCACTGGTGACCAGAAAAAACATCCAATTATAAGACTCCTTGCTTTGGCTGGAAATTGATTCGAGAAGAGTGTCAAAGTTACAATTTGAAGTGCATGTGGTTAAAACCAGACTTTTTGAATCTATCCACGTAAGTAGCTAAGCAAAACGGCTGCACTATGAAATGCATCATCTATTAACAGCTACTAACCCCTATTAGGAAGGCCTGATACTGCCCAGTCCTACACTGGGCACTAAGAACACAGAGATGCTGTTCAAGCATTTCCTCTCAGTGAAATTGGTGGTTCTGTATTTTTTTTTTTTCTCATTTAATTTGAAAAAGAAAACCTCTAAATATTAGTTGCAGTATTCTCCTCACAGTTTTCCAAGTGAAATGGAAGTCTAGTTTACACCTTGTAAATAACAGGATTATGCTTCTATTATTTCCCATAGTAAGTCCCTCTGAGAGCTTGTGAGCTATTTTCATATCTAGATTCATTAATTTAGTTTAGTATCTTTACCTTCTTATTCTTTCTAAATTAGCCTTTACAAAGCTGGTGGCAAAATACATTAAAAAATATTTTAACAACATCTGCTCCATTATCCTGAAATTTGTTTCAATCCATTTTTCTAACTGTATATAATCAGGGGAAAGAAGGAATCTTCATAAACTTGTTCCTAATTTACCAATTTTTTTTTATCCATTTTTGGCAATGCAGAGGCAATTTCAGCTTCATTGTATGCTTCCTGTGTAGTCAGAGTAATCTTTCAAGCAAAATACCTACTAAGACTTCCTCTTAACCACGTATCAAAGGAAATCTATTTTGCCATAGTCATAGTTGGGCCACATACTAAAATACTCCTGAACTGACTTTTCCCAGAACCTTTGTATTGGCAGATCTTCTCAAACTTGATCTAGATAACAGCAAGAGCTTTTCAAAACTTTCACAAGAAAATCTGAAATTATGCGAACGTCAATTACTTTGTTTCATAAGAAAAGAAATGGAAAGAAAATGCAGGCTGGGTTTATCTAAAGGTATAAAAAAGGTAATGAACCTTTACATTTAAACCTGGATCTAATTTCATGTTAAATAAGGCACAGCTTGTAATGTTGCAAATTCTTCAGCACAAAACTGGTTCAGGTCCTCAGGGACACATTTCCTTCTCTGTTTTTGGCACTTTAAGTAGAGAGTTGAAAGTGTCAGGACCCCGGGAGCACCAACTGGCCTTCACTGCCCTGACCAGCCCCAGCTGGGATGTGCACACACACAAATGATGTGAGGTCCCCTGAGAGCATGGACGCACTCCCTCAGGCATGCCAAGGTGCCATGCTGAGGACCCAGGCACTTTTGGGGCCAGAGATCACTTGCTCCCACTGGATCACAGGGTAGGCAGAACGAATGCATGCTGGATTGCACCTGACAGTGCAAAATAGTCATTATACAAGTTTACAAGTGGAACTAATCTGATTTATTTTTTTTGCTAAAAGAAATTTAGCAGACAGGCTATATTCTAAGTGTCCCAGGAACAAAGACTGACTTTTCAGTAGCTTCTTTCTTTATTTTACAAAAATGGTTTTCTTGTTAAAAAAGTTTTTATGTCATCTAGAAACAACTGTATATTTTTCAATGTTGCGGTTGAATACCTACTGAAACCTAATGATTTAAACTGACACTTTTTGGCTCTTATTCGAGAAAAATCTTATTTTATCTATAAGAAGTTTTGGCAAAAGATTTTCAATTAATTGTGGTAAATTCTACATTTAAAAAAAATAAAAGGAGAAAAAAAGAGAGTTCTGTTTTGTTGGGTTTTTTTCTTTAAAGAAAAGTTCTATATTTTTTTAAAGCCAGATAGGGATGCCAAAAGCTATCTATCTGATGACCTGGCTATAGAATTCCCACATGGGTGGTCATATGCATGACTATTAAAAGGCTATTATTTTGGAAAATAAAGAGTCTTGACCTTCACAAGCGTGTAGTTTGACATAACAGATAATGCAGGACATGGATTTTCCCCACATTAATTTCTGCATGAACTAAACCATCCCTTCTTTGAAAGAAACAACATATATTTGATTATAAATAAAATGCAGAACAACATTCCTAGTAATGGAGAATTCGTGGAAATCAATACTGGATATTTTTAATTCTCATTTGAGTTTAATGTGACTCACAATTTTTACGTGACTCCTTTGAACTGTCCCTAATTTATGGTTTTGATAAAGCACTTCAGTGTCATGGCAGTAATGACAAATACAGAGGTACCATTTTTCTGTTTTGTGTCCTGTTTATACAGTTGATGATCATGCTAGCTCTCTTGGCTGCAGCGTTTTGTATAGGGAGCTCATGTTCTGCACGTAATCCACGGAGATCCTTAAAAGTCTTGCCATCCTAGTTCAGGATAAGGTCCCTATCCTGGGTGTTTGACCTGCACGCTTTATGTGACCTCTCTTTTTTGTTTGTAGATGGATAACTTTACACTTGGTAGTAAATATGTCAAATGATAGCTAATCCATCACACCTTTAGGTAAACTCTTCTAATGATTGATTACTATTGATGTTAAAAATGTTTGGTTTATTTCCAGTCTGATTTGGTCTGCCCGCAGATTCCAGCCTCTACAGATTATGTCGGTTGATAAATCAAAGATGTTGTTAAATTACATCTTTTTCTCTCATGAACAACCTGTAGAGCATTTGAAAAGTGTCTTTTGACATTACTTTAATTTGAAAGAATGAGTTTAATGAGGCAGCATTTATCATAATCTTTTTATTTTCCTCTTTTCTGCAGACTTTCCTGTTGTCAATAGCCTTTTCAAGTAGCTGATACCAGAGCTAAACATTGCATTCCTGTAATGGTCTTCCCATATACAAAGATGTCACGTCTCTCTAATCCTGTATATAATTCCTCGCTTACACTGAGGAATTGCACTTCATTTTCTGTCTGAACCACTCCATTGCAAGTTCACATTAAGTTTATTATCCAGCATAACTCTTAACCATTTTGAATCATTGCTTTCCAAAAGGCAATCTACCAAGTAGGGGTAACTTGTAGTCTTTACTCCTACATGTGGCATGTCATTGTGCTAAACCTTATGAAGAAGTTGAATGAGGGCTGGTCTTTGGAATTGTTATAAGACACTAATAGGATCTGATAGGACTAGGACTCTACGTGCAACTACTTTTTGAAGATGCATCAATGAGTTTTCAACTCATTTAATACCTGTTGATTGATTTTTGTTTCCTTTATTTTAAAATTTTAAAATACTATGAACTACTAATTAAAAAAAAAAGTCAGTTTATCAGTCAGATTCTAGATTTCATTAAAAATATCATATTTCCTGGCTAAAACCCAATTACCATAAAACAATTCACCAGTTAAATCTATTCTGTGTTCAGCTTGGAACCTGATGGTTTTAGCTTGCAAGTTTGTTTTACAAGTGCATTGTTCACCTGTGAACCCAATTTAAGAATATCCTTCTGTTGGCGTCTCATTGTCTGGAATTTAGTGTGTTTTCAGCTCTCTGAAAGTCACTTTAACAGCATGGAGACTTCTTTTCCTAGTTCCTCCTAAACTCTTGAAACTTAGTAATAAGATATGTTGCTTATGAACTGTACCATTCTTACCTTTGTTGCAGAATTCCTTTTTTTGCCTGAGTCTTAAAGACTCAGTGCTCTCCGGGCTTGGAGATCTGCCTGCTGCCAGTGCTACGTGGCAATATCAGAGAGCTCTTTTTGACCTTCTAATTCGGTATCAGCCTAGTCGCTCTGTCAATTAAGATAGGCTAGGGGGTCATTTTTTTCATACTAATAGCATGATTCCTCTCCTATCTGCCATGTATTTGGACTGCTTCCAGTATATTTTCTCCAAACTGTGTGTTAGAGCAGAAGTGAAGACTAGAAGTTGAAGTCATTCCTTGAGCAGGCAGTAAACTTCTATAAAGTTTCTTTGTTGTCTTTTTAAGGCCAGAGATTGGTTCTTTCAAATGTTCTGACTACAGCGGGTAAATTGCTTGCAGTTCATTCAAAGATTTGCAATTTGACAAGCCTCGTTAGATATCAACTTGAATGATGTAAGACCTTGAAACGTATGTACACAAAATATGCTCATCCCATACTCTTCCAACAAATATATGGGTAGCTCCGAGCAGGCAAACAGAAGTTTAAAACATGTAGTCAAGTACAAAGAACAAGCACATTTTATTTGCAGAATGAATGATAGATGCATAATAGTGTTAAATGCGAAGATTTGATATGACAATAAAATGAAACTTCTGGTAGTGTTCATTCTCTCAGAATTAATCAGCAGTGTGAAATTTAAGTTGGCTGTCTGCAACCTGTCTGTTCTGCTGATTTTTTTAATTGCCTATCGGTTAATGTGAGGAATCAAAAGGACATACGGAGACAAAATTCAATAGTCAGGTGAGCGGCTTCCTTTCTGTGATTTAGATGACACAGTGGAGTGAGTGATGATAAGTGAGAGTAAAGTGATATTTTAACAATTTTTTTAATGTTAAAATGTCCCCAAGTAGGATGGATTCATACATACTCATGGCGGTTCGATGTCTCTTGTGTGAAGACAATCTGTGGTATGTCTTAAGTGATGAGAACATCGAGTATAGTGTTGTCTGGCATCAGTATTGCATTACAGCGTGATTGAAATATGGTAGTGAATCTGGCCCTGAAAGTGCATATATGCTACAGACAGTTTAAGTGGACTGAAACAGTCTTCAAAGAAAGATTTTTATGCATCTTGTATTTGACTGACAACACGTGCAGTTGTCTAATCTAAAACTTTCACCAACCATCAAGGTCCACCAGCATGAACTTCCCTCTGGCGCTTACATTTATACCTGTTTTATACAAGTATGACTACTTTAGCGGTAAGACACCCACACCCCACATCTTTTTAATTATCAGTGTAAAAATGTAGAGTTTGAATGTAGAGTTTGGAGAGGGGTCAAAAGAAAGTAGGCATGGAACTGTCACAGAGGTTGTACAAAGAAGTGATTGTGTCCCTTTCTGGATGGGAATGAATCTCACCAAATTCAGAAGGTGAACTCCCTGTACATGTGGAGATCTTGTTACTGCACTGCTTCAGCTCTTTCCAGTGCAGACCACCGGGAAGGGAGCTCTGAGTCACCGTCCATTGGGCCCTTTGACCTCCCTACTGAATCCAGGTGAGTCTAAGATTTCTCTGTGTGTCCTTTTTAAAATGCATGCACCCTAGGAAGTAAATGGAGATGATGGTATCCTTTTAGTTTTAAGAAGCACCAAGATGGGAAATATGAGAAAAAAGTAACTAGAATTAATTTCACAGTGTGGTAAGCCTGATTTAAGAAAAGTTATGTTTAAAAAATACTGTAATTTCTATTTGAAAAATATTATATAGTTGTTTTCACAATTAGTCATTATATTATCATCTCTGTAAATAACAAAAATAATTTTGAGACAGAAAGGGGCAGAATGGTAGACTAGACTTTTCTCTGCCTACAAGTCACACTGCCATGTTGTTTGCATCATTTTTATTTTATGCGTTATTGTTCTAGTAGTTTTTCTTATGTAAAATTACACTTCATATATGGTAACTGTAGGAAATTAATTCTTGAGTAAACCAAAATTATTCAGAAGTATCTCCAGTGAGGACAGTGAAGCAATGTCATTGCTACTGAGCTGAGAAACAGGCAGAAAACATCTTCTCCAGAAAGATGTGATTTATTAGCCTGATCTTTTGAATATTTATGGTACAAATAAGATTATTCATATGCATTTGGTTTTAATCTTGCAGCCATGTTCATTTGAATGAAATTAATTGCTTGTGTAGTAAGCGTAGTGAGGATAAAAATATTAGAATCATAGTGAAATTAGGAAGCATTACTAAAAACGATGATTACAGATTGAATTAAAGCGAGATGAACAGTCAAAAGGAAAGGGGAGATAGAAACTTTATCAGGGAGAGATTTTAAGCGTTATAGACTTTTCATATTTCTATTATTTTCCTCAATATACTTAGCAATTTCTACATTAAACGACACTTTGATGACAAACTTGACCAAGTCTTTATAAGTATTTGCAAAAGATTTTGTAACTTGTGCTCAGTTCTCAAAAATATGTGGAAGGAAGCAGTAAGAATACTTTGCTTTTTCTCAGTTATATTTTTCTCATTATATTAAATACTATTTCTTTGCATACCACGCAGCACTATGGAAGAAATTTGACCTGCCTGCACCTAGAATTTTCAGTGTGCATATTTTCAGTCCATAGATGACAAGTGCTATGGTATTGACTTGATGTGCCCTTCCAAAATTTCTCAGGTGGTTGCATGAAGCTTAGGTACCTTAGGCTTAAGAAGCCTGCTATATGAGGAAAGGTTGAAACCACAAGGTTTGTTCAGCCTTGAGAAAAAGAAGGCTTAGGGAAGACCTTATTACCCTGTTCCAGTATTTAAAAAGTGGCTGCAAAGAAGATGGAGACTCACTTTTTACAAGGAGTGATGTGGAAAAGATGAGGGTAACGGGTGCAAGTTCATCCTGGGGAGATTCCAATGGGACACACAAGGAAAATTTTTCTCCATGAGAACAATCAGCCTTTGGAACAATCTCCTCAGGGAAGTGGTGGATTCCCCAACATGGGACACTTTTAAGATATGGTTTTACAGGGTGCTGGGCCATCTTGTCTAGACAGTGCTTTTGTTTAGACAGAGCTTGTGCCATGGAAGGTTGGACCAGATGGTCTTTGAGGTCCCTTCCAACCTCTTATTCTGTGATTCTATGATTCTATGATTATTGCAAGACAACTTTGCTAGATACCTAACATATTATTAGGTACTAGATCTAAGGCAGGCTGGATTGCTAACACTTACTATTCTGTTAGGATCTAGAAAGTGCAGATTATAACACCCTGTCTGGGCATTTCTTCATAAGTAATAAAGTTTGTGCATGCAAGACCTTTTCTCCTCATACGTTAGGGTTTGAAGCCAAGGTAGCAGATTGAGTGGAGATGAGTTTGGAAATAGCAGTTTTAGCTTTATACTTGCCCCTTGCTGTGTTTGACTCAATTATGACAAGTTAAATCAGGAGCTTTATTTGAAAATCACAAGTCAACATGGAGGTTAAAGAATAACTTTTAGTAGCGTAGCCTTAACACACTTGTACTGGCTGAAACAATTGCCAGCTCACACAAGAGAACGATTTTTAGACATCAGTTACCTGTGCAAGATTAAAGATGCAAACTCAGTAGAACAATCCCAGTGTACAGTATGATACAAGCCAAACATTTAAGTGTGAACAGAGTACATGTTCATATAATTGTGATGGCCATGTACTAGTGCATTTGCACTTGCACACTTTAACATTCATATTATATGACTACCTGGAGTGTTAAATTATCTGCTTGTGTGTGCTTTTGCTTACCAGTGTGGCAGTGAATGTAAGATTTCTACTTAATTACAAAACAGAAAAATGTTTTTCATGTGCATTCTGTGTTTTCCTGCCAGAAACTGGCAGATGGACGTGAAGCATTTTTACTTCATTTCAAAAAGCGCGCTTGAACTGCTTGTGAGTTCACCTATAAAAGAGGAGATTTTATCAGTGCAGCTGGATGTTCATGAGGACATTATGCTACATTCAAATTGGAAAGTATTATCATGACTCTGGAAAAGTTTTTGTACATGTAATCCAGCATGAAGGCCTCCAGCTCTGTCTGACAGCAAAGCTCTCTGGCATTCGGAGCACAGAGGTCTCCATTGTCTGATATCCTGGAAGCAGCCCACTGAGGATGAAGATTCAAGCACCCTTTTATTTCACAAACATTTTTTTTTTCCTTTTGCTGCTTTCTGCAGATACTTTTCTGCCTTTCACCCCCAATAGTCCTCTAATTAGGATGGAATGGGCAACAAAATAACAGAATATAGTCAATGAAACTTTATTCATATAGCTTGAAATCCTTCCATATTTCACATTGTTCTCTTCCTCCACAAATCAATTGATTTTGATGGCAATTTTAACCAGTTAAGGACTAAAAAAAATCCTGAGTGAGAACCATAATATTTTCCCTTAATTACTTGACCACAGAAAATGCACTGATGGAATGACTTCTCCGTTTTGGCAGTACATATATATTTTTTATTAAGACCTTTATTTCATTCTCAGTAGCGTTGTGCATGCAGCATTGATTGAAAGGTGGCTGGGCATTGCACTGTCACTAGGGTCTTTTGCGGGTGGTTGCCTACTTATTCATAAAAAATGATATTAAAAAGTAGAGTGGCTAACACTGGAGTGAAGGATAAAACCTGAAAGATGGAAGCAAAATAAATCATGTGGTTATTTCTTTGCTTGTCACTATTTATTCAGAACTAGCAGCATGGGAATTGGTGAGGCTTACAGTTACCTAAAAGTAATTCCTACATGAACTAGAGAGATACTATGAAGGAAGCAGCACCATCAAGGAGAAACTGCAAAGAATGGTAATTATAAATGTCCTTGACTAATGGCTAGTGTTGAGATAAATGTCTTTTTCCTTGCCTCATTCTGTGCATACTCCTTTCTTCTGAAAGAAAACTGCTTTGCAAGGCAGCCAAGGAGTACAGTGTGCTTTGCTTTTTGCAGCTGAAGGATCATTTTCATGACGTACATCCTCACTCGAAAATCACGTGAAAGTATTAGGTATTTGATGAAGGTCAAGGTACAAAAAGAAGAAAACCTGGCAAATCTGCTAAGACTTTGCCAGTGAAGAGGGATCTTTTAATATTTAGTTGTTGCTTGTTTTCATTACATACAGTCTGCAGATCTCTCTGCAGATCAATATTTGAATATTACACTAACAGGTTTATGAGAATTCATACTGTATGCTGCTCCAGCCGGCTTACAGAAGATCTGGGTTGTATTTACAGTAAAGCCTCTACTAACTTGTAAGACCAGACTTTTAAAGCATAGTACGATTTTAGAAGTTCATTCTTTATTTAGATATTTAGCTTCCCTTGAAGTACATAGAAGTAGTCACCAAGAAGAGTTTTCAAATGCTGATGCCTATCACGATCCTAGAATTCCAAAAGCTATCTGAAAATCTAATATTTAATTCCTGAGGAATCTTATGTGCAGCTGTCACTGGTGTTGTTTCTTTATATGTTCACAACTTGTATCAATAATGTGGTAGCTCATAATTTGCTTTCTTTAGGACTAAAGGCTCCTTGTGCATAATATATTATATAACTAAAGGATGGTGCTATATTTATTTTCTATATACACAGAGCAATTGAGGACTCCATTAGCCAATAGATGTATACAGCTGAACCTGGAATATAACACATTTATTTTACTTAGGTTTTGGGGGCGGTTTCCTTTAGGTGGAAAAAACACATGAAGTAAGTTTTGTCAATCTTTCTTTCTTCTTTTAAAGCAAATAGACATGAAAATGGATGAAGAGGAGCTGAGACTGTAGTGAAACATCGTCAGGTGGGAGGAGGATTGCATCATAGCCATAAAAATGTGTATGTGTGAAAACTGGGAAATACAAAAGGGTCAGCAATGTTTGCGATGTGATGACATAGATTAATATGGGAATATATCAAAGCAGTGGATGCAGAGAAGAGGAGCATGGAAAGGAAAAAGGGCTAATACAGCAGAAGCCATCAAAATACTGAAAAAAACTGGAAAACAGTGAATGCTTGTTTTATGTTCACTCTGTTGTGTGTCTCTTTAATGGATGGTATTTAATGGACAGATGGGGCTGTTGACCAAGGCCAAAATACTTATGATTTTCTTTCTAGTAAATAAAGTGCTTCCTCTTTAGGGTTGATTTTTATTCCAGTTATAATGAGGCTTCCTTTCAGTGATGCCAAGAAGCGCCTGATTTGCATGTGCAAATTCAAGATTAATATGAGTGAACTCTGTTAGATTTATTAATCTGTTGTTGCCTATATAGAATGCATTGCCGTTTTTCCCTTCTAGGTTTTTGTGCTATATCCTTAGTACACAGGCTATTATTGTCAGTTGCGATTATGTGGTTTTACATGATTTGAAATTAAAAATAATTTTATTTTAAGAGAGTCCATAAAATTCCATGGTTTTACCTTCTTTTTCTTTTTTTTTCCTGTGTTTAAACAAAAGCAATGCAATTGTTTGCATTCAATGAATATGCAGTATTTTGAGACTCTCTCTCTCAAAATAGCTATTCAAATTGGAATCCTGTAGAATTTTTTAATTGCTCTGGACCTCTGAGTCATCCGCAGAAATATTTTTAATGATCAATCGACCATAAAATGCATAACTTTTATTTGAGGTCCCTCATCAACAAATTGATTCTGTATTTCCGTATGATTAAGGAAAATATCCTTCCAGTTGGGGATTTGCTTTAAAAGGTGAAGAAATAGGGAAACAAAGGCTATGCTGCCAGTGCAATAAGATTATTAAAAGTGAGCATTTGAATAATTTCTAGCGTACCCCTCGTACACATGATCGATCACAGCTTCCATCTTAGAAAGCGAGGGATAAAACCATTTCTTCCCTTGCATGCAATTCCCTCTTAGCACAGGATTAAAGGCTTATAGAGAGAGGCAGGACAAAATTCATTAACTTGGCAACCACACAGTTTTACCAAACGCTGCCGATGCTGAAGCTGGAATATATGTATGTGTAACTTAGAAACAAATTTCACATTTTAGTATTAGTGGCAGGTGAGCTGCATTGGTAATTCCATCCTCTGCAGCCTGTCTAAAATAACTGTGTGCAACTATTCATGCATGTAATTCAGCTACCTGATTCATTAACATTTAAACAGTCTGTTAGGCAATGATCATAAATTAGATGCCTTGCAGATCCTTGGCAAAAATGTGTGTAACAGCCACTGATAGGCTAGAGCCTTGTCAAGAGAAAATACATGCCATGCAGTGACAAACATGTATGTTTTACATTACTCCAGAGTATGCCCTTTTAAGGATGGATCTAGTGTCACTGGGGCCTACCACATAGAAATATGGAAAGACGGCAAACAGAACTACACTTAATTACAGGTAAATGGTAGTGGGGTTACCTGTGTCTGGAAATGTCCAGTGATGCAGGGTCTAATTCAGGATACTTCTAGACAAGTGGAAAGATTCCTATGGATGGAGGGAAAAGGACTCCACGCCCCCCACCAGACAGCTGAAGGGAGACCCATTTCCCTGAAACATGTGAGCCCCGTTTTTTTCCGTGACACAAAGCATGGACTGCAGAAGTAGCTGGGAGAATCTCATCCTATTTTATCCCCCAAGGGTTGATATCTCCATTCCATAGCAGCCAATTTAAGCTGTTTAGAATGCTGTACTCTTGCAGTGGTGGGTAGATGTTACCGCAAAGCCACTCATCTGTGGATTGTTCTCCATACTGTCACAGCTTCTTCATGACTGTGCCTCTACCTTTGTGCAGTACTTCACGTTTTGAACTCATCTTGGTTAGGATGGTTCACAACACCTCCATCTTCCCCTGTAAACATGTCCACTTCTGACAATGAACCCTAGCACCAGGCTGAAGGGTATACAACTGAGCTTGTATATATTACAAAAAACGTGCATATATGCTGCATATCCTGGATATTTGTCCTGTGGCATGAGAGCGTGTGAGGAGTTGAAGGACATGAAAATCTGGTGGGATACTGGTTGAAGTATGGCAGAGGGAGTCAGAGCTGGTATTGATAGTGTACTGTAAGAGACCTTCAGATCAGCTACACTGAAAAGCATACTGAGGTGCTTTTTGAGGAAGAATTGCCGGGTTTGCTTCAAAAGAACCCAGGATTAATCTGTCCAACATGGGTGATGAGTGGAAGGGACCAGGTCCTTGGATCTCAGGCTAATTCAAATTTTGACTCATGGAAAGAATAATGTGAAGATTTTCACATTTTTATGCCCACTGGGCTTTAATATGCATCTCACTTGATACAATAAGTACAGAAGCAACACTAGTTTAAAGGAAAAAAAGGAGAAGAATTTCAGGGAAACAAAAAATCCTCTTATTCCCATGTAATACATATGACTATTTTTTGTTGCTTGCAATCAACAGCAGAAACACTTGGTACTTATATCGTCAGGTGTTACTACAATTTCAGTTCTGTAAACTGTTTCCGTATGTTTCAGAAGCCTAATTATGGTAACTGCAATGATAATTGTTTTGCTACCAGTCACTCAGTTGGATATATCTTCCTTGGCCAATTGGTGTATTCTTATCACACAATAGAATTTTAACTTTTTTCCCACCAAAAATGAACTTATGAACTACTGGTAGATCTAGTGTTTGGGTTTTGGTTTTGGGTTCGTTTGTTTTTTGTTGTTTTTTTTTTAATATTGAAAGAGACTCCCACATAGTTTTCCCATGGCTCTGTTGGACAAGCTGAAACTCTGCTTTCTGAACAACTGAATTAACTTTGCCTTTGGAGAGATGGTTTTGGTGCTGGTCGTGCAAAGCCCTCCCATCTTGTGATGGCCAGCCAGTGCATCAGTTATGACCTAATAAGCATTTCAAGACAAGATTTTTTAACTATTCCCACCTGACTGGCAGATAATGCTCTCTTCCAATGTCATCAACAGCTCAATGAGTTGCTGGTTGTGTGGACAGACAAACTGTCCCCCAGGCTACGTGCCCTTGTTTGTACTTGGGAAAGGTGGATCTGAAAGAAACACAGGCTCCTCATAACTCCCAGGAGGTTAAACCAATTTATTTTACTCATACCCAGAGCAATCTTTCTTGGCAAACTCTTTGGGAAAGTACGGCTCTGTGGACTGGGGCTTGACTCAAATACATATTTGTAACACCCAAATTAGGAATTTAGTGTTGCCTTTAAAACAGAAATGGCAACTAGACTCTGGAAAAGTCCTCATTTTTTTTTATAACATCTTAGATGTCACAGATGTTTTAGACTTGAAAGCACTAAAAGAGAGAATTTTTAAGAACATAAGTGATTTTTTTCATAGTCTCAAGAATTGTTCCCCAGTGTTTTAATTCTTCTTTACTGCCATGAATTTGCATAGTTCTATTTTACTCAATGTTTTTGAGCATTTCAAAATATAAGAAATTAAATAGCTTTTTTAATTACTCTGTTGTTATTGGACATCTACATTGTCTTGTACACTAAAACCATACATTGTTTCAGAAACAGCTATAATATTTTTGGGGGAAATGTTCTGGAGGGACAGAAACATTGTGACTTCTTTTCCTCTGTGCTTTCCTACCGATTATAATTACAGTCTTGATTAACTCTCTGTCATTAGTCCATTTCTAAGTGAACATAACCTGTTTTGACTGGTTAAATCAGCATTCAGGAAGTGTTTACTGATTTCTTTAGTATTTTGCACTCATCAGAAAATAACTTATGCAAAAATCATTTGGTGCTTCTGTAGACATAATGAATGTGTGCTGTCTTCTCATTTTAAACATCTCCTTTCAGACAACTGATGTCAGTTCAGTGGTTTCTGGATTAGTCATCACATTTTGGTTTTGACTACTGATGAACACAACTCTTCAAAAGGAGAAACATTAGAAAATATCTTTGAGAGGCTCATATCGACTGATCTGATTTTTAAATTAATTTTACATTAAATTTCAGTACTTCAGTTGTCATCACGGACATGATCTCTGTGACTTACAAAAACAGTATTTTAGTAGATGCTGAATAGACACGGAACAGAGATGTCAATCTATGAATGTCTTTCATTTTCTAGCTATTTTGTGTAGGATTTTAAACTCTTTTAAGCATAATTTTATTTTTTAAGGTACATCTATCTGCTGATATTTCTAGAACTCTTCACATAAACAATATTTTGTTAGTACTGTTTTCAAATCTGTGAAATTAAACACATTTATTGCAAGAATAATTCTACCTAGACATAAACTAGCACATTTCCAGTGAAATAAGTGGAATTTTGCAAAAATGTATCAAGCAAAATGCTTCATAGTTTGCATTTCATAATGTTAATACAGATGCCTTTGTCATGAAATATTATCCAATTTCTAAAATTATTGCTCTTTCGTGATGAAAAACAAACACATTTTTCCAGTCTATCTTTAGCTTTAGGAAGAGAAAGGCATAGACCGTTGATTTATTAGTGGATGTTCTTGTTAACGCTCAAAATATCACAATTGTATATATCATTATGTATGGAAATGCATAATAATGCCTCTGATCTCTCTTAAATCAAAATATTATTTAAGCTATTGAAAAATAAAAATCATATGAGAATAGAGTGTAGGTATCCATTGTATTTGAAACCTACCCTGTGGCAAGGCTTGGCTTTTTGCTTCATCCAGCACAACTTTCTAATTTCTTAGAGACTTTCCGGTTAGTTTGTTTGTGATGTTGGCCCAGAAGGCCTGTCTGGGTTTGTTGAGGTTTTTTTTGATTGTTTTGATTTTCCCATTTACCAATTGAGAAGTTACTCTGACCTCACTCAAGAGATGGAGGTAGGACTTCCAATCGAGTAACTGCAGCATCATCCTTGAAGCATTGCTGCGTATGTGGTTCTTGGAGCTCACTGTGTAGCTCACTGGAAGCTGTGAAGTCTCATAGCTGTGAACATGTCTTGTGCCCCACAAGTAAGCACCAATCAGCTACTAGGAATGGGAAAGAAGCAGTCCTTCTACACATCTTTCTCCTGTCTTTCATGTTCAGGAAATCCAGAACTCTCTTCAGTCCGTGTTCATTTAACCCTGGGTTTTGGGGCAATACTAAAAGACACTGCAGTGCCCTATGACTTAGATCAGGACTCTGCTGTGGAAGGAGAAGAGGAAGAAAGAGTGGATTCATGCCAGTAAAATTCTATGTTTAAATAAGTAGGATGGATAAAAGCTGGCAAGAGAGGGACACAGATGAATTGATTTGCCTATCTAACCAGTGGAGCTTGGGACTCCTTATCTAATACAGTATGAGTGTTTCAATAAATTAGGTTTGCATAGACAAGAATTTAAAATTTCCTTAGGAACTATCACATCATAACTTCTTCCTCATCATGACATGGGGACTACATAGAACTTCATGCCTAAGCCAGTCCTCGTTTACATTTCAGTACATGTTCATCCATGACTGCTTAACTCATCTCTGTTTCTCATGGGGTTTTCAGGTAGCCTTCCAGCCTAGTCTGAGTAAAAACTATATGGATCTTTACAACAGAAAAGCTGTTGTGTGCTTTACTTAAACACCTCATTACATTTCGAGTTTCATATTTTAAAATGACGTGATAATCAAAAGTTACTTATAAAGTTGGTTTAGTTTTAAAGAGGGAATAATTTTTCACTGAAAAAAAAAGCAAAGAAAGAAAAAGGTGGATTCGTGTCTATATCTGCAAGCACAGTACCTCAATTAGCAAATCAAGACGTAGTCAGTTCGCACTCTAAAGTTAGGAAAGTTCCTGGCTTTCCCCCCCACCCCTCTTTTTTCAGCCTCAGATCTTTTTCAAAGCTACAATAAATGGGTTTGCACAATGGCTGAGTCTTAATTTATTCCGTTTGAATTATTTAGCATTCATTTATACAATATTGGAACATTTTATTTCAGGGTGTAACATTTATCATGGATTTTTTTTCAAGGAGAATCATGTAAGTCTCAAGACAAAATTATTTGTTACATTTTTTTTCCATATTTAGCTTGAAAAATCAGGCCTTAGTGATTGGCTGTTAGAGTAATGCAGGCTGCAGGGGCCCTGCAACATCAGATAACGTTGAGTTCTGTCAAAGCCCATGGTGTTCAGAGCAACCCTTTACAGAGTGTAAAAATAAGGTCGGTGTGTGGGCTATATATGGCCTTCACTTCAGGAGAACCTGCATAGCATAGAACAGATGCTCTAATCAAGAATGACATTATATGTCCACAAAGGTAAGGGTTTTTTTGCTTTCAGACATTTCTTGAGACATGAGAATTTATTGAAATTCTCACTGTTTCAAATGGCTAGGAAGGGAGATCAGCTGTTACAGTGGAAACAAGACAAATACTGAAACAGATGAGAAAGGGGGCAGGAATATCTTTAGGAGAAAAAAAAGGAGAAGCAAGTCATGTATTTTTAAAACAAAAAAGGTGGAAACCAGTGACAGATCCTGTCTGCTGCATCCATGTAGCTCAAGGGAACCGAGGGAGAGATGGGACTGAACTTGTCCCACACTGGTGAGCAAATCAAATCCTGGTGCATTTTCATCAACTGTCAGAAACAGACAGATATTTCTTTGGGGCCAGGCAGGAAATTAGGCTATTAAGTTACAGCTTTTTCACAGAGCCCTTGTCATTCTCTTCTCCTATCCTACAGATGTTCTATCAAAGCAAGTCATTGTAACCATTTATCTTTCCAAACTTAAAATACTTTTTCCAGAACTAATTTTTTCCCTCAGTACTTGAGGTCTTTGTACTCTGTGTCTTGCTTCCCTGATCTTGTATGGATCTAAGATTAATTTGCACTAGCATGGAGTTCAACAACAAAATCAATTTCAATTGGGTCAGGTGAGGTCACTCCCAGCTCAGTAGTGTGAGGAGAGAAATAGATTATTATCATTCTGGGAACACTGCTACTTCAGTATGGAGAGGGGGAAAAAAAAAGTCCATTAAAAACCTTTACAATAATTTTCGTAACATTAGAAACAATGAATGCTTTTGTTACTTTCTTCAACATTGGTATAGCCATCTATATACAAATAATTTGTGCTACAAAAAGCTTTTGTATTCCTTCAGAAGAATGGAATAGCATTTGTTCACTGACTGGTAGCATTTCACTAAAAACGTGGCACTGTCAAACTGATACAGCAATACCTTTGATAGATCTCTTTACAACCTTGGCACGTAGCAGGTGTAAATTAAACAACAACGTTCCCTCTGTTAGGTATTCCATGCACCATATCACGAAAGGGCAGTTATAACGAGAATTTAAGTTACACCTTTAAAGAAAAGATTTAAGATTAAAATAATGTTTAAATGTTTAAAATCTAATTTACAAGGAAAGAAAACCCATCCTATCTACAGAATCTGTTATTTAGTGTCTTTCTTATCTCATAGCTTTGAAGGACAAAAAAAAAAAAAAGAAAAAAATGCAACATCAGCTTAAAATGGTTAATAAACCATTAGTATGTAATGTGAACTGAATTTTAATTATTTCTTCCATCGGATACAGAAAAAGAGTTAAGAAAATGCTTTGTGTCTATCGGCAGCACGTGTGTGCCTGTTTGTTCACGCAGAATCACATTTTTAGGGGAGTTAGAGCTGTACAGCTCCTTTAGCTTGAGGACAGCTGTGCAGACCTGTGCTAGCTGAAGGTCTGGCCCGCACAGGCTGAGACGAAGGTAAAGCTGCTTGACTGAAATTGCTGGGCCGTGTCCTTGTTTCTGCTTTGTGCATCTTAAATTTTTGTGGTAGTCTGAGCTGGAGTGACATGTATGATGTTAGGTTTTTTAAGTTAAAATCTGTATTCTGCTACCTGTGAAATAACATTCTTTGGAGGTAAAGGTTCCATGTATTTATGTTGAATAGAAAACAGGAAGTGGAAGTAATTCAAGAAGATTCCTTTGTGGAAATACAATTTTTTTAAAAAAGAAAAGAAAATTATTGGAATCATTTCATTTGTGGTGTAACAGCCCTGCCTTCAGGTGTTGACCTTAATCAGTTTCATTATATGTAAAAAGATTCAGATTTTCTGGGTCAAATTCTCCCCAAGCGTATTTTCTCTGAAATCTGTGAAGTAACACCAGCAATGAATCTGGCCTAATGATCTCAAATTTCCTCTGTTTCCTCTTTGTGTGATCAAAACATGCAAAATGAAATAATCCTACTCATAATTCTTTAGAGAAAAATATACTAGATATATGTTCCTTTATCTACAAGAGTTTGAATTAAATCCGCCTTCAATATAAACATAAATTTACTCTTTGTGAAAGTATGGGTTTAAAGTATTAACTACCTGAATATCACTGGAAAAAAAAACCAACTGAAAAAGCCTATAGCCAAAGTTTATTTTATTGCAAAAAGTAAAATCCCTTCTTCCCTTAGCCAGGGCCAGAGTTTTTAACAGGAGTTAAATAAGCTTTTGATCGTGTACTGGTAACACACAAGTTTCTTACAACTAAATTTGCCTTCATAGCGATGTATCTAAAGTTTAGCCAGATCCTTCCCTTTCAAAATATCACTGATTACGGCTCAAACTATTGCATTGCACAGAGCATTGAGAATGTATCCCTAAATGCTTTGGTATTTGGCTGTAATACATTTTAGGTTTTACACTTGAGGCTTTTAAATTTTCAAAGTGCTGACTGGAGATGCCCTGATTATTTTCTCATAGCTCTGTGAACTCAGTTTTTCAGGACTAGTCTCACAAACTACAGATGAAAAAACAGACACAAAGTGTATAAAGACTGTATCTGTACATATAGTTTCCAAACTGCCCTTTCAGGTCAAAACTGTTATTCCAATGGTTCATAATACAAGGTATTTCTCAGTTTCCACTGTAAAATTATATAGGTCCTTAAAGCAAAAAAATTTGAACCCAGCTACTATGGTGAGTCAGCGGGAATGCCTTGTAAGCATATAACAGTGAAACAAGCTCTACTTCCAGGGAACACTTCTCCAGTCTATAGACAGCTGTTACCTAAGGGCTTCCTGAGGAAACTTTTAGTAGCCCTTACAACAGTTCTTATAAAATGCAATTTTATAAAATGTATGTATTTTTATATAATATAAAATTTTGTAAAATTGTATTATTTTATAATTTATAATGTAAATTAATTTAACATTTATATGAAATGCAATTGTAATTTTAGGCTGCTTAATATGAATCTCACTCACTGGACATCGCACAATAGTATTTGTATTAAATCTAGCCTGGGCGATACCCTGATTTGTGCCATTCTTCCTTCAGGAGCTGATCCAAAGTCCATTTAATGTCACTTAGCTTTGACTCAGATGCAGGAGACATCGTTGCATTAACTTTATAGTTAATAAAAAGGACCCTCAGAGTTTATTAGCTTTTAGATCACATCTACAAAGAAGGTCATATAACAGACTTCTGGGGTAGGACACTGGTGACAGAGGAGGTGCTGTGGGTTTTTTGTGAGAAAATAAAGGATTTTTTAGAGGACTACTTAATGCTGAAAGCTAATGTTTAGTCTAGGTTCATACTAATCATTTGACAACCAGACTGGAGTCTGATGAGCATGAAGACAAGAATGTAAAATGAAATTTCTGAATGGGTCAGGAAGTGGTTACAGTAATCATGACTATGTGAGTGACTGCTACACTAGCGTACCTGCTTTTTCACAGCAGAGGTCTGGGTCAGAGACACTAATCCAGTGATATCTTTGGGTCTCACTTGGCTTTACGCTGCTGGAACAGAACTGGGTTAAATGAAGCTGTCCTTTATTTACACTGGTGATCACAGATCAGATCGGCCTTGTATTTTCCAGCGAGGCATGAAACTGTAGGCTGGATTATTTGTGAGCAAAGTACTGCTTGGATGAATAAGCATGCTTACTAATGGCCTGGCTAAAATGGCTAAACACAAATGAGATAAATTCCATCCTGCTCACTTAATTCTTGCTGTTTCAATTAGATGTGTTGTATTTCTCGCTCTGTCTCAGCCCATTCTATTACTTTTCCTATTTGTACCACACTACATCGCTGAGCAGCCCACACAGCTATCAGTTTCTCTACTTGAAATGAGAGCAGTGCAAAAGATGACGGAGGTGACTTCTTAATATTAAGTTGATAAAGTATATAAAACCCTTTGCATTAAATGGACTGTAGAGTTACTGATAATATCTGTAAATTTTTCAAGATACACAGTCTACTACAAATCTTGAATAAACAAGTCTCTGTTAACTCTAGATAATATTCATGAATTAACGTTTCCACATAGTGAAGAAATTTACGTTTCCATTGGAATACACTGGGAAAATGACATCTATTTCTTTGGGACTAAATTGCTTAACACAATCCACGAATTACCATTTGCAGAAGAAATAATCCATTTACATCTTTATTAAAAGACTTCTGTTCCCCAGCAGACATTTGTGTTACCAGAGTTTTACCTTACCTTCAGCATACGGTTTTGTAAACTGGTGACAAAAACTCAGGAAAGGATAATGGAAAGACATGTTCAGGGGAATGACATGGTAAAGAGGAACACATCTTGGGGGAATACGCTTTGGGGATAGTTTTACAAAAATTTGACCCCAGGCACAGCATTAATGTAGACAGATTAATCTGCGTACAAGTAATCAAATCCATCTGCAATACTGTGTATTTCGGAAGAATTAAAAATCTATCAATGTTTCTGGTGATGGGAACTCATACCTATCCAGTTGTTGGATTTGAATTCATAGTTTGTTTTCTTCAGGATTAGTGTTTTGTTATTTAACATGCACCATTTGTAGTATTTCTTGCTTTACCACCTTCTCTTTATGCTGCATTTTAATTTTCAATTTAATTGGCAAATTATTGCAAATTTTGTTATTGATGCCTTAGTTTTTACTCAATCAAGCTGCTTTTAGTTTAGTCTAACACCACTGAATTCGATGATCATGAAGTAAAACAAAGAATGTAATAGATCTCTTGGTGCTATAGCTCTAGGCCTTTAGTAATCTTTAGTAACCTGATAAAGACATCCAAGTTAGAATGTCCATTAGCTATTCTAGAATTCATAGAAAAAGATAGATGCATCCTAGGGAATGTTAAACTCATTGATCTGGGTGATTGGAGTGGAATTTATGTATTTATACAGAAATAATGAGAATGGAGAAAAAAAATACATACTCTAGCTATGAATGATACAAAGTAAGAAATTGGGGGAAAAGTAGATCTATCCATACATCATACATATAAAAATAATAAACTGTAATTTCAAAGAGCTAGGTAAAATATATACATTTTTCAGTTAAATGTATTAATAATGTAAAGCAATGTGTTTTCAAAACTTTGCTTGCTGGTGAGAGACCGTGTGAGTGAGAAGCTGCCATAAGTTTAATGTTTGGGTTACTACTATTTTGGAATGTCTGAAATGTCAGCTTCACTTCATATATAGTTGATAATGAACACTTTTCCATACACATGAAAATTTCTGCAATTAAATTATCACAAAATTGCTAAAATGCATGCAAAAATAATTATTGCTTGAAATTAGAGATGAATAGCAATGAGCTTTTAATGTACTGTCTCATTTTTTATCTTATGTAGATTGTATACGATGAAAAATAGTGATGAGAAATGTAATGTTAAAATAAATATGGTCTCACCTAGCTGTTATGAAATATGGGCACAAAATACTAATATTAGTTTAGTTTTAGATGTAGAAATCATTTGGATGTAACCAAATTACTGATATATGGGTTTTTTCTGCCTATGTACTTTAAATAACTAATTTTGGAGGCAAAGTTGGTGCTGTGTCCACAAGGGTGTTTCTCCCTTCAAATGTGCTTTCTCAAGTAGAACTCAGACAGCTGGCTTCTGTTGATGCAAATGTCAATTCTTATCATTGATATTTAGTAGCATTTCCTTTGCTGAGCTCTGACTCCAATCTCCTGACTACCTTATGAATTCACCTCCAACTCATCTGTTTCATGTCACACCAATGGACTTTGAATGACCTTCTTAGGATTCTTATCCTTACAAAGCACTTGGCAGCCATCTCCTGTGCTAATTTCCATCAACTTCCCTTTCTACTTTTTTCTATTATCAGCTTCCGTAAAGTGTTCTTCTCGGTTGATCCATGAAATCTCAGTGCAGCCAATGATATTTGGTATGTTATAGAATATTAGAGACAACCCTAGAGATCAAATCGTCATGACAGGCTAAATAAAGCATTTGGAAAATAACAATTGTTTAGCTGAAACCTTGTTCATATGATCCAGTCAAAGAGCCTGAAGACTGAAAGGGGGGTGTTGCTTATAGTTTAAATAATATAAATTTCTTATTTTTCTGTTCAAGTTACTGATGCTGAGAGATTATTATTGTGCACGATATACCTTATTTTGACATTGAAGATATTAAATAATTTCATTTTTGCATGTTGCTCATAAGAATAGTTTTCTTGTAGATACAAAATTAAAAGACAAAATTTTTTTTCTCTTATGCTGGGTCATTTTCTAGAATTTTTTTTTTATTTTTTTTTTTATGAAACATATAAAGATCATAGAATCATAGAAAGGTTTGGATTGGAAGAGACCTTAAAGATTATCTAGCCTCAACCCCCCTGCCATGGGCAGGGACACCCTCCACCAGACGACGTTGCCCAGAGCCCCATCCAACCTGGCCTTGAACTCTTCCAGGGATGGAGCCTCCACAGGTTCTCTGGGCAACCTGTTCCAGTGCCTCACCACCCTCACAGGGAAGAATTTCTTCCTAATATCTACTCTAAATCTACCCTCCTTCAGCTTAACCCATTATCCATTGTCCTGTCACTACATGCCCTTGTAAATGAAGCATATAAACTTACTTACATCTTTTACCCTTCTAAAACTACATAAATGAGCAGCTTAAAACATAATTATTAGTACTTTGGTTTTATAATCTTTGTTTCTCTTTCACAGTTTCCTCTGGTTTGGCAAATAAACTGAAACAAGCTGTTTTGCTTCAGTATATTTTGGATATTTGTGATTTCTGCTTTCCTTTTCTAAAGCTTTCAGAAAAAGTAATTTTTTTATAGCTTATATCTGAGGTAAGAATTGACTTTTCATTGACTCTTGAACCTTAATGGTGAGTCATATTTAGAAAAAAACCCAAGAAATTAAAAATCTAACTCTGGACCTAGCTTGCTTCAGTTGGCATTGTAAACAAGCTTAATGTTTGGCTTAAGGCAAGTCTGATATTCATGCTGTTTTCTTGACTTTCCCAGCTAACTTGTCCACTCCTGCCAAAAATATGTCTCTTCATTCTTGCTGTTGTTGAATGTCATGTGGATGCACTCAATTTCCTCCTCCCGTCATTTCGTGAAAAACGTCAGTGTCAGGCCCAGTTCCCACCAAATATGCAGCTAATTACAAACTATATGAAAGCAAAGTACTTACACAAACCACCATCCTCTTCCCAGCTCTATCTCACAAAAAGGAGATGATAGGATACAAATCCATCGCTTTTAAATGCTTGAGAAATGTCTAGTGCAAATCTTCCTAGGATTTCAAACGACTAGTGTGTGATTGAGCTCTGAAAACCAGAGTAAGAACTGATTACTGGAAAGGGAAGCCAGAATCTTGTTTCCACCAGAAATTAACCCAGCATAGCTCTCTGCCCCTTCAGGAACTAAGGTCTTATTTGCAAAGTTGTGTGCCTCCTCCTTTCCACGTTGGTTTTGTTTAGTGACGAGCACTAAAATCGAAGGAAAGAGGCCAAACTATGGTCATTCACTGTTGCCATTCCAAGCAGAGCAGGTGTTTCCTCAGCCTTATTTCTTCATTAAAGCTTGACTTTGAGATATTTACACCAATTATCTTGAGCTATCTGTTCCCATATGTTACTGAGGAGTAGAGATAAACAGAAGTTAGTACTGTCAGACCCAAAATTTCTACAAAACATACTGAACAGCCAACTTAAACTTCAGCCTTCTGGGTGTATCTAGTTCACTCCAAACACACTCAGAAACCTATACTTAGCCTTAGTATAGTTAAATTTATATAATAGTTAAAATTACATACTGTATAATGAAATACGCTGTATTTCATTAAATAGTCCACTCTGGTTTTCCTACTGAAGGCCTGAACTGAGACGGGCCTTTATCGCAGTCACATGAACGACTAAAACCAATTAAGAAGAACTTGGACTCTAAGTCTACCAAGAAGAAAAAGAAAAGACTTAATGTGACAACTTTAAATAGATCTTGGAGTGCCTGGCTAAATGTGCTTCCTAAATATCCACCTTTGTTCACTACCCAAGGACTTTTACTTCATTTATAGTGCTGTGGGGATATTTACCTGTCAAAATCTATCTGTCTGCACAATTTATTAACAGTAAACCAGTATTTTTTCTTCCTCTTAAACATTCAACCCCTTATGTAGCCAAGTTCAGCTGCATATATGAATTCATCATTTTCATAAACAGGAAGTGGTTCTGTTAAAATGTTAATCTGCAAGAAAAAAACTGGAACTTGGTCAGTGTTACAGAGTTCAACTGAAGGCCAGTAATCCAATATATGTATGTTGGGAGAGGGAGAGGGGAGGATAAGGAGGAAGAAACCTATCTTTCCCTGGAAAAGAAATAAAAATAGCAGCAAACGTTATCATTTTCAGATTGTTACTAGCAACAGGGAGACGTGATCCAAATAACAAGTGAATGACTGCATACACTGGTGCATGATAAAGACCCCAGATAGGAATTTGATTAAGTATTATTATCAGTCACTGTACAGAGAATGGCAGGCAGCCAGCAGAGCATTCACTTTTCTGTCCATCTCTGCCTCTGGCTGACTGTTTATGCAGGTTGTCATAAAGGTAACCTGGAGATAGGACTGCACCTCAGATAGCAGTCATCATTTTCTCCATACAGGGTCTCCTTAAACGTTTTTCTCATTGTTGCAGAGACAAAACTAGGCTGGCAGCTTAAACTGTTCTGCTTTATTGTTGTGCGATATTCTTAGATCTTTTTATTATTACCATTCCTCTTTCTAAAAGTTGAGATTTACAGCCTGTGTAAATGTATTTACTGTGTGACTTTTCTGCCATATAAAAGGGAAAACCTTGATGTTGGAATGAAAAAACATACATAATTCTTCTCCACCATCCTTTGACTTTTTATGATTTGACATTTTATCAAAATTTAGATTGCATACAGTAATTTGATAAATTTCACAAATTTTGTGGTCTTCTATGATGGGGTTACAGTGTTGGTGGATAAGAGAAAAGAAATGTCATCTACCTGGACTTGTGCAAAGCATTTGATGCTGTTTCACATCACATCCATGAATCTAAATTGGAGAGACATGAATTTGACAGATGGACCACTCAGTGGATAAGGAATTGGCTGGATGGTTGCACTCAAAGAGTTGCGGTCAATGGCTCAAGGTCCAAGTGGAGATCAGTGATGAATGGCATTACTCAGGGGTCGGTACTGGGACCAGTGCTGTTTAACATCTTTGTCGATGACTTGGACAGTGGGATTGAGTGCACCCTCAGCAAGTTTGCCAATGACACCAGGCTGTGTGGTGTGGCCGACATGCTGGAGGGAAGGGATGCCATCCAGAGGGACCTTGGCAGGCTTGAGAGGTGGGATCGTGTGAAGTTCAACAAGGTCCTGCACAGGGGTCAGTGCAATTCCAAGCACAACTACAGGCTAGGTGGAGAATGGATTGAGACAAGCCCTGAGGAGAAGGACTTCTGGGTGTTGATGTATGAGAAGCTCAACATGAGCCGGCAGTGTGCATTAGTAGCCCGGAAAGCCAACCATGTCCTGGACAGCATCAAAAACAGTGTGACCAACAGGTCAAGGGAGGGGATTCTGCCTCTTGTGAGACCCCTACCTGGAGTATTGCATCCAGGTCCAGGGTTGCCAGCTGAAGAAGGACATGGAGCTGCTGGAGCAAGTCCAGAGGAGGGTCATGAAGATGATCAGAGGGCTGGAGCACCTCTCCTGTGAGGACAGGCTGAGGGAGTTGGGGTTGTTCAGCCTGGATAAGAGAACAGTCCAGGAATACCTTATTGCATTCTTCCAGTACCTGAATAGGGCCCACAAGAAATCTGAAGAGGAACTGTTTACAAGAGCGTGTAATGATAGGACAAGGGATAATGGTCTTAAGTGGAAAGAGAGTAGATTTAGATTAGATGTAAGGAAGAAATTCTTCACTGTGAAGTTGGTGAGGCACTGGAGATGAGATGAGGCAACCTGTATTGCCCAGAGAAGCTGTGGATTCTCCATCCCTGGCAGTGTTCGAGGCCAGGTTGGATGGGGCTTTGGGCAACCTGGTCTAGTGAAGGGTGTCCCTGTCCATGGCAAAGGCCTTGGAACTCGGTGATCTTTGAGGTCCCTTCCAACTCAAACCATTTATGATTCTATGATACTATGAATTTGGATTATGGACAGACTTTTGAGTTATGATTCACTCTTTTTCTGATGTAGGTGAAATGGGAAGGAGTAAAAAGTGTTGTTGAATACATGAATCCATATTTCCTCCACTTTCCAATGGATATATCTGTATATACCATAAAGAATAAACAAATACAGCTAAGAAGGATAGAAGCAAATTGCATTTGTCCTGGAAAAATGGGAAAGAGTAAAGCCAAAAAATAGGCTTTGTTTTGGGGATAGTAATGGTACTCAAGTCTTGCAATTATTTTGGATTGACCCTGCCATCAGAATATTTACAGGATATTTACGGTAATGTCTGTAATTAAAGATATCATTCCTAACAATTTGACATAAGAAAAGTGGAAACAGTAAGAACAAACACTGTGCAGACATTTGCTCAAAGTATTGTCACCTCCAGGAATTTTTGCCCATTCTCCGTCTTGCTACAAAACATCCTAAGAACAACTACTGGGCAGTGATGCAAACTGAAGTAATGTCATCATTAACATAACAGTGTTGATTCACCTTTGACAGAGATGCTTCCACTTGTCTACTTAATAGGAATCAGATGGGGTGTTGGCAGCTGTAAAAGGAATCAATTAAATTCCATTAAATTACATAACAAAAAGGTAATATTAAAGCAATTTGACTGATGAATATATATACCTAAATTTCTAGTTGTACACATAAATATACGGTGTGCTACCATCAGTTCTTGCATGAGCAATTCAAATTAAAAGGGTTTTCCTAATTTAGCCATGTACACTTGAAAACAAATAATGGGAAAGACGGTTTCAATGTGTTTTGTAGCCTAGTTCTTTGTCATTCACCTGCACCCTTGTTCATAGTAGTTGGAAACATGAAAAGCAAGAAGACATGGATGAATTGATTATTTTAGTTGGATGCAGGTTCATGTGAGAGAGGTTAGTTTTGTCTGTATTTGGCTATTGCCTGTTCATTGCACCTCATGGTGTTCCTTGCTCTGCTGTGATCTTTCTCTCTGCCTTTCCTGCCCTGTATTTCCTAATACTTGATGACAAGAATCTTTCCAAATAAAATGAAAAATGTTTATGGTAACTCCATATAAGGTTATATGTAGATTATGTCTACCAAAAATGCTTCAGAGCTTCTAACTCCAAAATCAAGTCTTCACAATGCTTTGCAGATGTGCTCTGAGGAAACAGTGCTGAACTTTATTATGCATGAAAACTGCAGTCCTCTAATACATAAAGGGTGACAACATCTCCAGAAAGTGTCTCAGCAGGAGATGAGATTCTGCAAGCACTTTCTCGCCCAAACACCTCATGACTCTGCAGGAAGTCGACATAAAGTTAATGCCAGATAACATAAGAAACTGATCTCAACTAAACAAGCCAAGCAAGGTCCAATGCTATCTTCTGTCACACACAATAACAAAAGACTTAATTTTCATTTGAGCCAAAACGTTTTAATGTTTAATCTGTGGTTGCCAGCCTTACACCTGGAGCCACTTTGCAAAGCAGCCACTAACCTCAAGATGCTACCTCCACAAGAAAAAAGCCAGGTATGGCAGTAAATTGCAAATTTATCCATTACATAAAGGATATTTATCCACTCTTTGGGACGCAGTTAATGAACTAATATCTGATCTTTTTCCTGAATATACTCATTTAAATATGACCAATAAAGCAGATGGAAAATGGTAAAATAATGACATTTTCCAACAAAATGAACCACACTCAACATGCTTACACATACATATGGACTGAAAATATTTTTATAGCTTTCATAACACCTTAGGTTTGACCTGGTAAAGCACGAAGCATTTGAAACTTTCCATCAATCCATGGCAAACACCATATTCTCTTAGAAGAAGAGGTGCTCTAGGTGGCCCTGCCTTGGCAGGGGGGGTTGGACTTGATGATCTTTTGAGGTCCCTTCCAACCTCTGTGATTCTGTGATTCTGTGAATAAGACCTTTACCATCATCCTGGTCATAAAAATGCAGTTCCATGCTTAATTTCTGGTACTCAAAGTTGTATGATTTGTCCTCAGTAGTGCATCTGAAATAGACAGCCATAGGGAAATCTAAGTTGGAAGGGGGACTTCTCAGGAGATCCCTGGACTAGCTCTTTTTGAACAAAGCAGAGTATCTAGGAAGTCACACTGGAAGTCAGCTCACACAAACAAAAAGAAAAAAGTAACTATGATGGCTCTGCACAGTCTTCTAGAATACAGCAAGAATCAGATCTGCAACTGCTATTTTAAATTCAGACTTTATAGAAAATAGAATTTCATTTGAACTGTGAACTAAGGCCCCCTTCCAGACGCCCCTGCTTATGCCAATTAACATCTCATATAGAAGTGCCCTATTTCAGGCACTAGGGGAAGTTTCTGAGTATGATACTGCTTATTTTCAGAAATAAATTCGTATGTTGTCTTCATGCTATTCTGCAATTTTGATATATTCACAGATATCAGCAACGATTTCATCACTGAAAAAGCACAATGGAAAGTAATTCCGAATTCAGTGAGTCATAAAATGAATGCAACTCAATAGTTGTTTTTTTCTTTTGTTTCAGCCTAATGGGCATCAGTTTTATTTAAGTGGATTTATCACTTCTGTCACAACATTTGTGACAGTTGTAGTATTCTTAGAGAAACTGCTTTCATGTAGCTGTTGAAAGCTTTTCTTTTCCCTCACATGAGACCTAACCATCAGCCACTGGCACACAAGTTCTTCTGCAAATAACACTCTTTGTAATGTCTCAGAAGGGTGTCCAATGCTTCTTAAACAGAGTCCCCCGCAGTTGATTTAATTAGTGCTGTTCATCAACCCCAGAAGATGACCAGAATGTGTAAATTTAGCTGCTTTATCTTGCTATATGTGCATGTCATTCTGTACTGTGTAACTAATCAGAGTTAGGTTGCTTCACGGACTGGGTGGGGGGTATCAGGCCTCTTGGGAGTTTGATGCATAATGGCTATACATCATTACAGGTTTCTTTTTTTCTTAAAATGTTATAAACCATAAGCCCATGTAAAGTTACTTGATTCCTGTAGAATAAAATAAAAATAAATAAATAAATAAATAACCGTATTAGCTGTGATGTTTTTACTAAATGTCAAGTTAGGTAAATATATTGAACCTTTCTAGAATCCTGCTCTTTATTGTAATTTATCAGCATTCCTTGCATTGCTCCACAGATTAACATTATACCTCTGTAACTTAACCATCCTGATATTTCACTGCCAATGACTAAATTCCAGCATTGAAAGGAAAGCTCTACAAAACTCTCTCGATGCCTCTATATATTCCCCTCTCTTTGTATGGATGTTTCTGTGGATAAATAGATGGTATTTTTTAATATGGAGAAAATTATTAAGTCATAATTATTTTGATCAAGGAAAGGAATAACATTGATGGAACCCCAAAGAAGATCAACAGGAGGAAAAGGCAGAGGCTTACTGAAACAGCAAGATTATTCATGGTGGGTTCTGATAGCAGAGATCACAAAGGAGCCTCATAACACTTTCACTGCAAATTGACCTAATTCTCTGTCATAATCTGCTTAGGCTGACAAGGTTTCCACCTATCTTCAGGCATAAAATGTAGTCATTCCTTTCTAGCTGATAATCAGCATGTTTATTACTCATTCTAGTTGCTTAAAACAGTATTTTCAGAAATAGTCCTGCATTACTAATGTAATCAGTGATATTGGAATAACCAGGGAATAACCTGAATCTTTGCTATGGGAGCTGTTTAACCAATCTAAAAATGTTAATCATGTTCAGGGCATTGTCACTTTCAGGGAACAGAGATTACTTCCAGTGATGTGCCCAGAAGCAATCTATTTAGTTTTCTTTTCATATAAAGTTGGGAAATAATGAAGGTTTTATTAAATGAAACTTAATTCACCACAATAGGGACTTCAGTTCTACCTGTTCCCACTACCAGGGGATGCAGTATAATTTAATAACAGTCTCTTTAGATTAGTTCTGTCTATTTGCATGTCACATTATTAACTGACTCCATGCCATAATGTGTAGAGGATTTCAGAGACTGCTGCCTCAGCCTTTTTTATTAAAAAAAAACCAAAAACAAACAAACCAAAAAACAAACCAACAAAAAACCCCACTATATTGACGAGTTGTAAACTACATTATTACAGTAACAAAACTGTAGGATAAGAACAGCTAAAAGTGGTGATGTAAGCTTTCTGGCTGTGGTCCAAGGCACTAAGAGTGAGTAGATTGCTAATGCTATCTAGCAATGGTGTGTTTTTCCTGCCACAGTGACAGCTGCTGAGAGATTTTCTATTATTATCTTACTATTTTTTTAAGCATTAAAGTGTAATGATTTACTAGTCTCTAATGTGGTAGCAATGTGTGAATTACTGTGGCTGCATTTGTATGCTCAGCAACATCTGGTATACAGGTGTGAATACGTGAATTTTGCTAATTAATACTTAGTGGCACAATTTCTGAGTGAAGGCATAAAGATGGAATAGGGAAATATTCTTATCTGTGCCATGTTATTTCAGCTCCCTGAGAAATAAAAAATAGACAATGCATACTTGGGTTATATTTAATTGTTGTTTTTACTGGCTACTTCTTTGGTTTGTTTTATCTTAACACCTCCATAATATCTCCCTGGTACCTAGCCAGGAGACCTTTTGCTGGGGAGAGTTATAAAGAGGTAGTTTAAAGTGTTTTATTCATATGTGTCAGGCAAGCTTTGTGGTTTTTAATAAAAATTTCAGCTTACACTCTCAACCACATAGTTAAGTAGCATAATCATGAATGACCATTCCTCAGGTGAGTCCCTGTCCCAGTCCATACCCATGTTCCCACCTTGTGCAGTATGCAGGACTTGGTGAGCTCCGTTACCCTTGCTGCAGGCTGACACTGAAGGTGGGAACCATTACCATGGCCCAAATCCTGTGTTGTAATCCACTCCCGCTGCATATTTTTCTGAGTCTGGTCTCTTCATGAGCAGGTAATCTACCCATTTTGATACTCTTAATTCCTTTAGTAAATAGTGTTTGAGGAGTTTCAAATAGAGGACTCACTTTGGAATTATAGGGTGGGATGAGGGAATTGAACAGAGAAAATGGACCAAGTGGGAAACATTGTCTTATATCCTTCCCTCGTGATTATTTTAAACTCCTTCATTTTCTTGCAGAAAAAAAATGTAGTAATCTTCCTTCCTTCCTCCCTTCCTCTTTCTTTCTTTCCTCTTTCTCTCTCTTTCTCTTTCTCTCTTTCTCTTTCTTCGTCCTTTTTTTTTCTTTTTCCCTGTGTCTGTCCTGTAGAACTTAATGGAGTATCAGATTCCTACTGTGCATCTGTGTAGAATAATTTGGAAAACCCATGCAAATCTCCGCTAAAAAAATCTATGTCTTGTAAATAGTCTCCCTTTAGTTACATAGATTTAGTCTGTATTCAGTTCTCTGAAGCACTATCCTTCAGTTCAGTATTTCTGAAGCTATGGACAGTGACCTTATACTATAGACAGTATTTCTTGGACTTATAGTTGTGAAGACCTAAAATGGGAAATTCATTGTCCACAGAAGCCTATATTTTTTGTCTTCCAGAAGTTTAGCCTCTATGCATCACACAGGACCAAGAAATTCAGTTGAAAATCTCAAACTGACTTCTTCAGATTGAGGGCACGGTTCATTGGCTCACAGGAAAGTTCGTTTGGAAGGGACCCTTAGGGGTCCTGTGGGACACCCAACCCCTTCTCAAGGGAAGACTAATTTAAGGTCAGGTTACCTATGACACTGTCCAAGTGAGTCTTGACTGTCTCCAAGGATGGAGGTGTGGCACAACCTGGATAACCTGTTCCAGCGTTTGGCCAACTGTGAAGAATATTTTCCTTGGGCTCTGCACAATAGTAAAGGTAAAAGAAATATTTAGTCTGAGAAAACTGACATAATTGATTACAAACAATCTGTATTTGAGATAAGGAGATGAAACATATTTTCAGACCCTGAAATAAAAAAAAATTCTATCAAGTGTCATTTTACAAAGGCAAACTATTAAATAAATTAACTGAAATAATCAGTGGGAGTAAGAAATACCTGATCTGAGTGCAACATGGTCATAATTTCAGTTGAGTGAGATTTTCACACAAAACAAAGAAATTTAATAACTGAGTTTTTTATGTGGTCTTATGATAAATAAATTGGGAAAGGCCCAAATACAGTAATTGCTTCTTTTCAGAAATTCAGACAGAAAGGAGAAAAACAAACACCCAAATGAATTACTTTTGTGATTGGTGGGACTAAACTAAGTGAGTTTTTTAACAACGAAGACATGTAAGAGCTTTTCATTATTAAAAAAAAAAAGGAATGATGTAATTGCTAGTTAGCAAATGAAGCAGAAAGAAAGAATAATGAAATGTAGATACTAATGCTAGATCTATAGCTTCAGACATGGAAGGTGCAGGTTCAAATTCATCCTAATTTGCTTTGCGATCCTGGGCAAACAATGAAAATCCATCTCTTATTCTACAAAATTCTTTCTTTCTGCCTTATTTCCTAACCTTGGTGACTAAGTCAGTCTAATTTCTTTTTCCTTCACTATTTTGCAGAGTAGACCTAACCCTTTTCACAGTTAGAAAGTGTATTCGTCTAGTCATATTCCATATAAAACCTGAATTTTCTAGAAGATGAACTGGTGTGAATCAATTGAAGATTTATCTTCTTCAGACAAATACCTTTGACTTTGCTCTCTGTCTGCAGGTATTCCCTCTTCCTATGTAATCCTCTCCTGGGGCCTCAGCCTCTCTTAACCAGCCCTCTCATACATCACACCTAGTTCCTTTCCAAGTTCTCTGCCTTGTGACTCTCAAATACCTGAATAAAGTTTGAATCCCTCCTGAGGTTTGTGGCCTGAAGGAAAATTGAGAGGTGAGAAAGTTAAATTGTCATGTCAGAGAGAAGCTGAAAATCGACTGGACTTTCAGATGATGGGATAAATAAGAAGTGGTCGACTGAGGCAGTGAAACTGCCTGCAAGCTCAGTCTCCAATTTAGGCACTGAAATGCCTTTAAAATTAGGCACCTGTCTTAGCAAGATGATTCAGCATGACAAATGGAGGGTACTTCAGCAAATCAGCACGCTGACTGCCTAATAGGGTGATTCAGGATTTCAGCACACTGAGAATGGGCTTCTCAAGAGCTTAAACAAGGGAAGATTCAATCCCCGTGTTCCTCTGACCTCTCATTGCTTTTCAGATTTGATGTGGATTTCTGTTGCCATCTCCATTTACAATCTTCAGACCTCAGAAGAGGCAGCCAGCTAAGACCACAGTCCCACAAGCATTACTATTGAATTGGTGAGCTACTGGAACAACCAAATGTAAAAGTTTGATGTGGAACAGGCATGAGCACATGGTTGTTAGGTGATGCATTATCTAGAATACACAGTGCGTAATTTATTCTATATTTATATTGCCATCCTGATTTTATAAGATATGAGAAGACATGATAAATGATCTAGCACAAAATTAGTGTTACAGATGAAAAATATCTGATGTGACATCAAGTCTGACAGTACAAAGATAGTCAACCATTTTTATACAGACTTGAACAAGAGTGAGCTTACAACAGGTGTCATATGACTACAGCATTTTTAACCTGGTGCTACAAGTCCTAGCTCCAAATTTAACACATCATCAAACTATGGCTTCAACAGAATTCTCTCTTTGTGTGAGATACTGCTGGCCAAAGTGAATCTGACTCTATAATCTAGTTTTTGGGACATTTGGACAGGGAGAAGCATACCCAGTCTTTTCTGTTTTCTATCATTTCTGGTTTCTGGAGTGCTGGGTTTGGTTTTTTTTTTTTCTGCTATCTTAGAACTATATTGCTTTTATAGGCAGCAGGTTTATATACAATCATCATCATCACCATCATCATCATCATCACAAAAGAGGTAAAAAACCCCGCTTTGGGTTATATATTTATTTACTTTCCCACTTCATGAGATTATAATTAAATTTGCAAACATTTTGCATTCAGCCAAAATAAATCAATTGCAGTATCCATGCCCAAAAGACATGGTAGATTACATTCTTCTCAATAATCTCCTGTCTTTTATAGTCACCCCCATCAAGCCTGGCCTTCCTTGCAGCCCTCTCAGGAAGACAAGTCTTGCATCATGATCCGATCTGCCAGAGTCTTGTTATCTGGTAGCAGAATCCTATTCTGTGTCAGAAGCCCATTCAAATGAAATGCCTACCACTGCAGTCTACTGTCTTTCTTAAATTAAGGAATATTCAGATGAGAGCCTTGCCTGACCAAAACTGCAGCCATTTGTGACAGAAAACTTCTCACAAGTAGGTAATCTGTACTAAAATAACGGCTTGGCTGGTATTCCAGTCACCTTGATTTTCAAGCTTTAAGTTCTTGCTCATGCAAACTGCTTCCATAATCTGTCTTTCCATCAGTAGTGATAGTAGAAAGTGTTTGATAGTAGAAAGTGCTCAGTATCAGTTAAGCTTAAGCTTCAAATGCAGTATGAGAGACTATTTCATAGCTCTGTTCAGGAGAAAAGAATGGATATGTATGAAGTTATTGTTAATTCGGTATTCAATTTGAATCAAAGGCAATGAAGAGCCATAATGTTTAAGTGGAAAAACATCCCACTGTTCTGACTTTGCAGAGATGTTTTCAGCCAGGAAAAAAAAAAAAAAGGAGGTATATTTCTTTTCGTTTTATTACTGTTGTCATAGATTTAAGAGGAGAGAGTGGTAAGCAGGAAGGGAGGAAAGGACTTGTTTTTCAGTGTGTTTGCTTTGAAATCAGAAACATTAAATCACAGAACAAAATAAAATATGTAAGCTATCATGTGTAGAGGCTGAAATACCATATGACTGGTAAAGAAGAGTAGAAGTGAGCTGTGGATGTCCACAGTTGACAAGTAAAAATGATAGCCATGAAATGGAAAGTAGATAAAAGACAGAGAGCAGCTAATAGTAAACATGCAGACCTGACATTTCTTCCAACATGACATGCAAAGAACAGACAAGAGTACTGAACAACAACAAAATTTTCTTAGTTATATATTTTTGGCATTTTCTTCCAGGCTGACACCTTTTCATCACTGTCAGAAAACCAATGAGAAGGCAACCTTGCAAAATATCAGATTTTTCCTAAGACATGCCGAATACTCAAAACCTTTCAAGAGAGCTTTCACAACTTGTTAAAACCAGTCTAGAGACAGAAACATGGAAGTGGATGGGGGAAGACAGTGACTTACACTTCCCAATTTATACTTGATAGTTGAGATACAACAACTTAATCTAAACATTGTCTTCTAAGTCACTAATGAAAACTGAACTTGTTCATTAGAAAGCTCTTCAGGCTGAGTTCTTTAACAACCTCTATCATTATGACATCTTAGTGCCCCATAATTTTTATGTATTTATCCATTATGTCTTGCTTAAAGGGAGAAAATGTTATGCCCCGTCTCTGTGTGTGGAAAATGGAAGCACAGAAAACACAAAGCTGGTATCCTCAGTTTTGTTGCCTAGATCTCACATAACTTCTGATTTCACTAAGAATCTGAACACCTTTGAATAGCCCACCTGAAACGATGCTCCCAGTATCATACAGGATGCTTCTAGTTAAATAGTAAATACTATGCGATCCTTAAAATGCATCACTGACCGTAATGATCTCTGTATTCAGAAGTTCACCTGAAGCTGGCAATCCAGACACAGATGTGGTATAGCTGTGATTGTAACACAGTCGGCCTCCATCACCGCTGTTGAAGCTGGCCCAAATCTCTCAAGGAATGAGAAATTTATCATTCCAGGAAGTCAGGGAGTGAACATGCAAGAAGGAATTTGATTCTCCAACCACATCAAAGAAATTACTTGACTATGACAGAAGAAGGGAGGCATGAGGAATATTTGCTCCAGAGTCTGTTTATGCGTTTTACAGTAAAGAAAAAACAGAGATGGTGCAAAAGCAGCAGGAACAGAGTCAAGAACCCCAGGCTACCCATCTGCGTGGGAAGAAGACTACTGCAAACTGCAGCACACTTGCAGTTTGTCTTCCTGTTGCTGTCACGGCTGTGTGGTGGTTCAACCCGTGATGATGGAAGAAGTTTAATTCTAGCTTTAATGCCTCAATGAGGATTAGAAATTCCACTTTAATCGTTAAAAGCTGGGCTTTTGGGTCATGCTTTACTCAGCATTCATCTACTTGTCTCTGTGAATTTGTGGCTTGCTGATTTTGACTAAATTCTGCTAATTCTAACTGTTAAGTCCACTGACTATATGTTTGGTTTTTTCTTTTTTTTTTTTTATTAGCATTTGTCTTTACTGTAGCAACATCTGGGACTAAATTTAGCATATTTGTTATTGCAATTACTTTAAATGCCAAAAAGGGCCTGAAGCAAAGAACTCATAATTTATGTTCTACAATGTATCAGAATATATGCTCATTCTACGGACATATTCAATATATGTTTCAGATAACTAGCACAGCTATTAACTGTTTTACCTCCTCTGAACAAGCTAAATCTTACCCCAAATTAAGTTAACAGCAGATATGTTAGTCATGAAGTGCTGCAGGTTTGTATCCCCCACTAGCTATTTAGCACTACTATTAGCAGGGTTTTTTTGTGAAAAATGACCCAGAGCTTGGAACTTCTGATTGAGGAAATAACCACATGACTGTGAGGCTACCTGGGAAGCAACACAGGACAGAGTCAATGGAGATGGTATAAAATTTTTGGCCTACAGTATAAGGGAAAAGCTCTGAAGATGTATGGCAACAAGAAAAGATGTGGGTATTACAGCACTGAAGAACTCTCCTTGCTATCAATCTTCTTTTAAAGATTTTGTATTTTTAAAAGTCTTTTAAAAATTTGCTTCTGTCCTGGATAGAGAGAAAGGATTAAGGGTGATCTAGGAAGGGCAAACTAACAGTCTTGTGAGGGAGAAGGTTCACTGAGTTATTAATTTGTGTCAATCACCTCACAATCACCTTCGATTCAATACGGAGTAATGGTTTAGAACCATTCCCCAGAACAGTTTGTCAGCCAAAAATTACTTATATCTCATCTACATTAAGTTTGTACGGATCTTTTGCAGCCAGATGTTAATTATCTGGTTTTATGAAGGAGGCATAAAACTAAAAATTACCTGCATTGCTGTTGACAGTGAAATTCATGGCTTATGATTGTCTGAATGGAGTTAATCTGTGTTTTGAAAAGGACGGGAGAATGCTACTGGAAATGAGGTGAGCACTGCTAAGACAGAAAAGTGATTCCCCACCAAGCGTACCAGAGGATAGTTCAGGGAGAGGACCTGAACATGTTGATTTACCTTACAGCTGCCAGTCTTGGGACTTCTGTACTAAACATGTCACTTTGTTCTCTATTTGTTTAAAATGGTAAGGCTTTTGCAGTACAAGCTGTTCCTTAGAGGGGTGGAAGAGGGAAGCACTCCATGCTTACACCTTGGAACTTTTGTAACGGTGCATGTCAAACTGAAGCAAAAGATAACACCTGCTTCAGAGTACAGTAGGCTGGAGAAAATCTTGCTGCACAGTTTTGAAGAGTAGATTGTTACAGAAATCTTTAGGATGAGCCACAGTAAAGAATCCAACACTAACCTGAAAATCATGGAGGCACATGGATTTGTACAATGAGAAACATCTAATCTGACTTGAGATATTTGTTATGTGAAATTTCATCTTTGAGCTTCCCTTATTGTCCACAGAGACCTACAGGCTTTTCTAGAGAGCAGCTCACCTGAATCCCACTTTGCATGTGTCTAGTTTTTACTGCTAAGTACAGAGTATGCAGTCAGTTCTGGTATTGATATGTAAGTTGTAGCCTTCTCAGTCTAGACAGAGGTTAGTTGCTGCAGAATGTAGGATCATGTTGATAAAATGCTACCCCATATAGCACCTGATTTATTACCAGTAAAAAGCACATTAAAAATATTTTAATATTTCTGCTAACATTTTAATATATGTAACTAAGTAAGTTTGTAAAAGGTTCCATAGACTGCCCAGGGCATGATAAGTAAAAGATCAGATGTTGATACCTTAAAAGGAAAAAATGTCGACGTATTTCATTGTCACTGGTGTGCTCTAGTCTGAATCTATTCCGGCTTTCACAACAGTCTGAAACAAAAGGTAGTGGTTTACTTGAGTCTTTCCTGATAAAGCAATATTTAAAGCATATGATCCTTTGCAATATGAAAAGCAGTTTTAATTCTCTGGGCATAAAAATGTTACAGTGAGTATCTAAACCTAATAATATTTTTTTCTCTCTTTTTTCTTTTTTTTTTTTTTCCTTTCCAGAAAATGTGAGCGAAACTAAGGAGAGGCAGCAGAGAATGATTGCAAACGCGTATGTCAGTGCAATGAACAATTCCACAAAGCAGACTCAATTCAGGGCAGTAATAGATTGACCTGCTAGATGACCTGGCATCAGAAGAAAACAGACAGGCTGTCAAGTACCTATAAAATAGGCAGAAATAGGTAGTTCAATCGAAATGGGAAAGTGTTTCTATCTGCAGCTCCTAGATAGTTGTCATCACTGGTAACTTCCCTCCTTTTAATTTTCTGCAGTCTACTGGAGAGAACTGAAAAAGCAAAGTGGGATACTGAATGTTAGAAGAGGTGATAATACCTTCAAAGATTGGGTAAGACAGAGAAACTTCCATAGAAAAAAAGATAGCAGAAATCAACAGGACAATAAGTGAACTTGACCAGAATTTAAAAAATCTAAATTTGTATGATTTAATAGATGGAAGTGAAGGACTGTGGAGATGGACAAGTTTTGCATATATTTTCAGATTCTAGAAATCACAGCTGTTCTGTAGGTTGCCCCCGATTAAAAGATGAGAAAAAGAATAGACCTCACTTCTCACATATTAAATCTCACATGGAAGGGGAGAGATAATTTGTAAAGTATTTGTAGTACTAAGAACTGTAGCCCCTGCCAAGATTAAAAGAGTGAAACTCAGAAGTCGGTAATGTTTTGTAGCTTTCAAAATACATGGATAGCAGCTCTTTTTCAAGCCTATTTAAAGCTAGGCGGAAGAAAGGAAGAAAAATTTTGCTGTACTAACAATCGCATAGGTCTTTCCCACCTCTAGTTGTGTGACTTGATGATTTATCGTAAAGAAGTAATGATAAATGAGAAGGAAAAGTAGGAAAAATAATAAAGTGTCAGCTGCATGGAGCGAGCATGGAGTATGCTAATGACAAAACTATTTCTATGAGAATTTTGGCTGCTGCCACCAACCATTGCTATTTAATAGATGTCATAAGAGGAGAAAACTTTGTTGGTGTTTGACATTAATGAAAAATTCCATTCTAAGAATCTGACATAAAATAATAATTTCCTTATCCTAGGAGATAAGCATGTGGGCACTGGATTGCACAATGATGTTGCTACTGAACCATAGTGATGGAGAATGTTCCTCAGCAGTCAGCTTTGTTGGGCATGAAGCCACACAAGGGTAGTAGAGTCCTGATTGCTATGGCGTGTAGAAAAAGAAGAAAACAAGAGTCATGAACAGAAAGACATTGACCTAAATCTGAACAACCGTGTATTGTGGTTCCCTGGATACCTATGTTTGCATATAAACACACACCTTTACAGGTATGTCTATATAAACATACAGATCTACTCCGAAGTTTGGCAATATTTTGCAAGTGAATAAACACTTCAGGTTTTTTGCCTTAAGGAAACAGTGTATGAGTTGATATATAGCTAAATTATCTGAATATAATTAGGGCAATATGTAAATGGATAAATGTCAACGCCATAAGTAACTATTCTCTCGCTAGTACTTGCACAGTACATATTGATCGAGCAGTTCTAAAAATATGCAAGTTGTTAATTTGATATTTTTTCCCTAACATCTTGCTTTTGACTGCAGAATTACAGTACTATTCTTGCACTCTTCTGAAGAGTAAGATAGTAGTATGCATTGTGGAATAGCATGGTGCTCATGTTGCCTGTAAAGGCTTTAAAGTTACACATTTGTTTATCATGTTTACAATACATTTTAAATGCTGCTCCAGCACACATAGAAAATAAATAAATTATGGAATTCATAGTTTAAATGTGATGGCTGGCAAATTTTCTATGACCAGTTTGGGGAAAATTGATGATGACTTGTAGAAAAACACCATCTAATAGTACACAGTGGGCCTTACCCTCGTCCTGTTACTTCCAGTCTCAGAATGATGCTGGTGGACTAGTATCTATGATATAACACAAACTACAGTAACATATGCATTTCTCAGCCCAGCTGTACTTATTTCTTCCTGAGCTGTAGAAAAGAAGGAAAAAAAATAATTCTGAAAACCCCTTTCTTTTTTTTATGCATTCCTAGGGGTCGATTAATATCAGAAGTTGAATGATTCCTGGTGTTATAGCAGTCCCAGTATAGGATTTAATAGCAGCAAGCTCTTACAGAAGACATAGGATAACCTCTCTCTTACAGACTCTGAGTAATGATGCCACTTAAAATCAAGATTCACTTTCTGGAGAGTGGAGAGTCTGTTAAAGAATTCAGTTTACTTGTTAGTTCCATATAAAGTATAGTACTTTAGCTGCTGATAAAAGTTATGGTTTGTGTAGGGACATAGATAACACAAGATATTGTAGCAGACACTAACTAAAATGAACTCCAAGGGTAGCTTTTTTCCAATGTTTTGTGCCATAATTCATTGAAAAAATGACTGAATTTGGATAAATAGACAAAGGCTCTGGCTCTCTGAGGTCAGCTGAAAGATTTAAATTAAATCAGCGTCCTCACTAATTTTGAACATTGTCTAAAACAATCTTCCTGTGTGATATTTACAGGAACTGATAATACCATATAAGATACTGAGCTGTGAGGTTCCTATTTTCATTTTTGTGGAAACTGAACAGAGATATTCAAAAGAATCCAGTCCTGCCAGTTGAGGTAAGGACCAGCAGATGGATACATGAAGAAGTAATGTGCTTCTGAGGTGCTTTTGGGTGCAGAATGTTATATCCCATTGCAGAGCAGAAATGAAAGTCACAAGCACTCAACACAAAAAAAAAACAGAAAATCATCCTTTTGTCACTGATCCCGTAATTAATTATTAATTTTTAAACTTTGAAAATTCAGCAAATGTATTGCAATGCTTTTCATTAAAAGGAGCTTTTTTGGCTTATTTTTCACATCCTGTGACACAGCAATATGGATATGAGCCAGCGCATGTAATTGTCCTTGAAGAGTAACCTCTGGTAAGAGAAATTATTCCTACCCTCAGATACTTTTCCCTTGACTTCATTTGGGCTAACTCACATATGACACAATTGCAGCGTGCCACTCCCTGGAATTTCCTTAACATCTGACCTCATGCAGATGTTTATTATTAAGGGACATTTGCCACTACTGTCCATGTGGCCATACACTTTCTCTGCAGTCAGCATATTTTTATCCCAAATACTTGAATTTACAAATAAGCTAGAAATGAATGCCTTGCATCAGCTTTAATTTTATAACGCAGTGACCCATTCTACTACTGTGTAATAACAGGTCCCACTGTGACAATTAAAACAAATCACCCTACAGAATATGCCATTAGATACATTCATGCCTCATCAGTAACTGAATTGTCTTTTATGATATATTTCAGAGGAAGGTATATAACTTTAGCCCAGTTTCCCCAAAGCACAAAATGATTTATAACAAATCTGCCATCTTCTTGATTTACTATGAAAATGGAATACAGATGAAATGAAATAAAAGCTCTAATTAAGAATAAAATAGCTGTTGGCCACTAAATAAAACACAAGTGTGTAGATAATTTTGAACCAATAACAATTCATCTAAAATGAAAGTAAGTTCCCAGATACCACTGCAGCTATTATTCCTTAGGTCTTCTATTTTGCACAAAGTAGAACTAGCAATAAGTGGAAAAATGAATTCTGCTAGCTCTTATTACATGCTCATCATTTTACTTAACTTGAGAACCTCTTTTACAATGATCTCAACCCATCAGGTGACATTACCACACTGTCAGAACTGCACATGGTTTCTCCCAAGCCTAATCCCGTCTCTAAGAGTGGTGCTGTGTGCTTAGCGAAAGTGCTGCAAGAGCAGCAACAGTACTGTCAACTTGTCAGTGCTTTTTAAGAGGGGTTGAACTATTTCTTTGCCAGATCTTTACATTCTCACTGCTGGGAGCACTTGGAATTAAAGTGTTGTAAGTGAACGTTTTCATTCGTATATTTTAGTAAGCTGCTTCCAAACTTTTTCTGTTCCCAAGTGAGTAGGACACTTACGTTTGAGATTCATCTCATTAACTTCAGACATCTGCAGTGTAGACATCTACATCTGAACTAGTCACTTGAGACTTACTTTGTAGTCAACAGAGAGATATAAACACTTTTAAAGGGGGATTCAGCTGACCTATTTGAGTCACTTGGTAACAGGGCACCCATTAAAATAACCAGTTCACGATTAGATGAGTACATTTCGGTGTCTATGCTTGGTCAGATGAATCCCACTGAGAATTCAAGACCTATATCTAGGTGCTTTTCTAAATTGGTCAGTAGGGAGAAGAGGAGATGTTTTACTCCCCTGCATCCTGTAACTCACAAACTCAAGCTGTGCACTATATCTTTTGGCTTTTTTTGTTGGCCTGAAACCGATACCATGCCGGTAAGGAATAAGGTTCTTGCTCAAGTAGAATGGACCCTGGAGCGAGACATAGATAAGTTTGCCTGTTGTGATCACAGGACAACGTGGAAGCCTGACAGCATTTTCCTGGCCTGTTCCTACTGTTCCATGAGATGGTTCCTGAGAGCTGCCCCATTTACAGACAAGCAAGTACAGGCTGGAGTTACTTCCATATTTCCTACACTCTGGATGCTCTTGGCTTGAACACGTAAGATGCAAGCCACAAACTCCTAGGGCATATCACTTCCAACTCTTGGCCCTGGCTCATGTGTCTCATACACAGCCCATTTCCCTACTATCCTACGTAAGAGACCTGCCTGGCCCTCACCACTGCTCTCCAATGCCTTGTACTGCAGGAAAAGGGGAGCAAGGGGCCAGAACCAGAATAAATGCTAGCTCTTAATTGGAGTTATCAAATCATGAATCCACAATTGATGTCACTACCTGTCTCCCCTGCAGCAGCTCTACTGGATATGACAGGTCTCCTAAAAAAACCCCTCTCACTGAAGAAAAACATTACAGTCTTTATCTTTAATTAGGCTTTCCCCATTGGATTAGATTTGCTTGCCTTTCTGCACACAAAGCAACACAGGCCATGCTGCAAAGACTGAAAGGAAAGTAAGTCAACACTGTGACACTTTTCCCCTTTCACTTCTGTGCATCTCTTGCTCTTCCTAAAAAAAAGCAAACTAATGTGTAGTCTAATGCTGTCAATGACCTAACTAATAACTAGATTTACATTTCTGTACCTTTGGATGAATTCATTTAATTCCTTTTAAAACTCTGATTCTTGCTGAAGATAAGCCATCAGTGTGCTTAACAGGATATTAAAAGTAGAAAGCAAGTGTAGAATAGCAGGTTCATTAGACAACACTTCTTCCAAATGTGGAAGCTGAACACCAGATGCCACTTTGCATAATAAAAGCAGTCAATGATTAGCCCTTAGAGGTCTGTGATCCCTGAATAACAACCCATTTTTCAACCTTGTCTGTTATTTTTCTCTCTTCCCCTAAATTTTCAGCTTTAGGACTAGTCCATTTTAATAATCACATAAACCAAATGTGACTTGTAATTCCTAATGCAGTTTTCAAATTCTGCTGTTTTCAAATTGTGATTCAAAGTGTGATTTTCCAGAACTTATTGACAAGGGAAAAAAATCCTACAGCAAACAACCATTTATAGGAATAATGAAAACTTGGGACACACACAAAAAAAGTAGAAAATAGGAATGAAGCCTGTAAATGAAAGGAAAATGCTTGGATGATGGGCCACCCCAGCTGGTATAAATCCAGAGGGAGTTAAGACTATGCAATCAGTGTCAGGCTCTCCTGACACTGAATTCCTGGCTTTGAGTCCCAGTGAATAAAAATGGAGAATCCAGATCTTTATCTCCAGGGAAGATGTTATAATCATTATCCTCCCTGAGCTCAAAAAGGGGAGTTTAGGCATATGGACTACTGATTTATTTGAAGAATGGTTGCTTTCTAATCTGTTTCATCAACTTTGAGTTTGGGAGTGGGGAATAGCAGAAACAGCATGATCAAATCTGGATGATTTGGCTGTTAGCACTTATATCAGCTGCTGAACCTACTCAGGTCCATCTGCTGTTAGTGGATACTGCTACCACAGCAGACCCTTATTTGACTCTTCTTCTGTATGAGGACAAAAGTGAGACTCCCCACCACAGGTGGAGAAATGGTGCCTGTCTTCATAAAGAGCAAAGCTACAGAGTGAGTGGAAGGGAAAACTGTCACAGAGGTTAAAAAAAAATCCCCAGCTTTCAGGACTTGGAAGTTGCTGGGATACCTCTGTGAAGAACTTTTATTTTAAAGTCAATATGTCTTGTTTGCCATTTCTAATGAGCACTGCTCATTTCAGACTGATACCATGCAAGACGAAGATTGTACACACAAAGACAGCAGAACACAAACTCATGGCCCTGGAGGACCTTATTATGTTATCCTTTCAAGCTTCTGCAATTACAAGAACTAAGGGTTCAGTACAATTATGGACAAATAGAAACATACTGCAGCAACAGATTTGGTACGATCATTTGAAAGCCAATAAGTATTTTTGTTTTAGTGACAGTTATCTGTAGTCTGTTGTGTCTGCAAGCTGGTGGCAAGACACTAGAACAAACTTACCAGCCCATCTGGTGCCTGGAATGAAGTATTTCTGTGCTTCTTGTTATTACAGCCAAGGCTGAAAGCAAGAAAACCTCCTGTGGTTCAGATGATGGTTCCATGTGAGGTCAAGAGGGTTGAGCTAATAGGAGTTGTAATAAAATTTTAATGGCTGATGGTCATTTCTTGCATTATTTTTTTGTGTGTGTGTATGTATGTGTACGTATATATATACATAATAAATATATAAGTGAAAAATAGATCCAGGGTGACTGACTTGAGAAGGATATCCCTTTTGGAAGAGGAAGTTTAGCTAAAAGTGTTTTATAAAGAAATCTTTTTATTATGCCACATTGTTTTGCTATTCCCTTGCTTGGAATGACTTATTCTGAAGGTACTGTAGTAGAATAATTAACTAAAGTCCCAGTTTTCAGCTGATACTAGACTTTTGTTGAATTTGTTCACACCATGCTTTCTCAATAAGACACTTTTCCAGTACCTTTTTCCAGTAACATACAACCATTTATATACTTTTAAATTGGTGACCAGATATTAGAGCATGTAATGAAAGTATTTCATATATTAGCAGTAACACAAAACATAATTACTAGTTTAATAACACTGTCTATAATTTACACAATCTCAGATATTTTCTTAATGTTTTCAGTGCAAACTAAAAGCAATTCTCTCTCAGAATAGATGACAATTAAGTCTGATTTCAGTGTAAACTGCAGTTAAAAAAAAAGGGAAAAGAAGCCTATAGTAGAGTACAAGGGCTGAAACAACATATTATTGTATGCTTAATGTCATTTAAAAAATGTTGATTCCTTTTGTTTGGTTGGGTTTTTTTTTAATTCCATGTTAAAGTTTTTGTTTTGGCAGGTAGCACCAGGTGGCACTGTTACATAAACATCTACATTTTTATTTTTTTTTTAGCAGAAGAACAAGGTTCCAGTGTTGGGAAGACATGCTTCAACCAGAGGGGTGGATGCTAGGCTGTATAGAGGGAGAAGCTGAAGGCAGGCAGCAAGGAATTTTGCTTTGTACTCACACTTCCCTTTCATTACAATTTTTATATTCAGTTAATATATTGTGCAGATTTACCCCCAGGTAATAGGAAAGCCAATATTTCCAGAAAGTAGCATTTCCAGTATACTGTTTGTAAGTAACCCTGCTCAAGGATTTGTTCGTGGCTAAATAAAACAAGATTCACTTACTGTTTACTCAGTTACTTCATCACAATATTCTACATTAATAACCATTTTTTCCAAAGCGTGGGGTATTTGATAGTGCTTGACAGAAAGATGAGAAATGGCTTACAGATATAGAAAGAACCAACCACAATGGGATTATGAGATTAATTCTGTCACTTGGAGCCATGTGAGTACCACGGTGTTTTGTGGCACTGAGTACTGTGACATTGAGCCCTTTCAGCTTCCCATTTCTGAGGATTGTCACAGCTTTGGTTTTACCACTTGCACTTTGAACACAGGCTTCAGTTAGTAAAAATAGGTGAAAGTTCTTAAAAAATTCAGTGTAAATAACTTTCTTCATCTTAAAAAACCAAAGCACAAAGTCATAGCTATCTACTAATATTTACCTCTCCCACAAGTGTAGCAAGAAAAGCTTCTCTGCCTGTCCTGTTGTTCATAAATCCTTCAGGTGCTTTTCCAGCCTTTTCAGGGTTCTTATGCAAATTTTGCATCCTAGAGAGGACCTCAGCCTGGGAAAGCAGGCTTATCTTCAGATCCTGTTCAGCTTTTTTTTCCTTTTTTTTTTCTTTTTCTTTTTCTTTTTTTATTTTTCTCTCCAGGCAGTTATAGTTCTATCTTGTCTTAATAGATGTTAGTTTCGTAACTGTCGTCTACATCCAACCTTTGAATCCTAACTACCCAGCTCTATCAGCAAGTCATCAAGACTGAATATTCTTTTAACCTTATGCAGAGCATCTCAAATCCTGTGCTGAGTCTCCTCCCATGCTGAACTTTACTTTTCATTCAATACCTGCAACTTGGCACAACCAGTTATGCAGCTGTGGATTTTATATACTCACTACTGGCTCCTACTTGAGATCATACATTGCAATATTTATAGGTTTGACTTTGTAATGACTTTGGGGTGCCAAGACTAACTGTGTCTTTGGTTAGGCTGTGACAAGAATTTTATGCCTCAAATGTAAAAAAGGCAATGTTGTCTGCCGTGTGCCCATATACTGTTTACTTTGCATATGCTTTAATAAAGCTTTGTAAAATTGCAGAACATCTACCTTGCAATTCACATTTTTTCATGAAATATTAGAATATGAATATAGGAAATTATATAATACAAGACAAGTAAGCATATGACATGACACGTCACTTGAGTCAACTACTTAACCAAAATGATAGCTCAGAAAAGGGGAGGATGGAGGTATCTTAGCTAACTGCCAAGGTGTCTCTGAAACACTGGTAAATACAGCGTAATGATGATTAAGTGAGTAACATGTAGGAACAGAGAGACATAAAACTAGGTTGGTAAAATTTGTCCCCCTTCCTGGATTACGTGAGATTCATCATCTTTAAGGAAATGATCTAAAAATGTGAAGGCTACTCAAGCCAGAGAAAATACAGTCAGTCGGTGGATCGGGATCGCTTTTCATTTCCATCAATAGAACTGACGTTTGGCTCCACTGAACTCTAGATTTACAACAGCCCTATTAAAGCCTAGGAGTTGGGGTAGTGGGGCATGCCTGAGTATAGATAATCGTTGCAAGGAAAAGCGTGGTGTTTAAAATACCTTCTAGTTGTTTATAACAGCCTCTCTGACTGAGTTTATTGATCTGAAGACAAAGCTAGTGGGAAAAAAAGTGAGCATTTCTCAGATCCCTTATAATCCACCAGTAAAAACTAAGCCTGGTGTTAATGTTAGATGGAAATCCAAAGTAGGATTCATGGCAGTCTTGCAATTCATTTGTTATCATTTTCAGGAAATGCTGTGTTTCTTGAAAGAATCTAGAACCTGACAAAACGTATGGCAAAGACGATGATAGAGGCTATTAGGGAACATACAAAAATCCCGCAACAACAAAAAACCCAAAACAAGACAAAGAAAAATCAGTTAATTATTTCAGGAAGAATTCCTGTCCAAGAAACGGAGTACTTCATACTCCTTGCCCAAACTTCAGACCCAGGTTTCTGAGAATTTGTCCACCTGTCAAACATAATCACCCCGTTAAAACATAAAAAGACATCATCACTGTTTGCCACACTGGAAAAACACCAATATCATTAAAAGTCTCTCTTCTAATATCTATCATGGCAATGCAGAACAAAAAAAGTGAAATCATATTGCAGCTATTCAATCTTCTTTCCCTTTGCCCAAAGCTGGAATTCACTTTATGAACTCTCATTTGTCAATATTGTGATGAATTGGATTGCAGTGCAGGAAGTTTATATTTGTATGTAAACGCATGAAAATTTTTACCAAATAAAAGAATAAATTAATATCAGAATCTTCCCTTTTCAGGGCAAGTGTATTACGTAGTTACACAGCATGCTGGAACAGAGTTGAGCAAGTGTGTGATGGGACTCATGGGTGGCTGTCCTTGATTGCCCTGCTGATTTGTCCTGTCCTGATGCATCTCCAGTCAGGCAGAGTGGACAAAACTGTGAGATATGCTGATATTTTTTGATTTTGAGTTTGCAGGCTCCAGGATTTCCTAGATCATATCACAGAAGTTATTATATACTATTACTATAAAATTGCTGAAAGTATTAAGTCACTGGGAGGGAAAGCTGAGCTGGAAGAAGTGTGTTGCACTGGCAAGTGTCACTAGTCAGGAGGAAGAATAACCGTTTCCTGCAGTACCTGTTATTCCTTAGAGCTCTCTCAACCATGCTTAGCACATAAAATCTGACAAGATTAGAACCTCAGGTGGTATGGCTTCAGGCAAAGGAGAAATTCAGTTACCTGTCAGTAGTAATAATAAAGAGATGAGTGAAACCACCACAACGCTGTCTCTGTCTTTCCCCTGGATCAGCTCTCTTTTAAGATGCCCTTATTGAGCAGTTATTCCCTGTGTCTACTGAAGAAAGATCATGTTAATGCTCTGCAAAGAAAAAGCAAGCCTTAAATCTATTTTATGAGTTGACTAATTTTCTTTGAATATTTTTATGACTTTTTTTTACTTTTCTGTTTGCTCTCTTTTAAACTGAGCTATAAAAAAGTAACAGCTTCCAATGTCATTAGCGGGTATGTGATACTCAAACGCATTCCTTACTTTTCTTTTGAGTAACTTCCATCTTATGTGGAAGATTAAAGATTTCAGCTGAACCATAGAAATGGTCTACTCCAGCTCCCACTGAAATCAGTCTCATTATCTTCAGGTATTCCTACATCAATATCTATTTCCTTTTAATAGAGACTGTAGACTACTTATTTGTTGCAGCTGTGCTGAAAGGCTACAGCTAAGCCCTATTGCTTAACCACCCACACTATCATTTTCCAAGAAAATATATCATGAAAGGAATCTAAATATAATCTTTGATACCTATATTAATAGTATACATTTTAAACTCCACTTGCACAGTGTTTTCAGATTGAATTGTTTTCATTTTTCCTGAGTAAATCCTCTCAGGATGTTCTGATTTTTACCCAGTCAGTTGCAAAACACATCTTTTCCCATCAATTGGGTTCCCACCAGATTGGAGTTTTTGTCTGAAATAAGAATAACAGAAAGCAGATATTCTCCTGTAGATGGCTCAATTATCCTAAAAAGAAAAATTAGAAATCCCAACCCTTTAGGATGACCGCATTTTCACAATATAGAGTTAGTTGTGAATTTTTGGTTTTGTTGTATGCTTTAATGTAGCAATGACTGACAGGCAGAGAACTAAAAAATGCAACGGCCATATGACAGCTACAGTACATTTACAACCCTTTGAAATGAAAGCTGTTTTACAAAAACTAGAAAGAAAGATTTCAAACTAGAGATCCATTTAACATGTCCCTACAGGAGGTGGAAGGATTCCTCGAGGTGGAATGTGACACATATCCAGTCAAGTTTTTAAATGGTAAGTCTGGTCACTTGCATAGCAAATACACAAAGATAAATAGGGCACATCTTTGATGTAGGCTTTAAAAAAAAAAAAAAAGACAGATTGTGGACCACTTAACCAGATGCCACAGGGTCTACACAGGGCCTCTGTAATCTTGTTTTTGTAACTGCTGCATCTATTAAAAACTAACAGAGGCCAGAATGCTTGTAAATGAGAACATCATCTTCTCAACACAGCCTCACTTTTGGAAGCTTTCCATTTGCTTATTAGTGAGTGATATCCCTCAGTCATCAGTACATTAACATTTTATCAAGGCTTTTTTTTCATTATTTCCATTTAAAATCTCCTTTTTTTTGCTTTCTAGTTGGATCGCAGCTAGATATTTATGTTATTTCTTTTCCCTGAAGTACGCCGTGACCTCTGTGATTCTGTGACCTTTAGAGTCAGGTGTAAAAAATTCAGTTCTTTGTACAGTATTTTTATGGTAGAACTTCTCTTCTAATAGTGTTGATGAATATATGTGAGAAATCCTGTCTAGATTCAAACTAATATTAAAATAATTAGTTGTGTTGAGCTAAACCTTGGCTAAAGAACAGCTTCAAATGTGTTGGATTGTGTCAAAACGGTTTTGAAAGGGTGTTAAACTGATTTATATAAGCTAGCAGAATTTCATAAAACACCTGGTTTTGCTTGTTGGCCATGTGGTTTATCTTCCCATTCCTGCTTGGGATGAGCAATAACCTCGCTCAGAGTTGGTACTAATGAACTGCAGTGCAATTCAATGTCAATAGGAATATGGAGCTCAACGTATAGATGTTTTCAAATGCCTGTTGTAAAGACTGTGATTTTAAGTATATCTCTGAATGAGAAGTATAGAATAAGCTATTTCAGGTGCACATGGGTATATATCTATTAATGTATTTTGCTTCTGGCCTGTCCTAACCTTCAGATTGTTTCAAGCCTTATCCTCTGCTGAGCTCAGCATGATGGCACCTTATTCATTCATCTGTTTTCAGGTCTTACCTGCTATCAGTGTAAAACATAAAGGACAAGAGGTGCTTTAAATATATTTCTGCACAGATCTCTCAATTTCTGTACCGTGGCATATAGTCTAAGGCATAACCTCTTCAGAGATTCTTCCACACAAACTGGTATTTTAAAAATTATGCAGAAAATTTGGATTGTTCAGCTAAAGAAATATCGGCTGTGATGTGTTGACCTCAGCTGACTGTCAGATGCAAACCCAGCCATTCTCTCACTTTCCTTCCTCAACAGGACAGGGGGAGAAAATAAGGTGGAAAATCCCATGGGTCAAGATAAGGATGGGGAGATCACTTACCAGTTACAGTTATGATCAAAACAGATTCAACTTGGGGAAAATTAATTTCATTTATTGCCAACTAAAATAGATTTAGATAGTAAGAGACAAAGACAAAATAAACCACCATCTTCCTCCTTTCTTTTTCCTCAAGGCTCAGCTTGACTCCTTCATTCCTGACTCCTCTGCTCCTGCCATGAGCAGTGCAGGGGGATGGCAATGGGGCTTGGGTCAGTCCACAGCAGCTCCTTTCTGCTGCTCCTTCCCTCTCACGTTTCAGCTGCTCCAGAGTGGGCTCTGTGTGGGCAACAGTTCCTCCAGGACACACGCACCTGATCCACTGTGGTCCTTTCCACAGGCTGCAGTGTGGTTATCTGCTTCACCATGGGCCTTGGCCATGAACTGCAGGGGAAACTCTGTTCCAGTGCCTGGAGCACTTCTGCCCCCTCCTTCTTATCTCACCTTGGGTTTCTCAGGGCTGTTTCTCACATTTTTTTCCCTTTGTCCTCTCTGCCAACCAGCATTTTTGCCCTTTCTTAAATATATTTTGACCAAGATGCCCCCATCTCAGCTGTGGGGCTGAGCCGTGCCCTGCAGTGGGTGAGTTGGAGCCGGCTGCATTCGGCATGGGGCAGCCCCGGCCTCTCCTCACAGAGGCTGCCCCACAGCCCCCGCTGCCCAAGGCTGGGCACCCTCACCGCCCACACCTGCAAATATAAAATAGCCTTGTTGTATTTTTCTTCTGACATCAAGGCCTCTGCTCCCTCCAAAATTTTCTGTGAAATAAGGTTGTTTAAATACATCTATCTATCTCCTAAAATCTAGTCCATTTATGTCTGGAAAACCCAACACATAGCCTGGGAAAAGGTTGCTAAGTTTTCCGCGTAGTTTATAGACCTGAGTAAATGTTCGTCAGATCACTGTAGAGAATTTCCAGCAATTATCTGTCACTTGCAAAATGAGTGTCTGTCTCCACTGCTAAGCAACGTCTGTCTTTGGCTGTATTCATTTCATAGGCATGTTTATCAACAATTCTAATCTTTAATAATTCTAATTACTTTCAAAAGTTCTGATGGTATAAAGGCCAATTTTCAGAAGTCTGGTATAGTTTCTGGACCTAAAATATATAATCTGTAAAATAGTTTTCCTCTGAAAAAATGCTGCAATTGGTTTTTTTAATTCGTAAGAAGAAAATATGAATAAGTAGTAGACATTCTGGATCCTTCTTCCTCTCTGCAATGAAATCATAGTTTAACTTTGCTTATATTTAGCCATTTTGGGTTACAAAAAAACCAAATAAATAAGCATTCTCATATATATATTTACTACAGAAGAAATGCTTTTCAATAGGATACATGCTAATAAAAATTGCTGAAACATTGGCTGTCTTGCTCAGCTGCTGTAGTACGGTCTTGGCATGGCTTTCCTTGTCATTATTCATTAGACATAACACTAGATTACATCATCCAGGCTGGAATTTTCCCCTAAACATGACTTAAACTGTAACACCTATCAGTTTTGCCATTTATTTTTCACCATGGGAATGGAAGGGACTTTTCCATGTCTGAAGTTGTACAAAAGATTGACTCACTACAACATTTATATGTGACAGCTGCTTCTCAAAAGAGTGTGCATGAAACTTTGATCACTAAGTTAAGCCAATGATTCATATTTTGTGGAAGGCCAGTTATTAACTAAGAACCCCAAATGAGGTTTCATCTTCACTTTGCTAGAACTTTCTAAGATATAGGGTAAGTTCAGTTGCTCACTTGATGGCGTTTTAGAATAGGAAGTGAAGCTAAAGGTATTGCACCTTTAGCCAGTGGATAAAAACATGGGGGTTTTATATCTGAAGTTTGACTGATATCATCTTTAATGAAAAATATGAAAAATTAAAAAAGCCAATAGCAGAAGCAGTAACCACTGAGAATCTGACTTAATGCATAGCTACTTGGAGAATTAAAGAAGCTGTATGATCCAAAGATGAGTAGAATATTCGGTTGCTTTTAAATGAAATCCAGTGCTCCAGGAGACACCAAGACCGGGACCCAGTAACTGACATATGTGCATGATCAACACAGAAAAAACCCACAGACATTAGATAATCATACTGGCTCCCTGAAAAATCTAGAGAAATGAAGGTGTGTATGAATGTGATTCACAGAAGCCAGCACGCACAGCCAGGGATCACCTGAGCTAACCGGTAAGGACCACTGAAGGAAGGTGTCTACATTAATGAGACCCAGAACCTTTATGTCAGAAGCTGAGCTGCAAACAGCTTAATGATTAAATAATGCTTGAGTTGGGATGAAAAACTTCTAAATTTGAACCTAAACTGGACTGTGTTCAAACAGCTCACTTTAAAATGTTAACTCAAGACTTTATGACTTCTTCTCTCTATTGATTGCATAGGGTATCACATCTGACAACTGCAGAAACAGATGATTTGAGATGGCATGTACATTAGTATTTTGGAGACCATTAGCAGCATAATTTTGGAGCAAATCAGCCAATAGTGTCTACTTACTGCACATGTGTTTTGTATGCAGTAACTCAATTCTCTTCAGAGGAAGCTGAATTGGAAACTGCCTTCAGTGCACACCAAACACATTGCAAGTCCTCACAAAAGTCCGATACACTGTGTGGCCCTGTGGATAGTTTCAAATCACACGTGTAATGGAGACGTTAGATTCAGGTCACTACACTAAACCTCATTTAGGTAAAACCTCCAAGACACATACAGTATAAATGCAGAAAGATGACAGCACTGACTGAGTCGCTGGTGTTGGTCTACTGGTGTAATCCTGTTGCTCAAAAAACTTTGCGTTAGAAACTTAGCTTAAGTCTCTTGGCTCTCTTGAACTGTGTTGCCATACTAGGAAAAAAATGAAATTTGTCAGACTCCATAGGTGGTCTAATTCCATTCTCTAAATTCTTATTTTTTAATCTAATCTATAATGACTAACATTCAAGAGGATGTTGCTCACAAATGTTGTAAACTGCACTGATGTTCAGGGCATTAGCTAGTAAGTGGGGAAAAGAGGGCAGATTCTTTTGGTTTGTTCCTACTGAAAAAGGAGAAGGAAATATCAGAAGCAACTGACTAAACAGTCTAAATGCACCTCCTTCTTCTTCCTAAACACAGGGTTTCATTTTTTTCCTGCAAGCGTTTCACTCATAAATTCATAAGTAAGAAAAAAAAAAAAAAAAAGTTTGTGTCGTTTTATAAATTATTTGGTGTGTCTTCATAATCAAAGGAAAAATAAAAGGAAAGCCTCATTTTCATATGCCTTCTAACAAAGACTAAAGAAAAACAAATAAAAGAATTCCAGGGGAAAGATCCTATCTAGCATACTCAGCCTTCAGTTTTCCCTGTGCTAAAGAATGAGCTGTCAAAACTGTAGCTGAAAGATTTCCAAGTGTTATCTAAGTAGACCAAGGTCGTTCAAATATTATCCGTATACAGTGTCCTCTGTGGCTTAAGAGTGACATAACAACTAGGGCAGGAGGACAGCCTTTTTTCTGACCACTCTTGCTTGAAAATTGGGAATAGATATTAGTGCTAACTTTTATCGGTCGCCCTTGTAATGTGCACATCTGTTTAACTGGTCTGAACTAAGATTGTCGTAGTTTGTGTACACTCTTGAAGTATTCTTTATACTGCAGCAACTTTCAGGCACTTCACATCTGAGCTTTATTCAAGCCCATGACTGTGGTATATTACCAACCACTTCAATTCCTCTTGGTTTTCATTTATGTTAGAAATATAATAAGAGTCCTTACACTTTTAAAGGCTCTAAAAATGTTTTGAGGTGTTCATATTTTCGTTTTACATATTGTTTTTATTGTTTGTTGCTTTCAGACTGTCCTCTCAACAGTGTGCTATACAGCAAAAAACCCTGAAGTTATATGCTTTGTACAGCTTATACAGTAAATGAGGCAGAGAAATCAGCGGGGATGGCACTACAGGAGAATGAATAGCTACAACTTGTTTGAATTGTTGTGTTAATGCTGAATTTCTCCCCAGGATTGGGTTTGACCCTTTTAACAGTCAGCTTGGCTATGTTTCTGTGTATCTGCCATTGTGGCTGGAGCCTGAGGTCAGCCATGGATCTCTATAACTTCATCTAACAAAGCTTGGCTAGTCCAAATACATTTGTCATCCCAGTCACAGGGAAGGTCTTTCTGCTTCTGTACATTACCAAGGCATTCCGCATTTCTCCTTTTTTTTGTTATAGGTATAGGAAGGACCATTCCAACAAATCATAGGGGAGAGCCAGCCTGGTAGGATTGCTTTGAGATTATGACTGGATTTTGGCTGTCAGCTCAGGGCTAGATCTCATCTGATGATGATATTGAGAGAGATGCTGTTTCATTTTAACATACTGACCTGCTGAGTCTTGGTACGATTCCTCCCAGAAGTGTATTCAGTCTCCCAGCACAGTCTCCTTTAACAATCTCCTGTGGAAACACACTTGCCCAGCAACAACAGGAAAAAAAAGTCAGGTTAAATTTACTTTCCTTCTCATTATTCCATAGTATTCACATGTCATTCATACCAGTTGCATACATGGCTTACTAACCTTTACTTACCCTAAATTTGAGCATAGCCCTGCCTTCGTTTCTTGCCGTTTGGGTCAGCAGGCAGTTAGTGATTTCTCTCAATGCCTGTGGCAGCCCAGCTGTCTCCCGCCCTTTGGCATGCACACGCTTCACGTCTCCTCCCCAGAGCTTCCACGGGCCACCGTGCCCTGAGTAGTGCTTCTCTTTCAATTGACCACGCTGCTTGGGGAGTCGTGTCAGAGCTCCAAAAAGCTTCCCACAGCTTTATCATAGCGACGCTACTGCTTGGCTTGGCTTTCTCCAACCGGCTGCTTCACAGCTCCATTTCTGCAGCTGTCCATGCCCTACTGAGGCACAGCTTGCAGCCTTCTCTTCCTCTAGGTCGTCTGCTTTGTGATACTGCTCCCAGCTGTGTTTTTCTTCTTCTGACGGCTGAGGTCACAGGAAAAAGCATTCTTTTTAGATGTGGTTGTATCTATTTAATGCCTCCAACTGAATACACAGTTAGCCCCTCTGAAAATACAGTGTGTAAGTAATTGAAATTCTGCTTCATTCTTTGAAATAATTGTGCAAAAGTTTAGTTACAGTGCCGCTCTTTTACTGTTTCAGGGAGGAAACATTCTGAACAAAACTCTGGCATAAGGCATGAAGTCTGACAATCGGCAGTGATCGCAGTGTGGAATCTAAAAAAGAGGCTTTCTTCTGCCTTTGTATTAAAGATCTAGGCACTATTTAAGACAGCAGGATTTATGTTAAGATAAGATTTTTAATTTTCCCTCCTTTCTGCTACATGCTTAGAGGTAGCTCTGCATTCACTTTCAGTTTCACTCCTTACCAAATTAAATTTAATAATTTAAATACTGATCAGTAGCAAAGCATTTGTCTATAAAATCAGCATATTTGTTCTCGAATGTTTGTCATAGGTGGATGAATGTGGCACAGAATTTTAAGCTGTTTTCGACCTAGTTGGACTATGGCCCAGTTCATTTTGATTATGGCTAGACAAAACTTTTTCGTTTATTAAAGATTCACAACCCAGAATAAAATGTTTTAATTATTTCTATTGAGATCTCCTCTTCTCTATATAATGTGCTGCATCACATATATACAGGAATACTATAAATTCATGTACCACGGTATGCATTGTGGTGTGTCCACATGGTGGACGTGGAGTATTACCTTCCATTTCATATGAAGGATTAGATTTGTGCTGTTTCCTGGGTTACTGCTAAATAAAACTATACCTAAAATGTGCTTTTAAGAATTACATGTGATAGTCCTTCCTGTTAATTTTTTAACATCTTCCCTGGCATTGCTTTGGACTCTGCCAAGTAGCAGGCACTCTTGCAGGAGATGCAAGGCATGATTCAGGGTAGGCAGCCTGGACAAAGGCGGTCTGTCTTCTTTTATCTGACACAGCAGACTTTGTACCTTCAAACACTCGTGACCGTCCATGTGAAATAGCTATAGAAACACCATTTGGATCGAGCTTTCAAAGCATTTCAGAGCCTTTAAAATTAAAAACAAAACAAAAAAAAAAATCAAAACAACAACAACAACAACGACGACAAAACCCAAACAAAAACTCACAACCAAACAAAACCAAACGCACAAAGAACTCTCTCTTCCCATACTAGTAGAAGTTTACTGTAAGGTGCCTGTTCACTGTGGATGAGAGTAATGTGACACAAAGGTATGAGTGATACTCTCATGAACAAGTTGTTATAGAGACAGAATATTATCAAGAAATAAATCTAAACAGATACTGATTTTACCTGTATTTTTCCTTTTCAAGTATATTTAAACACAGTCAATTGCATGTTAAAAATATTGTAATTAATGGAAGTAAATACCCTATAAGAAGGGAGTTTAAGCACAAGTAAGGTGGGGACTGAAGGATAAAGAGCTATTGTGCAAGTCACAGTAATCCCTCTTGCCTTACAATAGGAAACCTGGCCAAAGAGGTTGTGAACAAGAAGCTACTTGTCCTATATGTAACGTATACTGTTTTGTTACTTGGTTTTATTTAACCTGGCAACAAACCACTTTTCTTGTGAAAGGAAATGTTTGGGATTTATTTATTAATACTCCTCATCTACCCACAATTATTGCTATAACAGTTTGAGGGCAGCACTTGCTTTACATCTCTTCGGCAGGCTCAGCAGTTTCCAGTTACTCATAGTGTTCTTAAACTGAGGGGCTACTTTGGGCATCCTGTCTGGTTGTATAAAGAAAGCTCACAGTCTCCATATCTTCATAACCCATCACCCATTTACATCAGTATAAAGTTGTGGAAAGATATCAGAGCTTCTTCTATACATTCTGTTGTGGCTGAATTAACAATCTGAGGTGAAAGAAAACTGCATTTGCTCCATAGGAAGAAAGCTTATAGTAGATTATAATTAGAATCATAGAATCATTAAGGTGGAAGAGACCTCCAGGATCATCTAGTCTAACCATCCCCCATCACCTATTAACCACTAAACCCTGTCCCTAAGTACCACATCCAACCTTTCTTTAAACACCCTCAGGGATGGTGACTCCACCACCTCCCTGGGCAACCTGTTCCAATGCCTGACCATTCTTTCCGAGACGAAATTTCTCCTCATCTCCAACCTGAACCTCCCCTGGCGCAACTTGCAGCCGTTCCCCCTAGTCGTGTCACTAGTTATCTGCGAGAAGAGGCCAACCCCCAGCTCACCACACTTCCTTTCAGGTAGTTGTAGAGGGCAATAAGGTCTGCCCTCAGCCTCCTCTTCTCCAGACTAAACAAGTCCCAGTTCCTTCAGCCGCTCCTCATAAGACCTGTGCTCCAGACCCTTCACCAGTTTCGTTGCCCTTCTCTGGACACGCTCCAGGGCCTCGATGTCTTTCTTGTGGTGAGGGGCCCAAAACTGGACACAGTACTCGAGGTGCGGCCTCACCAGGGCTGAGTACAGGGGGGCGATCACCTCCCTGCTCCTACTGGCCACACTATTCCTGATACAAGCCAGGATGCCGTTGGCCTTCTTGGCCACCTGGGCACCTGCTGACTCATGTCCAGGCGATTAGTGTCTTCTATTTAAGACTTAAAACCAAACAACACTCCATAGCAAAGAAAACAAAACTGAGTTAAATACCTAGCCAAAACACTGTTATGTTGATTTTGAAGACGGATAATTATAGCAGTAATATATTTAGAAAGTTCTTGTTCATAATTTTTGTCCATCCACATATGAAGACACTGCACAAATCATGGTTCTAGATAGCTTTTTTGTTATCATTTATTATCATACCAGCTGGGAAATATCACAGAATGGTGAAAAGGACTTGCTTTTGTTACTCTCTGAGTCACAACCTCTGAGTTATAATTGTCAGCTGCCTCTCCCAGATCTACTTCTACAGAACTGCTGCTTGTTCTACTCTTCCCTGTCTTGTGCAGTTATTCTTGCAGGAGTACAAAGTTCTCGTTTGTACATGTGAAACTTCATCCTGGCTTTTGCACTCCTTCTACAATATTTCAGGATAGATGAAATTCTAACATGGCAGCCCTTCCCAGTTTGATTTATCTTGTTTCATGTAATGCAATATTTGTAGTCTCTACTCAGTCATATAATGACAATAACAAATAATAACAAACTTACTTTAGACCCCATTTGACACATCTGTCTTGTTAGAAATGTGGACCACTGATAACTACTCTCCAACTATTGTTCTCCCAACACCTGTGAATTCACTTTACATTAGATTCTTTTCTAAACTATGTTTTGTCTGTTCTTATGAGTGCATCATTCAAAGCAGTCTAAAGCCTGAGACAGTAATTTATGACATCTGCTATTTCTCACCTGTTCACAAGACTTACTACTCTGTCATAAATGTAAATTGTTCAGTTTTGGGCCCCTCAACAAACACAAGAAGGACATTTTGCTGTCAGAGTGTGTCCAGAGAAGGGCAACAAAACTGGTGAAGGGACTGGAAAACAAATTTTATGAGGAGTGGGCTGAGAGAACTGGAATTGTTTAGTCTAGAGAAGAGGAGACTGAGGGGAGACCTAATCGCTCTGTACAACTACCTGAAAGGAGGTTGTAGTGAGGAGGGTGTTGGTCTCTTCTCCCAAGTAGCAAGCGACAGGACAAGAGGAAACGGCCTCAAGTCAGGAGCGGTTTAGGTTGGATATTAGGAAAAACCTCTTCACGGAAAGAGTGGTGAGGAGTTGGAACAGACTGCCCAGAGAGGTGGTTGAATCGCCATCCCTGGAGACATTCAAAAAACGTGTAGACATGGCACTCCAGGACATGGTTTAGTAGACATGGTGGTGTTGGGTTGACAGTTGGAATTGATGATCTCAGAGGTCCTTAGTGATTCTATGACTCTAAATCAGCTTGTTCTGACACGATATGCTTTTGACAAGACCACCCTGGATGCTATTCAGCTCCTTGTAGTCCTTAAATAACTTTGTGAGTTTTTTCCTTTGATGAAAAGTTCCTGACTTTTTCCAGGAAGTGAAGTTAGGATAACTGGTCTACAATTTCTTGGCCTACCAGTCTCTGGAATTCCATAGAATCATAGAATAACCCGAGCTGGAAGGGACCCATAAGGATCACCAAGTCCAGCTCCTGGCTCCACACAGGACCAGCCCAATCAGAGCAGATGACTGAGAGCATTGTCCAGATGCTTCCTGGACTCACACAAGCTCCGTGCTATGATCACTTCACAGGGGAGCCTGTTCCAGTGCCTGACCACCCTCTCAGTGAAGAACCTTTTCCTGATCTCCAGCCTAACCCTCCGCTGTCGAAGCTTCATTCTGTTCCCTCTGGTGCTGTTGCTGGTCACCAGAAGGAGGAGATCAGCACCTGCCCCTTTGCTCCCCCTTGTGAGGAAGCTGTAGACTGCCATGAGGTGAGCAGCAACCCTGTAGTCCTCCCATGTTGTCTGACCTTGCTTCCAGTGGCCATACACTTCCTTTTCCACCTAAGCTATAGCAGAAGACCCCTGTTCAGCCAAGTCAGCCTTCTGCCCCACCTGCTTGACTTCTGGCATTTTGGAATTGCCTGTGTTTGGGCTCTTAGGAGGTGGTACCTATAAAGCGACCAGCACTGATGGACCCTGATGCCTTCAAGAGCAGTTTCCCAAAGGACCTTATTGACTAGTTCCCTGAGCAGCCTGAAATCTGCTCTCCCCATATCCAGGGTTGAAGATTTGGTGGCAGTTTTCTCCTGTTGCCAAAGATTTTAAATTCTACTACTTCATGGTCACTATGGCCAAGATGGCCACCATTTGCCACTTCCCCCACAAGAGCTTCTCTGTTCACAAGTAGCAGATCTAGGAAGACCACTTTCTGCATCTGCTCCCTTAATACCTGTACCAGGAAGCTGTCATCAAGGTATTTTAGGAAACTTCTGGACCTGTTTGTATCAACTGTGTGCTGTTCACAGTTAACATCTGGCAAGTTGAAATCACCCATAAGGACAAGGGCAGGTGATCTAGAGGTCTCTCTCTGTTCATTAAAGAGTTAATGCATCAGTGTCATTGTCTTGGCTGGGTAGTCTATAATAAAATCCCACAACAACATCCCCATTATTTACTTGTCCCTTAATCCTTACCTAGAGGATCTCAACTATGTTGTCGCCAACTGACAGCTCTGTACAGTCCAGCCCCTCCATTACATACAGTGACATGCCTGCACCTCTCCTGCCCTGCCTATCCCTTCTGAAGAGCCTGTAACCATCCATCACAGCACACCAGTCACAGGACTCTTCCCACCAGGTTTCGCTTATGCCAGTGATGTCATAGTTCTGGGATTGAGCCAAGGCTTCCACCTCTTCTTGCTTGTTTCTCATACTGCATGCATTGATGTAGAAGCATTTCAGATGTGCTTCAATGTACCCAGCATCTTGTGGAGCAGACTGAAGGATCTCACTGGCACACAGCTCCTCTGGCTGTGGCATACCATCCTATAGTTTATCACCAGTAGTGTAGATGTGCTTCAGCCAGGCTATTGGTCTCACTCCCATCTCTGACATGCTGCCCCATGGCTCATCTCTAGCGAGCCTTGTTTTATCTCCATCCCCCTTCAGACCTAATTTAAAGTCCTCTGAAGGAGCCTTGACAGCTTCTGGGCTAGAATCCTCTTCCCCCTTTGAGACAGGTGGACCCCATTTGCTGCCAGCAGACCTGGTGCTGAATAAACCACCCCATGATAAAAAAAAACAAAAACAAACAAATTCCACCAATGGAACCAACCTCTGAGCCATGTGTTGATCAGGTGGGTTTTCCTGGTCCTTGCAGTGTTCTTCCCTGCTACTGAAGGGATTGAGCAAAATACCACCTGTGCACTGGCTCCTTGGACCAATCACCCCAATGCCCTAAAGTCCCTTTTGATAGCCCTCGGGCTTCTCTCCACAACTTCAACCTAAAATACCAAAAGAGGGTAACAGTCAGAGGGCCATACCAGGTCAGGGAGATGCCTAGTGATGTCCCTGACCTAGGCCCCAGGGAGGCAGCAGACATCCCTATGGGTAGGGTTAGGCCAACATATTGGCCCCTCCATTCCCCTCAGAAAGGAGTCTCCTCTGTCTTCCACAATTTCTCAGAAATAAATATTGCCAATGGTTCGACATTACTTCAGTCAGTCCTCTAAGGATGCTAGAATGAATATCCTCAGGTGCTCCCGTTATGAAATGATTCAGTTTACCTAAGATTTGAAATTGTTCATTTCTTATTTGTCACCCTACTTTAGCTTCATATAATGCATTAGAGGCACAATGTGGGTGCGAGTGAAAGAACAGATTTCTGAAGGCTAGATTCTGCCAATTTTAAACATGCTAATTTTTTTATCAGTGGAACATTGCTCCTTAATTCAGTGTGACTTCTTGCAGAGTAAGGGAAAAGCCTCTGAAAGAGATGGAGGGACAAGGACAGTAAGTAGCACAGATGGAACACACAGAGGTGTACCAAGCTGGGCACATCTATACAGAAGGAGTCATCTGTGCATAGGGATATAGCGATATACACTTGAAGGAGTGGGAGAAAATGTGATCACATATACAAGAACAAAAAACACCAAGTGGAAGGACAGAACAGTGTGCAAATCTAGACAGCCATAGCTTGCTTTGTATTGTCTAGCTAGTACTTTGTACTGCTGAGTATTTGCAGAACTACTAATAATGACACAATTTCTTTGAACCTCACTCTCAGGGAGACAGAAGTTGAATATTACCTGAATTTAAGCATTTTTTATTGCAAACATTCATCCTTGACACAGTCCTCTTAAGCTTCCTTTCAGACAGCAGGGAGAAATACTTATGGCACTGGTGATGTGCTTCTGCTTTAGCCATCTACGTTAGGCTGAGATCAGTCATGTTCTACAGGTTTTCAGTTATCTCCATTGACTATAAAGGGAGCATAGACAACTGGCTTGGATGAGGATATCCATAGTTCATCAAACTAATCCCACTCGTTGCTAGAGTTCCATTACTGCTAATGGTTCCACCAAGCCTCACATTCCTCTTGCATACAGCAAGTGTCCATCTACACACATCGCACTTGTAGTCTCATCCTCAAGGAGGAGGAGGCTGAGGCTTTCCTCCTGAGCAACTGGTTGGCCAGATAGAGCACAAATATGCTTCTGTTTCTGTAGGAAAGGATTAAAGGCCTGTGTTTCTTATTCACTACACACACACACACACACACACACATATCTCTATGTATATGTATATGTATATGTATATGTATATGTATATACGTAATTCTTAATTATGTTTAAAGAATTACTTTTCTCACTCATGCCTACATAGACATTGCTCTTAGCAACAGAAAGGAAGTCCTCACTTTCCCTTTTTATGTATAACAGCTTCTGTTCCATCAAGATTCCTGTCAACACAACTGAACAGAGTATATGCAAACCTCAGCTTCAGAAATCAGAACTATTTTCTCCCACTTTGACTTTTTCCTCATTGTCATGTGTTCCTCACTTCATTTTACATGGATTCAATATCCTTGAAGTTTTACTTGGACTTTCCAGTTTTAAACATAGATTCAGGCTTAGTCAAATCCCTTCCAAAGCAAACATGGTAAACAATTACATTAATAGGGGGAGGGGGAAATTTCCCTCATTCCCCACTCCCCTCATCTTCTTCATATTAGACCAAAATTTGGCCCAGATTAATCTTATAACATCACAGGCTTTGATTAAAGTTTCTACTGGTAAGAAACACAGAATCCAGCAAAATATTCCTAGTGTCTTTCTGTTATAGATCTTTCAAATAGCTCTTGTAGCATCATATGACTTTGAAGTAGAATGAAATTTGCCTCTTGCTTCAAATATGCTTTAAAATATTAACAGATGTATTTGTTGTGCATGTCATTAAACACATTCTGTAAGTCCTATTAAACCAGTCAAGGGAAGAGATCTGAAAATCAAATAATATCCGCTCTTCAAATTCACTAACCAGCCACAGAAATGCAGAGCTCCCCTCGCTTCAGTTTTAAAGTCTAACATGAAAAATCTCTTCAAAAAAGTATTCCTGACACCATCAAGATCTCGTTCGTATCAACATACTTTTCATAACAAAAATGAAACCTTCTCCACATTCAACTACAATGTATTAGAATCAAGAGTCATGCCACTTTTAATTAAACTGGGTATTGCAAAGGATCTGTGCTCTCTCACATTTATCCGTATAATCTTATTTCATATTTTACCCACTGAAGTATGTTTATTAATAGTGCTACAGAGATTTTGGCAGCAGGGCTTCTTAGATCTTCTAATAACCTTTTGAGCCTAAGATTGCTTCCTTTCATACTCGACCAAATCCTTTACCTTTAAGGAATGGTTTCATTTTATTCAAAGCCATTCTTTTTTCTTTGAATACCCTTTAATAATTTTTCTGCTAAAAAGTACTGATGAATTGCTTTGCTCCCCACACAATCTAGAAATGGCCAAAACAGGCCACAGACATACCCAGAGAAAAAGCTTCTTTGTATGGTCAGTGACAGTTTCCATAAATTCCTTAAAACAGAGAGAATAAAAGGAGATCCAGGCAACCTTTTGAACTCTATCTTTTCTCTACCGCTATATCAATTTAGAAGGCAGCTGTAGTTGAATAAACATTGGAAAATGGTCACTTCACCTCTAGTAAAATCGATTTTTGTACTGTAAAGCCAAGTTCTGATTTTTACTCCCAACTTTCTGCAAATTTATGTCCTGTTGATGCTTGAGCATTCAGCAATAAAACTGTTAAAATTACTCCCTACCCACCATTTCAAGTGGATTGTATTACAACCACCTATTATTTTTTCTCTTCAAAAACCTTTTTCTTATGGATAGTTTTGCTCATAGCCACAAATTTGTGTGTTAACTTCTTATCATATGTACCAGTTATGAAATGTTTTTGTATGTTCAGAGCTAAGTTTATCCTGTATGTAAATAACATTTGGTTGGTAAGGATTTGCCCTCTTAATAGACAGCTTCTCAGTAGGCCCGTTTCAATATCATAATTATGTAATCTCAATAATTTTTAATCTTCCATAATGAACAACCTTATCAACAGATAAATTTGTAGCAACTTTTGAAGCTATTGACTTATCCATTTTACTTTATTTATACCAACACATTCGTTTAAAGTATTAAAATACTGTTAAAATCCTAGCAACTCATCTCCCACCATAAAAATTCTAGGTTTAGATTCCACACCCAGACTCTCCATTCCCACTTCCATTGCCCAAACAAGTCAAGACCAGTGGTAATGCTCGTCTTCACTTCCCTGCATTTTTGATGAATACTGACCATGTTGTCTCTCAGCATTTCTCTCGATGATGTAAATCCTGTGCTTCCCTGTCCCCAGGAAGAAGCGGTGACAGCAGCAGTAGTCCAGTATGTCCTCTAACCTTCTAGAGGAGAGCTCTGTCCCGCCTCTGGGCAATTCATGGCAGGAGGAAAATTTTTCTTACATTTCATACCTGTTAGTCTTCACATAGGAAAATAAGGACTGAAGATAACACTAATTACCTTGTGCGTCTTGGGACCCATCCTCTTTTATATCTTTGTTG
>VWZZ01004220.1:151075-219680 GCA_013399095.1 Psophia crepitans | reverse complement strand
CGTGGGGTGTATGCTCTATATCCTTTCTGGAAGAGGGGATCACTTATGCCAAATAGCTGAAATTCTCGTCTGTACAGGTGAGGAGTAGGACATATCCTCTTTGATTTGCTGGACCTTCTGGGACAGTTTCTCCACAGAGACCAGGGAGGAAGACAGACTCTCTTCTTATTGCTGGAGTCAGCCAGCCACCTCATCCACTGTTGGCGCCTCTTCCCTCTTCCAGTCTATTAACTGCCAATGAGTTGGCATATGGTGATGGGGCACTGCATACAAATGTCCTCAACATGGGTCATGTGCACTGGACTTCATCAGGATCTGTGGGCAGCAGTGTGTTGTCTGGGTCATAATAAACTGTCTCTTGCACAGCCAATTCCCTCAGGTACTGGATGCCTCGCTCCATGGTAGTCCACTTGCCCGGCTGGCATACATCATCTTCGCTAAAGGNCCTCAGGTACTGGATGCCTCGCTCCATGGTAGTCCACTTGCCCGGCTGGCATACATCATCTTCGCTAAAGGGGGATGTCTTTCCCTCACGCTCAATAGAAGTTGTCTCCAGAGGCTGAGGGCCTGTGGCTTCTTCCCAATTGCTTTGTTGATGCCCCCTTCCCTAGACAGGGATCCCAACTGCTTGGCCTTCCTGCCCTCTAGTTACAGGCTGCTGGCCCCATTGTCGCAGCGTCAGAGCAGCCAGGTAATGATGTGCTCCCCTGGAAGGCAGCTGAAATCTTTCTGCATATCTCGCAGCTCACTGAGGGACATGGATTGGGTGATGGCCTCTGGCTCAGGCTCTTTTTCCTGTTCTTGTGATGGCCCTGGTTCACCGTCGTCCATCACTATACAAACTGATGTCTTGGTATATTTCTTCTTTTGTATAGGGGCAACTGGTACGGGTTGGTCTTTCGGCTCAGCTATGGTGTCTCTTGCGGGGGTTTGGGTAGCTGCAGTGCCTGTTGCAGGGGTTTGAGTGGCTAAAGTGTCAGTGGGTCTGTTCTCCCTCTCTTTCCCCTGATGGCACTCCCTACTATCAAGCAGTGTTTGGTTCAAAGTGGCCAGAGCCCAACACAATGCAGTCAGTTGTGTCTCTGTAGAATAGCCTGAGCATTTTTCTTTCAGATATTCTACCACTTCGTGAGTATCCTCTAGTTGTTCAGGAGTGAAACTCCAAACCATTGGGGGTAGGAACGTCTCTAGATGCTTGCCCATACCCTCCCATATGCCCTGCTATCCCTGACTGTCCAGCCTCAGGGAAAATCCCTGGCTGGCATTCTTAAAATAATTTTTCGCAACCCTAAACGGGACTCGGGACACATTTAGTACAGCTGTTAGCAGGACCACGCTGGTCTGCACATCCCAAGGACATTCAAAACTCTCCAGAACTCTAGCAACCAGGCAAAAGGGAGGGTGACCCAGTGGGAGAAGGTATCCCCCTCAGTCTGCCCCATAGATTGGTTGCAATTATTAATCAGTTCTGAGATACGTTGTCCAAGGTATGGGCATGACAGAAATGCTACATAGAAATACTAGCTTAAAGTCGTGATGACCGATGTTATCATAAGTTGATACCACACAATACAGTAAGATAAGAAAACGAACCCCCCTCCCAGAGACGATAAACAGAAACAGCGCTGCAGGGATTGCATAGAGTAAATAGGGGTTCACATACCACAACCATGTGACCAAGCAAAACATCATGGTAGCCAGTGATTGCTTAAAAATCATTATAAACACTTATCACAGTTTTGTTAAACACACCTGGGGCAGACCTGTCATTATTTCAACTCCTCTTGCCCCACGTTGGGCACCAAAAGGGACTCTTATGGTTCAGCCCCAGCCGGCAGCTGAGCACCACATAGGCCCGCGCTCACTGCCCCAGTTGGCAAGACCAGGGAGAAGGAGTTGAGATAACGACCGTTCAGTGGGCTAGCAAAGGGAGAAGGAAGCAGCAATATAGCAAGGCGATAACAGGGAGAGCAATTTACCGATCTACAACCAGCCAGACGCTCAGCCCCCAGCCAGCCCGTCCAGGAGCAGCACCAGGCCACCCCTCCCTGGCCAGCCCCCTTTTATGGGGGCATGGTGGCACATGGTATGGAATAGCCCTGGCCAGCTCAGCTCACCTAGCCCAGCTCCTGAAAATTAACCCTATCCTCGCCAAAGTCAGGACACTCACTAAGGATGTAAACGTGTGAAATGCTAGTCCGCATTCAGTGTTTTTGTTGGAAAATTCTTTGATTCTGTTTGTATGGAGTTACGTAATTTCTTAATTGCTAAAGCTTAATAAGAAATTTCTGGCTGTATTTCTTTGCAGACACACTCAGAGCACTCTTCCCAGGAAGGAAATCTGTTTAGTGTTCCTTTGAATGGGTTTCATTTATGAACTGTTCACTTTAACTGTCTTTAAAGCACTTTAGCTGGATTTCAATGTATCTTCAGAATAACAGTATAGGCTGAGGTTCAATCTGAGAAATAATCTGACCTGAACTGGATTTCAGTTAAAATTGAGGTTGAGAAACTTTAAATTGTTCTAAAACCAATTGTTGTTGATTTTGTTCCCCGCTCACATACATCTTGCCCTCTGAGACAGACAAATTGTCAGTTAAATACCTGGTCTGCTTCAGGGTGGATGAACAGGAATTATCCAGGAAAATAAATACACTGAAACATTGAAGTTGCATTCAGCAACCCTGATGTTTAAATCAGTGTGTGTTCCTAGTACTTGCTATTGTTCAGGTGACAGACATCAGAGAGATCTAGCAAACTGGAAGGTGATAGGAATAGGAGCATAAATGGTAGATACGCTCTTTGAATTAGGACCTGTACCAGAAGGAAGTCACTATCTTAAGGCCACGATGACTGCACTGTTTACCTGTAGAGTCTTAACGCTGGTCTGTTAAAGGTCATTCTATAACTGTGGCTACAGTTATGAAGGGTACAGCTTACAAAAAATTTGCTGTGAAAAGTTTCTCTCTAAAACTAGTGAAAGATAACTTCGTAAAGATGATAATTACAATCTGTTTTGTAGCCAGTCAGTATTTTGATAATTTGTGGAAAATGCTGTCAGAGATTATCACCTTTTCATATTGTTAAGGGTAGCAATAGATGGTGTTCATGTATGTACGGCCAGTAAACACCATATTGTTTCTCAGAGTATCATGGGAGAAACAAGGAGTGTATTCATACTGGTCTTACCAAATTAATGATACACTTAAGACACATTTAAAGGCACTTGGATGCTGAAGTTTGTAGTCTGTTACGCTACCTCAAATTACCATAAGTGTAACTCTCATAGAAGTCAGTCCAGGTCATGGTTACTATTTTCTTGTGTTTAAAAGTCCTGCACATTTCACATATATTAAATAATATGTAATTAATAAATTATTAGGGCAACAGTTTGGTGTATTTTTTTGTGTGTTGTGTTGGAAATAGATATGACATTATACATAGGAATGTATAGCATATAAGATGGAAGTGTTTGATATATTAAATATGCCTGTAGATTTTTCAGCTGCTGAACTTCACTAATACTCTAATAGACTATTTGTGGGCTGTCTCAGCTCTCTGCCTGGTATTCTTAGACCAAATCTTACAATAAGAGAGAAGTGTACAAATAGATGTATGTCTGGAACACAGATTTCTAGCTGTTTAATAATTTTAGATGGATAATATTTAGGACCAAAATTTTGTTTGTTTGTTTTGTCTTTTTTGTTTAGTTTTAGTTTTAATGCTGACTTTTTTATTAACAGGCTAAACAGCAGTGACACTGATGGAGAGCCTATGTATATTCAGATGGTAACAGCACTAGTTCTACAGCTTATTCAGTGTGTGGTACACTTACCATCAGCAGAAAAAGATTCTAATTCAGAGGAGGAATCAAACAAGAAAGTAAGATAATTTTAAAAAGCTGTAACTTTTTTTTTGGTGCAGGAATGATTTTGTGTGTTTGTAGGTATAATATTTTATTATGGTGCTTTAGCAATCAAACATTGTAATTTTATGTCTGCTGTAATTATTTAATGCATGAGAAATGCCAATCTGGAAATCAAATTGCTCTACATGCTAAAATAATAGGCAAATATGTTTTGTTATTTTCAGGTGGATCAAGATGTGCTTATTACTAACTCATATGAAACAGCCATGAGAACAGCACAAAACTTCCTTTCCATTTTCCTTAAGAAGTAAGTACTGTTGCAGTCTTTAGCATAGTGATGAAATCAACTCCAAATGAAGTTTGTCATATCTTAAGACAAACCTAACCACTTCACAATGCTAAATACCTACTCAAATACCTACTCATAAAGTTACTTATAACAATATACTTTGTAGATCCCTAAGAGAACCACCTGTCTGGACAAAAATTTTTATGGAACAGAAATTCTGCAGAGTTCTTTATGCATTTGAGAATCTGTTTGATAGTTGCATAGGATCCTACAGTAGGGGTCAGTTACTCATCTGAAGCCTGGAAGAGAAGGCTGAGTAAATAATTAAGCGTGAAATCAAATTCATTCAGTCATCAGAATGATAAAGATATAAAAAATGTAAAGATTACTTTCAGTTACCTAAAGTTAGAAATGTCCATAGCTCAACAGGGGAAAAACATAGTGTACCTAAATAAGGTAATTTCTAAGAATAAGTCCTGAGGCATTTAGTGTGTTAATTTCTACTTTTAATCCGAAAGGCTACTTAATAGCTATCTAGCAATCTCTCTGCATACTTCTGGTATAAACTTAAGGATGCCACATGTAAGCAAAACGCTAGCAGGTATGTTGTCTTTGTTTTGGTTGGGTTTTTTTTTTACATTCTGTTTTAACTTTTGTGGATCATAATACTAAGACATCTTCTCACTGTCAGATAAATCAGACCAAGCTTAAGAAATACAGACACAACACCTCACCAGCTTGAGCTTTACTATTGTACCTACCTTGTGCATCCAAGTTAATGCAGACTTTAACTCCAAGCAATAAAAAAAAAAATCTTAGGAACAAAATTCTATTGTCAGGGATTAGCTGCTTTAGCTGCAGTGCAACTTGGAGTCATAACTGTTTAAATAAACTATTTCTCTGTAAATTAATAAAACAGATTTTGTGCTGATATTTCAGATTTTTTTTTAGAATTGCATAAAACGCTTTTTTTCTGATAGAACGTAGGATTGCTTAGGTTTACATCAGAAGAAAAGCTTAAATGGTTCTTAAATTTGCTTACAAAATGCATTTTTCTTTTAAACAGGTGTGGCAGTAAACAAGGGGAAGAAGATTACAGGCCACTGTTTGAGAACTTCATTCAAGATCTTCTTTCCACAGTCAATAAACCAGAATGGCCAGCTGCAGAGCTGCTACTTAGCTTATTAGGAAGGCTATTGGTAAGGGATTTATGTTTTTAACTATTAAATTAATTTATTTCTTATTACAATGAAGACTTGTTTATTTCAGCTGAAACTACTACAGGAATGCTTTCTGATTGTTGACACACACATGCAGCACTTAAGGATTTTCTTACATGTATCACTGCTATGTAATATGTAGATAATAAAGTCTGTTAAAGATCATATGTGTACAGTTTTTCATGGAAGTCCACTTCCACTGTTCCATGAAATTTTCAACGTGAATTTTTCAACATGAATAAAATGCCATTGTATAGTATCTAATAAGTGTAGATGTTCATTTGGAGTAAAGTCAGACTAATAGCTGCAATGGACTATTCCTTTAGCACAGAATCTGAAAACAATTAAATGTTTGGTTATCAATAATAGCATTTACTTAGGATATTTTACACAATGTGAATATTTTTTTAATGTAATTTTTGAATTGGTCTTCAATATTACAATACAATTAGCACAGTAATTCGTGCTGTTTATCAGAAAAATATTTTATCATCCTGTTCCTGCTAAAATCTATCTTGCTTTGTACTTGTGTGAATAATGAGGAAGTTACTTTATGGTGCTTAAGATCTATGCTATTGCAAAGGATATCTGCTATACTAGTTGTCCAGTTTATTGTATGAAAATACATGTTTTTAAAAACTCTAACAGGTATATTTGGAGAGAGAGACTTAACAAAGGAAGAAACATTAATGTAACATAAGTAGTGTATCTTTGATGTAATAGTAAATTACATAATTTTATACAGCATGGAAGTTATGTGGAATTTTTAATAAGGTCAAGCAATCTCTTGTGAGAAGAATCTCAGTTACATAAAGAAATACTTGTTTTGAATAGTTTATTCTGTTTTTCTTAGGTTCACCAATTCAGTAACAAATCTACAGAAATGGCATTAAGAGTTGCATCACTTGACTACCTTGGAACTGTAGCTGCAAGACTGAGGAAAGATGCAGTCACTAGCAAAATGGATCAAGGATCTATAGCCAGAATCCTCAAACAGGTGTGTGAGTTCCCATGCCAGCTGGATTACAATATATGCATTCAAATACTTGAAAATTTTAAACATGTTTGAAAAACTGTCATTGTGGAAAATCACTCTTCATTGTTCAGATTTCTGAATCAAATATAGTCACTTTATAAGTATCACTTTTGTTAGCTCAGGTCTTCCTTGCACCATCTCTGTGGTGATCATATGAAGTAGTTAATTACAGTGGTAAAGCGAGTTTTCTTGTGACAATACAGAGGAAATAATGGAGAAACAGGTGGATTTTATCTTAAGAGGCCTTAAAAATACATATATATTTGTGTTTGCTATTGCAAAGTGGTAACTGACCTTCTAGCACTCCTACACAAGCATTAGACTGTTAAACAATTAGGCCTATAAAGTTGGGTTTTATGTGATGTAGCTGTTACTGGTCATTGGTATTTTTTTTAAACTGGACTTGCATATAACTTTCATTAGAGAGTACACATTCATATTTCTGCTAATGCTGCTCCAAATCTGCAAGGTTAGCAACAATTATCAAAGTAATGTATGTATTTAGGCTCTATATAGTACGTAAGGTCTGAGATTTCCTCATCATACGAAGTGTCCTTTTAAAAATGTGGATTTGCACATCTCTTATGAATGCTGTACATTTCTTTCTGAACCACTAACTCTTCTCAGCATGATGGAAAGTTGAATAGGCATATCAAGTTAATTTCCCTTTCAGCTACCTGAAAAGACCTATTACATGTACTTTATAATGACCGTTACAGATTTATGTTGAAGGAAAAGCTTCTGCACTTTACAGGCATTCAAATAAAAAGTGAAAATTTATCTACTCCTTTATGAGGCTGATACCTCCCATAACTTTTGTCAATTAGAATATTCTACAACATTTAGCGTTAAATCTTTATGTCTGTGGGTTAATACAATTTATACTTTTATATGCTAAGGGATTATAACTCTCCGTTGGCAATGATTCTGACTATTCTACGTTAGACTTCATAAGGAAGTACTTCAGAAGAATCCTTTTCTCTTTCCTTATCTCCAGAAGTATTGGAAGACATTCTAAAAAGATACATACCTGAGAAGCAACTTGAATTTTTCTGTTTGTTTTGGCGTTTTTGCAGGATCAGGCAATAACTAGGCATTGGCATCTGCAGAAAATAATATTTCTGTGGGCAACTGAATGCTAGAAGTACTTTTTTTCAGTTACTCAGAAAGCTTCGGATCAGTGGTGTTAAGTACCATCCTTGTACCATCGGTATCATCCTCGCATTGTGAAACGTGTGTACTATTCTGTACCATTAGTCAGGATAGACAGTGTGTTGTTTATAATTAATTTGTAACAAAAGAACAAGTAAATACTTGGAAATGTGTACACGACAGCGAAGCTTCAGTTTGCTGTTCAAATGGCAAGAAAATATCAAAGAAGATCCATTGGTAGAAACACGCAGCTGAAATCAGAAACTGAAAATATTATTTCCAGTCAGAAATGAACTTACAACCTCTACAGATTTTTCTTTCCTGCTGAATTGAATACATAGGCTCTGTTGGGTATTTCTCTCTACGCTCTCATATCATTACCAGGATAGTCCCCAGTGATTGATGAATGCCTCTAATATCTACTGTGGTTTGGACTCATGACCCATAGAATTAGATTTAGGAGAAAATCTGTTCTGTTTTGACATTTTTAAACAGTAGATTTTTTTTTTCATAGAAATCCATCATAGATTGTCAAGTTGATTTGAACACTTACGCATACTTTTCATTAGTTTATCTCTTGATATGCTGATGTTCTGGACCTGTAATTGTACCTTTCTCCACTTGCTGATGTTTGCAAGCTATGTTATGTGCAATATTTGTGACAAGATTCTCAATCAGTGCAGTTCATGCAGAAGTTAAGATGGTTATAAGCTATGAGTGTTATTGCTGAAGAAGAAAATATTTTTTATTGCTGAAAAATTTTTAGCTCGAAATTATTCTACTTTATTAATATTGAATATGATTTATTGTGGGCTTCACAGTTTCTCTTTGTTTATTCTGGGGTTTTTACTTGTTTGAAAATAGTTCGGCACTTAAGGTTGATCAACCCATTTATTCAGCCAGTTATACACAGAATTTAACATTGGTTGAAGGTCAGAATTTTGAATCACAGTTTGTACATATATTAGGGTGCCAAATGTGTATATATAAACCTATATCAGTATTATGTGCATTGAAGACATGTTTTGAACTCTTGAACTCATTCATTTTGGGAAAAAAATATCCTCTTGTCTGCAATTGCAAGGACCTATGTATTTCAGTATAAAACTAAGGAAAAAAAGGGTAGTTTATGGGTTTGGTTTTATGCTGTCTTGTAGATGTTCAAAAAGTTAGTTTCGGACTCATGCACAAGTTCATTGATACTGATTTATTTTCTATAACCTCTATATGGAGGGAAGTACATTGTATCATGGTCATATGCAAGATCATTGTTCAACTGACAAAGCCTAGAACTGTTTAAGAGATCGGGATATACGTAGAATAGTTTGGGTTGGAAGGGGACCTTTAAAGGTCCCTGCAATGAGCAGGAGTACCTTCAACTAGATCAGCTTGCTCAGAGCCCTGTCCAGACTGACCTTGAATGTTTCCAGAGATGTGACACGTATCCCCTCATTGTAAAAAATGTCTTCCTTCTCTCTAGCCTGAATCTCCCTCTTTTAGTTTACACCCATTATCCCTTGTCCTATTGCTGCAGGCCCTACTAAAAAGTCAATCCCCATCTTTCTTAAAAGCCCCCTTTAAGTATTGAAAGGCCATACTTAGGCCACCACAGAGCCTTCTCTTCTCCAGGCTGAACAGCCCCCCACTCTCACCCTGTCCTCATAGGAGAGGTGTTCCATTCATCTGATGATTTTTATGGCCCTCCTCTGGACTCACTCCAGCAGCTCCATGTCTTTCCTATGCTGAGGACCCCAGAACTGGACGCCGTACTCTAGGTGGGGTGTCACCAGAGTGGAGCAGAGGGGAAGAATCACCTCCCTTGACCTGCTCGCCATGCTTTGTTTGATGCAGCCCAGGGTACAGTTGGCTTTCAGCTTTTCATTCACCAGTAGTCCTGAGTCCTCCTCTATGGGGCTGCTCCTAATCCCTTCATCCCCCTGCCTATGTTGATACTGGGGGTTGACTAGTTATTGGATAACTAGTGCAGCACCTAGCACTTGGCCTTCTTGAATCTCATGAGGTTCATTCACATGGGCCCACATCTCTAGTTTGTCCAGGTCCTTCTGAATGGCATCCCGTCCTTTGGGAGTACCAACCACATCACTCAGCTTGGTGTCATCTGCAAACGTACTGAGGGTGCACTCAATCCCACTGTCCATGTCATTTATATTAAACAATACTTGTTAATACAGGATATTAAACAGTACTTGTCCTGGTAGGGACCCTTGAGGGACACCACTTATCACTAATCTCCATCTGGAGATAACCCTCTGGATGCAACCATTCAGCCAATTTCTTATGCAACAGGTGGTCCATTCATGAAAGCCATCTTTCCAATTTAGAGAGAAGGATTTTGTGGAGGACCATGTCGTAGGTCTTACAGAAGTTCAAGTAGATGACATCTGTAGCTCTTCCCCTGTCCAGTGATATAGTCATTCCATCAGAGAAGGCCACTACCCAGGTCAGGCAAGACTTGCCCTTGTTGAAACCATGCTGGCTGTCTCGAATCACCTCCCTGTCCTCCATGTGCCTTATATACATAGAGGAGATATAAATATTATCTATTAAATAGCCTCTTGGAACAAATACATTCTGTTTTTAACATTAATACAGTTTAATACAGATATTACAAATCTGAAACAGACTCCAGCAGTAGTTCTCAGGTGAATATTTCATATGTAATGTTTTTTATACATCTTAGAAGTGCTTCACAGGAAAAATTACTATTACCCTATTGTGTAGGTAGGCTTTATGCAACAGATGACAATTTTTATAAAATGTGTTTATTCTCAAGGTTTTGACTGATAGAAACTTAGTTGAATCTCAGCATGATTCTTCGGTGCTGGAGCTCAGGGGTGTTTGGGAACAACTTTTGTATGTTCTTCCCTAGATTGAGCTGGCTTCACTTTCTTTGTATGGATGCTTTGTCCCCTCAAAACAGTTACACCAAATATTTTTACAAAAGGATAATTTATTTTTATTTCTTTGATATTTCCCATGCCTTTGTACTGTTGTCTGTTTCATGTTTCTTTTTTTTTTTTTTTTTTTTTCCTTTTAGCTGTTGTTTATCTGAGAAGTCACTGTTTCAGTATATAGTACTGGTGAGAAGCTAACAGTGACTTTGATAGGGTAAACCTTGTCTCAGTCTATGTGTGATTCCAGCCCCTTTTACCTCTGTGGCAGAGGGTCTTCACACAACATCGTAGAATGAAAATTATTCAGGTCAGGCAGTCTTTTTATAAAACCAGTCTTATTCTGCTCTTAATCTTTCTTAGACTTCAGAACCACCATCTCATTTGTTTGACCCTCTATGCAGTTTGTAAGTCATTAGTTAAAATATTGTTAATGTTCTGCAATTATCAAAACAACTAACTTCAGTGGCTTTTATATGTGGACATGCATAGTTTCAGATCATAATTACCACTCTGCAATATTCTGTTTTATAACTATCTTTCTATTTGGGACAGGTTTCAGGAGGAGAAGATGAAATACAACAGCTGCAAAAAGCTTTGCTAGATTATCTGGATGAGAACACGGAAACTGATGCATCATTGGTGGTAAATTTCATCTTTCTGCTGTCAAGTGTATATAAAAATAATTTCAGTAACAAAATTATTTTTGGTTATGCATATTAGTGCTTGAGTTAAATTGTCATCCTAACATACTGTTGATATGTTTTTCAGAATACTGTTGATGCATTAGATTCACTTAACCTCATTATAAATCTGTTAATTTTCTTTTTCTGTATCTGTCGTTTTTGTTTTCTGTGCATCTTGCTATATTTCTCCAGTTTTCTCGAAAGTTTTATATAGCTCAGTGGTTCCGCGACACAACTATGGAGACAGAGAAAGCAATTAAATCACAGAAGGATGAGGATTCATCTGAAGGAACTCATCATGCAAAAGATGTTGAGACCACAGGACAAATCATGCATAGAGCAGAAAGTCGCAAAAAGTTTCTCCGCAGCATCATTAAAACTACTCCATCTCAGTTCAGTACATTAAAGTATGTTTCAGTACCATTTATTTCTTTGTTAGCCATGCATTCGGTATTTCAAATAATTTTTATAAACGTGTCATAATAAACACATGGAATTTGTTGCAGGATGAATTCTGATACTGTGGACTATGAAGATGCGTGTTTGATTGTTCGCTACTTGGCCTCTATGAGGCCGTTCGCCCAGAGCTTCGATATTTATTTGACACAGGTAAACTGTGCCAGAAGTCTTAGTACAGTGAAACACAGTTGGTTTCTGATGCCAAACACATTTGCGGTAGTGTGCCATATCTGTTCATTGTTGAGCACAGGTATTTAACAGGCTATGATAACACCATGTGCTTCCATATTCTGTATTGATGATATATGTGATTATGTTTCTTTTTCTTGCATGCATTTCATGTATCATATTGTACATGCATTGTTTTATTTGTCCATGTATGTGTATGGCAAAATCATTATAATTAGATGTAAGAGGATACTTAAAAATGTCGAAATAGTTACCACAGTTTCTGTAAGATATGTGCTCATTTGGTAATATTAACTCCTGAAATTGAGGATAATTTGTTTTGAAAATACAAGCTAACTTGGTCAGTTGCTTGCAGTGCATGTTTCTGTCATTTTGGAAGCTGTTGTTTGACCAGTGTCATTTCTTTGCTTTTTCTGGGAGAAGAGCACTCACGTTTTGTCATGGTGACATGTTTGAACTCCAGTACTAGCTTAGGTGTTTAGGTTGCATTACGTGCATTGATCTGCATACAGTGCCATTCTTAAAATTATAGTGCCCAAATCCAGCTCTCCTGTTACAAGCCACAACTGAATGACAGAAGTAGGGTTTAAAAGTAAGGAATTTAAAGTGAACATATGGACCATCTGTAATCCTGTTTGGACCAGTCTTAGAGATGTAGCAAATGGTAGTAAATATCCATGCTCAGTTATCAGTGTCATGGAACATCACTTGCATGCAAACTTGTTACTGTCTGAGAAGATACAATCAATTTTTAGTAGACAGATACTCTTATTTTAGTTAAATTGTTTGCATGTTATTCTGTTGGTGGTTTTGCCTCTTAAACATTGTTTGTTACTTTCCCAAAGCAATTGAATTTTTTTTCCTTTTATTAGATTCTGCGTGTACTTGGTGAAAATGCAATTGCTGTTCGAACAAAAGCCATGAAGTGTTTGTCCGAGGTCGTTGCTGTAGACCCCAGTATTCTAGCCAGGGTAAAAAAGGAAATATTCATCATAAACATACTTTCTTCTGTCATGCTTAAAATAAATCTTCATTCTTATTTTGAATCTGTGTTTCATTTGTCATTTTAGCTGGATATGCAACGAGGTGTTCATGGACGGTTAATGGATAACTCCACTAGTGTACGAGAAGCAGCTGTGGAGCTGCTTGGCCGATTTGTGCTCTGTCGTCCTCAGCTTGCTGAGCAGTATTATGACATGCTGATTGAAAGAATATTGGTATGGTGACTAAGTCTTATTGGATAACTTGTTTTTAACTGATCTTATATGTTTAATAATATGGAATTGTAATCCCAAGAGTAAATTGTATCTTATTTTAATGGGGAGCATCATGCTTTTAAGGGTAACTTTGTAAAATGCATCTCTTATTTCCAGTGACGCGTAGTTACTTCAAAAGATAAAGACACACAGAAAGCTGTACCACTTCAGAAACGGGATTATATTCCTTTTGATTCCCTTATTAAGCCACAAATTAAGTGAAATGAGGAATTTTGCCACAGCTCTGAAGTCTGAGATACGGGTCATTGAGGGCAGTACAGTAGTGTGGTGATGAAGAAAGATATACAACACAGTAGTCTAAAGATGTCATTTGTGATCCAAAAGGGGAAAAAAGAGACAAAACTACTTTGCTTTTTATGCTATTTTCAGTGTTTTAAAAGACTTCTTACTAGACTGTTTTTGTAGAAAAAGTTAGTTTTGTCTGGGCTTTCAGGTAAAACACAATTTATGTGTAAGATAACGCTAGCTCTTAGCATCCGTTTCAGGTTTTTATTCAAATACTACTCATTTGCTATGGTTACACGATAAAAGATGTTTGTGAAGGGTTTAGGAGATAACTAGCTTCATGTCATTCAGCTGCAACAAGTTTTGAGTAAGGTAGTATGAAGCGAAGCTCCTCATCCATCTCCTTAGATGAAGCCTAGGAAAATGGAAGAGATTGCTGCACATATCTTGTCCATAAACTTTATCCAAAGACTTGAAGTATTACAGTCCAGATCTACAAAGAATCTTTTGTGTTCCAACAAAGTAGCTGAAGTATCATCACATCTAGCTTGCAAGCTCCTGCATTAAGAAATGGAATTATACATTTGCAACATCATGAGGTCTTAGATGAGAGGGTATAAATGAAGGAAGCATTTCAGCATTCTGGGGGCTCAGCCAGAAGCTTTAGAACTGTTGCAAATAAAGTGGTACAAGTTACGGTAACCCTTTGTGTGAATGCACTCCAGAATATTTTAGCTGCCTTTTCTAAATACATTTTGCAAGTCACATTGGGTGATCTTCAAATGTTAATTCATATAATACATAAATTAATTCATGTTTCTGGTTTGTTTTCAAGAATGTAATGCATTTCTCTTCACAGGATACTGGTATCAGTGTCAGAAAAAGAGTCATAAAGATACTTAGGGATATCTGCATTGAACAACCAACATTTCCCAAAATTACAGAGATGTGTGTGAAAATGATTCGGAGAGTGAATGATGAAGAAGGCATAAAGGTAAAATGAAACATACCCTTCAGGATTTTAATTATTGTTATTTTAGTGTTTCTACGTTTTGGAAAAAAAAGAAAATTTGCATTGCTGCTTTGCAATATTTATGACTTTTAGTCACTTTAATTTTTGAGAGCAAGTAACTTCACTTTCTAAAATGCTGTCTGACTTGTTTTCTTCCTGTTCTGTCTTCTACCTTCTTGTAGTTCTTGCTGACAATCAAAAGATTTTAAAAAGTTATTTTCTGGAGGTTTTTTCTTCTTGCAAGTGTGTCTGTGGTACTTCCCTTTTCTAACAAGTAAAACTGGCTTATAAAACTTCTTTCTGTCAAAAAAAAAGTCAAAATGAAATACTTGAGGTTAACATATGTCAGATTTGTATGTGCTGCATACAAAAATTACAAAGTATTCATCTGTGCTAATTTTGCATTAATTCTGAATGTTCAATGGATCAGTTATTTCCCTAAAATGATACGTATGTGATCACAATCTACTTTGTGCAGTGTATATGCAGAAGGACACAAAACTAACATAATGTGTGAAGTCATACACCTGACAATGATGGTTTTTGTTTGATTTGGCAAAATAGTTTTAAAATTGTTGGGTAATTAAGAACACACCTATAATAATTTTGGATCACACTTTCAGTAGAATTTGGAATCTACAACTTTAAAGCTGCAGCATATAGTTTTACCTCTTGAGATATGTTAATGCCAAGTGGCTCTCTGAGAAGACCGTTAATCAAGAAGTAGACGAACAGCCGGATCCAAAGTGCTGCAGGAAATGAGGATGACTTTGTTCTCTCTCCTCCTTGCCCTTGCTTTTCCAACAACATCAGAAAAAAAGAAGTGTTATCTTCAATGTATTATTTTATGTTTCCATGAATGGGCAGAGCGTCTTACAACCATATGCCTTATAAGTAATTTGGGAATAACTTAGTCCACTTTATTCCGTATTTTTCCTCCATCCAAAACATTGGACGGGAACGTTCCAGTGTGTGGGTAGAGTCTTGGCTTCTATCTCTTTCCAACCTTGTCACAGACGTTTTGAAAACTCCAAAGTAACCTACAATTGCTGCTAGTTCTGCTGTAGAAATCATAATCTTGTGTTCAGTGGTCAGCTTCTCAGGGTACTGTGTTTTCCTGAGGAATGCAAATTAATTCAGGATTTTCTGTAGCATCAGTTTCCAGTGATGATTTTGCTGAAGCTTGATTAGAGGTCAGTGTAACTGCTGTAATAGTAGATCTGGGTCTGTCTTGGATAACATTTTCTGCAACCGTCTTACTTAGGTTGAATAACTCCTTATGAAATGGCACACATCATCAACAAGTCTATTGTATGGATATATTAGAAATAATACCCATGTGCTAAGATAAGTTTGTTTATTTCTGCTAGTATTTTTTTTCCTTCAGAAATTAGTAAATGAGACATTCCAGAAGCTCTGGTTCACTCCAACTCCACACCATGACAAAGAAGCAATGACAAGGAAAATACTAAACATCACTGATGTGGTATGTTGTGTGCAAAATTTGATGAAGTTTTTAGTATCTTTGAAATATCATCTGTAGTTTTTAGAATACAGCAGTTCGATTGTCAGGTGTTTTTCTTTTTGTATCTCCTGGTACTGACTGTATGCCAGAATTATTTATCTGATGGAACATAGGAAACTTTCAATGCTCACTAATCTGCTGCCAATGATAACTGGGACCATGCTCTATTCAGGCTGTATAAAATACTTGTTCAGTTAAAACACAACAAATTTCTATTATATTTAACACTTTGCAGAAATTGCTAGTACCAGCATATAGTTAAACCTAACTAAAAACTTGTCTATATAAAAAATATTTTCCTCAAACAATTGGTTACACTTAACAACATCTAGCCATTTTAACAAAAACAGAGTCAGGTTTACTCAGGGTAAACTACTTCTACTTTTTAGAAGCAGCAAATTAAATAGCATGACTCCAAAATAACAAAATCTGTTTCAGAGAAAATGCTTTAATTTATAGCAAAAATACGTTGTGTGAAACAACAGTGCTGAGAAGGTGTTTTAATATCAATTATACCAAGATGTGCATATCAAATAAAAGTACTCCATTACTTAGTTATGGGTTTAAACTTCATCCTGCATTTCAGTATTTGTACAAAATGGTGATCTAATGTGCATTTTTCCAGACTGAGAAGTCAGTCAGTTTGCCAGTTCTACTTTGGAGCACCAGTGAGCTGTTCCTGACATACGATACCAGTGAACGCGTGGTTTGTTTATATAGAAATATGTATATACATATATGTACACACACAAATGGTCATTTTTAGTACGTCAGGCTTGTATTTGTGCTTTCATCTATGGAAAATGTTCTGCAAAACCAAATTTGGTTTACATTAGAGCCATCAATCTCCAGTGAAATGTGTAGGCATTGTGTTGTATGTAATACAAGTTCTGGAGTCACTTAAATGGTGAGAACTGTTTTTCAAAGGCAGAAGACAGTTTCTGATCTCCCAAGATATAAAGTCATTATACTGAATGCATATGAAAATATATCTATGCGTGTTTACTTGTCTTTTAAGATGACATCTGTATTGAAGTAATTTTTCCTCAGATGCCTTTTATATTAACCAGTTTATTCTCACAAACACTTCTAGGTTGCAGCTTGTAGAGATACAGGGTATGATTGGTTTGAACAACTTCTTCAAAATGTAAGTAGTGAATTTTGAATGTACGGTTATAATCATTATTAGATTTTATTTTTAATCTTCATTGATGCAATCTTCTTTGTCTCTGACATTAGTTTCTGTCTTTCCATATGATCTGTTTTAAAATACTTCAGTTCTTGGCTGTTGGAGGGGTTTTGCCTAGTTGGTTGTAACTTCGTAGTCTCTTCAATAATGAGTGACATAATGAAGTCCACAGCTAAAATACTTAATTATGAAATGAAGCCTATAGTGTAATGTAGATATTTTTTTCAAATGGTACCTAATAATATATTGGATGTGAAAATACACTTTCTTACACAGTTTATAGAAGCAGTGACTCTTCGGAGTATAGATGTACTTCTATATTATAGTTTACTCTGATTTTTCTAAGAATCAACCTTGCTTTGTTTATGTCTCTTAACTTGTGTTATCATTCTCCTCTACATCTTGTTTGTGCTGGTTAATTTTCAAGCAAAAAAACCCTTTGATTTTATGTTTGCCTGAAGTACTATCAAAATAAGTAGCCAAGTAAGCCAGAGCTTCTTAATGACTGCACTGAAGAAAAGACCACAGTATGGTCTCAATTCTTCGTACATATTAAAGAATCTTCATGGACACAATTTCAGTATTGAAAGTCATATGGAAGAAGGCTAACTGATTAAAACTTTCATAAAACTATGTTTCGTCATAGTTTGATATTTTTGCTCAGTGTCAGAAACATTCCTTTTGAATTTGCTCTTTTTTTCCCTAAGCATTTTAAAAGCCTTATAACTGCTATTAGTTACCAGTGGCAAGTACAACTACATTATTGTTTTTTGCATTATTTCGTTAAGCACAAAGCTACCTTCCATCGCAGTGTAAAAATCAGTAGAACTTTTATTTTCTGTTTTTTGGGGGTTTTTTGTGTGGTTTGGTTTTTTTTTATTGCAGTTAATTTTTCTTCTCTTTCATTTTGGTGTGATTTTTTTACTTCCTTTAATTTTTTCTTCACTAGGTAGCTTTTATGGAGCAGTTAAATACTTTTGCAGTGTAAAATCCGTGTGTATCTGTGGTAACGGTTATAAAACCAGTATGTATCCAATGTAAATGAATGCACCCTTAATACTAAATCATTTTCTGTATCATCTGCTACAGCTGTTGAAGTCAGAAGAGGATGCCTCATACAAACCTGTGAAGAAAGCCTGTACTCAACTTGTTGACAATTTGGTTGAGCACATTCTTAAATATGAGGAATCTTTATCAGGTAATATTATTTACAATCTGTTAGCTAAACTCGTTTGAATTTTACATGATGCTGTAATAGTGATTGTTGGAATTACTATCATAAAAAGTTAGTTATGGGATTCCTGTTACAAAACTGATGGTGAATTATTGCTTTAAAGTTCATTATGAACTTTTGAATACTGTATAACAATGAAGCTTCCCTGATTTTCACTAGCTAACCACAATAACAGAACTACTTTTAAAATAACTTGTTCAAACTTCTAGGTCACTAAAACTAAAACAAACATGGCGAGTTTTATTCACATTATTATAACAGGAATTATTGGCTGGGTAAGGGTTCTGTGTACAGTAAGTAGTTTAAAGCTAGTGCTATCCTGGAAGAATCTTTCCTTAATTTTTCAATATTTTGTGATCACGTACAAATGTTAACACATTATATTCTCATTTCTAATCCAATAAGAATATTCTGTATTGATCTTGAAAGAGGTGTAATGAAAAAGATACTCAAATTACGTTTAAGCCATATGTTTTTCATTGCTCAAACATTACTTGGACTTACTATACTTTTTGTATTTTCTGATCTTCTGCAGATTCTGACAACAAAGGTGTGAATTCTGGTCGCTTGGTTGCTTGCATAACCACTTTGTTCTTGTTCAGCAAAATCAGGCCCCAGCTAATGGTCAAACATGCCATGACCATGCAGCCATACCTGACCACTAAATGTAGTGTAAGTAGAGGAAATCAGTCTTTTTTTTTCCCAGATAATTAAGCATGGAAATGAATGACTGACTTGTATACTTGATAAAATTGAAGGTAGGAAAAGAAAAAATTTAACTGTGTTTTAGTTTCATGGGCATTATAGCTTCTGAAGATACTAGGTCCTTTTGATGATCTCTGTAGCTTCTGAGATGTTGCTCACCCTCAACCTCCACATTTTGCAGCCAAATGAAACTGAAACCTCTGCTGCCTCTTCCCCTTGAGGACTAAGACTCAGTTTTTTACCTGTTCTGAAATAATTTCTTAAAATTGTTTTGGTTTATAGTCACGGTCTTAAAAGTAGTTAATATTTTTACATAGGTATGGTTCCATACATAGACATGGTTCCATAAGATAGAGTGATCTAATATACAGCAAATACATCAGAAGTAAAATGTCCTCCTCTATCCTCTTTCGTACTTCACCTCTCACTTCCCTCGCTCTAGTGTTTTTGTATTCCTCTGTAAGACAGTTTAGCTCATGAGTGACAGAGCTCTAATGCCCTCAATCTGGGAGAATGGCCCCTCTCCTCTGAAACATTGCAGCACTTTCTGCCATTTTGATCAGTGCAGCTGGCTCACTGAAAGTTGTGATGAACCTCTGGTCTGGCAGAAGGAGCAGGGCAGGATCATTCAAGGAGGAGCCTGGTGGGTGACAGCAATCCATTCTGTTAGGTCAGCTGCACAGAGCAGGCTTGAGAGTAATCATTATCAGCTTAGAATGTAGGTATAGCCAAGCATTTTCCAGCTTCAGCCTCAAAGTGTTCTCTAGGCACATTTACAGCAGACTTTTAGAGCTGCTTCTGATCAAGCAGTATAGGAAAAGGTTATCTGATTATTTACTTGCTGCAAATCATTTAGTGGATTACATCAGTTTTGTACTTACACAGGTTGAGATGAATTGTGGAATTACCACTGTCAGCTTGAATATGTTAAATAGCTTGATAGTAGCATTTGGGAATTACTCTACCCTGATTAATGAGCTTGATTTGTAAAAAAAAAAAGCTAATTTCTAGCATTTAGAAAAACTTCTAAATTTTTATCTTTAATAGATAAATGTTTTCCATAGATTCATATATATATATATATATACATAATCATGATAATGCAAAACAGTTATAATTTTAATTGTAATTTCTGCATTTGTGCATATTATGACCTATTTTGTTTAAGGCACATTGAGTCATAGCACAACTTCAATTTCTTGCTGGTTTTTTTGTTTTCAGGTGTGGTGCGTTCTCTAGTATGCATGTGTCAGGAAGAGTTCTTAGATTTATTGTAGGACTTACAGGACTAACAAAAAAAATTATCAAAACCAAAAGTTTTCAAGTCTGTCCTAACCTTGATGAGAAGTGAACTTCTGTTTGTACGGATTTTTTTTTCCAGAAGTTCTTTGGAAAACAGAAGTAGCTTTCATAATATGTAATTTAATAGCTAATGTAAACTATATAAATATTCTTTTAGATCTTTACCAACATGAGTTGGGATTTTTTACTATCAATGCATATTAATAAGACTTAGTTTATAAGTAACACATCCAGGAATGTTAAATGCTATAACTGCTGCTGTTTCAGACGCAGAATGATTTCATGGTGATCTGCAATGTTGCAAAAATCTTAGAGCTTGTAGTGCCGCTAATGGAGCACCCAAGTGAGACCTTTCTTGCCACTATTGAGGAAGACCTCATGAAACTCATCATCAAATATGGCATGACAGTAAGCTTTTAATTCCTACTATTCAGTTGATTACATTTCATGTTGTAAGATACATGGGTTTGATTTAAAGAAAGTCTGTCTTCATTATGAAGATAACTTTCGAGCCACGAAAAATCAGTGTACTTGGTTTACTGGAGTTTGTATGTGTTGTTGCTATATTTTAATGAGTTCAGGTTTTCAGAGCAGTCTAGGAGATGGACATTACATCTGTTAGATTGCTAGTTTTAGTTCAGCATAGCTTTTTTGTTCACGATTGTGAACACAATTGTGGTCACAAATCTTCAATTTTTACTTCTAAATGTGCAATTCATTTGTGCTTTTTTGATTCTAGGTGGTTCAGCATTGTGTAAGCTGTCTTGGGGCTGTTGTGAACAAGGTCACCCAGAACTATAAATTTGTCTGGGCCTGTTTTAATAGATACTATGGTACGTAAAATCACAACATGTAATTGTCACTTTTCAGTTTTGGCTACAAGTCTTATCTTAGGGATACACCATGATTAAACACTGTGATCAAAACTTTTATTTTACTGTAGGTGCACTTTCGAAATTAAAAAGTCAACACCAAGAAGACCCCAACAGTACAATACTAACTGCCAATAAACCAGCACTCCTTAGATCACTTTTCACTGTTGGAGCACTGTGTCGGCATTTTGATTTTGATCAAGAAGATTTTAAGGGCAACAGTAAGGTAAAATAACTTGTATTTTACTCTCCATGTCTGATTTTTTTTTTTACTCTCCATACTGAATGTTCCACTTTAATTTGAAAGCACATTATTCCTAGTCCCTCAAAACTGTGTGTTTTTTCATAATGCATACAGTATCATTTTTTGGTTTTTAAATATGTGGTCTTGCAAAGGCCATGCGGTAAGATTGTGTTTCTCCTTTTCTTTTTGGTACTTATTCTTTTTACAAGAGAATAAAAACATCTGTTTCCTCTTCAAATAGCTGTTTTTGTTTTAATTTGCTCAGGTTAACATTAAGGATAAAGTACTTGAACTGCTGATGTATTTTACAAAGCATTCAGACGAAGAAGTACAAACAAAAGCTATTATTGGCCTTGGTAAGATATTTTAATAGTTTTTATTATTCTGCTATAAGAAAAATACATGCTTGTCAGTAGGAATTCATGTATTTGTGTAGTGACAAGGGAGTTTGTTCAAAATCAAAATTTACTGTTTGTTTTATTTGAGAACTGGCTATAGAACAGTTGTCAAAGGGTTGCTAGTTTGGCAGCAGAGTGGATGCTTTTGACAGTGAATACCATTTTATGTGTGACCAAGTCTTATAAGTGCAACAGATTACCAAAGTACTGGAGACATTACTTTTTTGTCTACATGCAGGTATGTTGTAACTCCAAATCTTGTTTTTCAGTCCACAAGGTATGGTTAAAGAACAACTAGGAAGTGTGCTGGAGAAATTTGGAACATTTTAAGTGGAGGAGCAGATACTCTGCAGGAGTCAAGGGAACATTGGCAGTTTATACCAACTGGGGGTGCTCTGTGAGATTTCACAAGACATTGAGATGATCTCAGTCTAGATATTAGTTTGTTTGGGGATTTTAGCTGTATTTCACTTTTAAATAGGTTCTTTATCTGAAGGCATTCGTATGGTAATTCAGTGACTTGCAGTAGTACATGAGTGGCCATTGAGTGGTGTGCATCATGGTAATCCTCTGCTTAAGGGCAAAAACTGTACATGTGAGAGAATCTTCTTTGGGCAGGCAGGCCTTGGTTCTGGATGAGTTCAGTTTATGGTTATGGCTTAGTCTAAAGAAAGTTGTCTCCCAAACATGTGAGCTTGCATTGTACAGTTTAACTGTGAACAAGAATTTGCCTCTTTATGTTGCAGTTCAGGTGACTTCTTAGATATCGTGCTTCAGTTCAGGCTAGGGGGAGCTCCAAGGTTAAGGACCAGGACTGAATCTTGATTTCATATTCTATGAGAAACCGTTGAAGACAGCTGAGTGGGATTAAGGACTTGAGAGTGGCATCTGTTGCAGGAGCAGTGCTACAGTTTTGTGAACTCATTGGAGTTTTTCTTGGTTTTACATCAAGGTATACAACACTTAACTGTAGTCCAGTCCAAGGTAATTTTCCTCTACAGAATATTGCACAGAGGTTCTCTTCCTAATCATAGCCATGATTGCTTTGCTCATGGATGTGAGGAATGTTGCATTCACTAAAAATGTTCCTAAATTATGGACTGAACTATGAACTGAGTTTGGGGGAAAGAGGGAAAATGTTAGCTGTAGGTAGGCATTCTTCAGAATTTTTTTTCTCTGCCTGTAAGCATATCACGTTTTATTTTAATTAAACCTCAGACAAATGTTTTCAGTGATACATTGATCTCATCTAAGTATGGTTCCAGTTTGAGGGTGGCTGCTGGATGTATGAAGATGTGGTAAACAGTGCAAAGTTCCACCTTACGGGCTGGTTATTGAGCAAAGCTGTCAAAGCCATTCAACATTTGTGTGCAGCAATAAGGTGGAAAGGACTAGCAAGCCAATTTAACATTTATACGCAGAGAAGGTGTCATGTGAAGAATGTGTACTTTCCTACTGGCAATTATTAGTATTTTGTTTCAGTAAGGACAGTCAACAATTTTAACCTTTGCTTTGGGATGCGTCACAGCTGTTGAGGGATTAAGTTTAATGAGCTTAATGATTATGTTTGTGCTTCTCTTCCAGATGTGTACTTGCAAGGCAGGTCAAGGATATAAAATTTTGTTAGTAAATTTAGCTAAACCTGTCTGTATCTAATGGGTAATGTCTTATTTAGCCAAGTTCAGTGCTTACTCTTAAGATTCTTAAGAGTGAAAAAAAAAGTGTGAAGAGAAGAGGTGTGAGGGCAGCCCCAAGATGGGAAGTCAGTCCTTAAAAGAGTACAGCAGGTGCCTTTTTTTCATCTCCTATGACAAATTCTAATGCCAGTTCTTTTCTTCCCTGCTTACAGGGGATGGTAAAATAAGAATTTCCCTGAGAATACTGATGTTTTAGACTCGTTTAAGTGAATGAAGGAATGAGATAAAAAAAAGTTACAATTGTTACACATATATGCATGTGCTTTTCCTTTTTAAAATTAGACATGGCTTGAACTTGCTCAGAGGTGGTCAAGTTATAAACACCAATATATGCCTGTATAGAGTGCATAATTATACCACATACTTCAGTGACCATCACCAGTCCTTTTTCTCCTCTTTCCCCTCCACCTCACCTACTTCTCTCTGCTTCTTATTTGGAAACTGAAATGAGGTCTTAAACACACTGAGGTCTTGCCCTGGACTTAGCCCTTACCTACACTGTCTTTTCTGTGTGCATGGAGTCAGTTTTGAAAACTTGACTCAGTCTTCCCTTTGTTACAGCTATTTTTATACATTGCTTTTGCATAATTGTATTTGCTTTCACTTCCCCCCCCCCTTCTTCTCTTATGTTCATAGGTTTTCAGTGTGTTCATTCAGAGTCTTAGCTTCCTGTGGTCACAAAAAATACATTTGATGTCTGCTTTTCTTGAACAGACTTAAAAAAAATCAAGTAGTTAAACTTAATTTAAACTGAGATGTTTATGTTCCCATTACTGGTTTTATTTATGATACCCTGTAAGAGTTTGTCAGCAGCACTTCTAAATCTACATACTTGATCTGAAATGGTATAAACTGTCACTAGTTTGGAAAAGTTTTGTGAAATATAGACTAAGAACAAGGAATTGCTTGACAAGTGTAAGGCTACAGCTGAAAACAGTTCTGTAGTGTGTATCTTCCAACAGATGTAGTCTTGGGAATGCTTCACATAGTTTGCAAGAGAAGACGGTAATAGGTATATGAACAATGAGAGGTATAAATTTTACTGTGTTTACTGTTGGGTTAGTTTTTTGGTTGTTTTTTTTCTTTTAAGATTTTTTTAAATACTTGTGATATTTATCAATTTATCACTCTTCACAATCTCAACAGAATGTTTTTCTTCAAATGTATTAGAAAATTAAAGGGTAATTTTTAGTAATGTTCCTCTCTTGTTCTTGTGAGAACTCCTAGTCATCACATGCAAGGCACTACACTGGACATGCTTCCAGCTCTGTATGACTCTTTCTAGTGCATCTCACCTGGGTCAACACCCCATCTTTATCCATCAAATACAGCCATGGCTAATAGCACGGTCATGGCTAACACAACTCCTTATAAGCTATGGGTGGTATCCATACACAAAAGCAATACTGTTTGGACTAGAAGAAGCTATGTTGTTGAGAGGAGATAAATTTCATACCTCTATTTTGATGAAAGACTTAAAAGGGAGAAATACAATTTCTGCCTGATAATAACGTGGAATATTTCCTCTTTTTTTTTTCCACCATTAGGATTTGCATTTATACAACACCCAAGTTTAATGTTTGAACAGGAAGTGAAGACTCTGTACAACAGCATTCTTTCTGATAAGAACTGTTCTGTAAACTTGAAAATCCAGGTGTTAAAAAACCTCCAGACCTACTTGCAAGAGGAGGATACACGTATGCAGCAGGCAGACAGAGACTGTAAGTGTTGAGTTCTTTGGTGCTGCTGAGGCATGCAAAACCTAACTTTCTTGCATACAATTTCTGTATATGTGAACTGAGTCACTTATGGTTGTTATAACATCAGTGATATTGTACCCAAAGTATCTTTCAAAAATGGATTATATACATAGGTATATAAACATAACAGGTACATTATTTACTTTCAAGATGAATAAACCCCAGAAGCAATCCAGAATGAATAATTGCTGTAATGAAGATAGTAATATTTTTTATCACAGTCTCCTCTAAGGTTAATTTGCAGGTAGAAAATAATAAATACAACATAAGAAATTTTGAAAATTTCAAAACCTTTGTTAAGGAAAAATACTTTAATTAAAGTCATGTCTCTTTAGTTTTTTGATGTATGTTTATCATCAGACTGTTCTATGTTTCATGAGATCATAAACCCATTTTAAGACAGCTGAAATGTGTATGTATTATAAAGCTTAAAGATCAGCTTGCATCAAATAATGGCAAAGTAAATTATTATACTGTGGTGAGTGTGGTATTGCTTTTGTCCTTTTTACAGGGAAAAAAGTAGCAAAACAGGAAGACCTGAAAGAAATGGGTGATATTTCCTCAGGGATGAGTAGTTCCATCATGCAACTGTATCTCAAACAGGTCCTTGAGGCTTTCTTTCATACCCAGTCCAGTGTACGCCACTTTGCTCTAAATGTCATTGCACTGACGCTAAACCAGGGTCTTATCCACCCTGTTCAGGTATGGTAAGCTTGTATGAACGGAGTTTTTGTTACTCAGGTTTTCAGAGTTTTTCACACTTGCTACATTCTCGGAAAGGGTGGTGGGACATTGGAACGGGTTGCCCAGGGAGGTGGTGGAGTCACCGTCCCTGGGTGTGTTTAAAGAAAGGCTGGATGTGGTACTTAGGGACATGGTTTAGTGGATAATAGGTGGTGGGAGGAGAGTTGGACTAGATGATCCTTGAGGTCTCTTCCAACCTTAATGATTCTGTGATTTTATGATAATGACCAGTTTTTCTCTTCCAGCTATGTTGCAATAATTTCCTATTGTAGCAAGGGGCCTTCACGGAAAGCGTATTTTGAAATCTGTTTTATGTTGTTTAGCCAGTGAGATTCCAAATGCCGTATTTTCTATTTTTGGATCACGATGTAAAAACCCAGCCAGCGCCTACAGCATGTGCAGATGTACATTGTAGCATATTTCTGTTGGAAGTTTCAGGTGTATGCCAAGTTGTTTTCTTCATTTGATTCTTTATCCTGCAAAATGGGTCAACTTGCCTCTACTTCAGTCCCCTGTGGAATTCCACAGTCACTGTCAGAACTTCAGTCATCGTCTCCATTATTCTTTGCTTACATAATACTTTTGTAATTATTTTTTATACTACAGCCCTTGTGCATGTTCAGTCATAAGTAGTAGCTGTTTTTTAAATGGCATTTTTGGTAGTGTAAATTGACTTTAGAGTTTGAGAAGAAGGGGAAAAAACTACTTGAAACCTCATTTATAATGCTGGTCTGTCATATGTTTTGTACTATTTGCTTGCAAAAACTAGTCAGGTAATAATTTGCATAGAGCTTCCTATTCTAGTTTCTGCAGTAGTCAGAATATAGTAAGAACAATAGTGTAGTAGAAGAACAAAGACTGAGAAAGAGGAGATATAGTGACTCTGAATAATAATTTTGTTTGTTTTTCAAGTGTGTGCCATACTTAATTGCTATGGGCACAGATCCAGAGCCCTCTATGCGAAATAAAGCTGACCAGCAATTGGTGGAAATAGACAAAAAATACGCTGGGTTCATTCACGTAAGTAATTCTAATTTGAAATTTTACAAAATACTGCTGTGTTCTTTAGTGGTTTAACACCTGAATATGCCTCAGCTGCAGAAAAAGAATATAAAGTAACAAATACATATAAGCAGTTGTAAGGATGATCTTGATATTTTTCCCTTTTTAGAGATTTCTTTTCATAGAAACAGAAAGGATATAATAATTCGAAGTGTCTTTTCCAGTCCAAAATTTCTTTTAATTTATAATTCACAGTAATATTTTCATCACTGAACAGTACTTAAGAACATTTATTTGATAAGAGGTAAGGACAGCTGTTTCATAATATTTACCAATGGTTTTCCTATATCATTGGACCAAGGAAGAGAACACCTTGTAAAAGTAGAAGCCCTTAGTGTATATATAGTAGAATACTAAGACATCAAGGCTTTATAAATTGTAAGCTAAGCAGACGAGTCATAGGAAGCTATTTAGATCTGAGGGGTCTTGCTGAAAGGGAAATCTGAGGGCTAAGTGTGTACTTGTGGAGTTGTGGAACAGTGCAAATAATTCTGGTTTAAGATCTGAAACTGAGCTGCAGCATGCTCTGCTTATTTTAGAAGGCTCAAGTCTAGGTTCAGTGTGTGTACTTACATGGTGGGGCTCCTCAGATTTGCTTGTATTCCTCTGCAACTGGAGCATTGCACTGCTGATGGCATCCAGATACCTAATCCAGTAGGTGAAGACTAGCAGATGAAATCTGCTATGTCAGCACCTGGGATTTAAGACACTTCTATAGATGACAAAACAACTTTGCTGATCAGCAACCGAGATGATAGGAGGAGAGTTGGATATGCAGCCTAACTAGAGATTCAGTTTGTTCTGAAGCTAGAACAGGAGCCTTGAAGTAAGTAAAATCAGCTGGAAATCACAGTATCATGCAAAAAAACTCTCATTTTCTGTTTGTTAGGCCTATTGTACTAATACGGACTTAGTCACTAGTTTCACTACAAGCGACATCAAGCATACACATTTGGTAAAATATTCTGCTCCTGTATGAAAACATTTCAGTATTCTTGAAAATTGTTTAAATTGGAATACCTGGCTCTAGTGGGTAAACAGATTAGCTGTGTGTTTCTAACAGAATTTGCAATGAAAACAGTTCACAAGGCATTTTGATCTCTGCCACAAGTTCTGTTTTAATGTTTGCCAACGCAAGAAGTTGTATGGTTTAAAGTTAAACTGCAGATGAGCATCCACTTAAAAGGAGTAGGTTTTACAGCTTTGAAAGCAATGGTTTAAATAAAAATAAATACATTTCCATTTCAGATGAAAGCAGTGGCTGGCATGAAGATGTCTTACCAGGTACAACAGGCAATTAATACCTGTCCAAAGGATCCTGTAAGAGGTTTTAGACACGATGAATCATCCAGTGCATTGTGTTCACATCTATACTCCATGATCCGAGGCAATCGTCAACACAGACGAGCATTTCTAATTTCTTTACTCAACCTCTTCGATGATACTGCAGTAAGTGTCACATTTCCTTCACTTAAAATGAAATTAAAATGGATTATTACAAGCTTAGATTCTCATTTTACAATGTATTTTTATGGCATAATTATTCATAACTTTATTTCTTTAATGTACTTTGTTTTACTTAGTAATGTAAGATATTTACCTATATAATACCACCTACACAAAGAATTTGTTACTTCAAAATGTGCATCACTCTACCTTTCTATACCCAGTTTGGACTGATCAGAAATAATGTATCTTCAGGTATGACTAAATTTTGCATACATACATGTTGTTTAGAGTGGGTTTGGAGGGGTATGTAGAATAAAATTTGCAATGATGTTTTTGCTCCAGACTGTTAGGAACACAGGATAAGTGTATAAATCCAAGATGTTTGTATGTGTATTTAGATGTGGTTTTTTATTTTTTTAAACTTCCAGAAAACAGAGGTGAATATGCTTTTGTACATAGCAGACAATCTAGCCTGTTTTCCTTACCAAACGCAGGAGGAGCCCCTGTTTATAATGCATCATATAGACATTACACTATCAGTTTCTGGTAGCAACCTGCTACAGTCATTTAAAGAGGTATGTGCATTTATATTTTAGTATATTTATTATGGTGGCAAGATAAGCTTCTGTATAATTTGCTCAATGTTTCAGTGCATACAGTACCATTATTAAGATGTGGACCAGTAGCCTTACTTTGTAACCAGTAGTCAAAATCAAGCAACCCTTTCTATTGTAGCCTGCATCTGGTCGACACTAGTTAAAAACTTCCCTTTTTTTGAGAATTTTGAGATCTTAACATCAAATCTGTATCATTCCCTGATATGGCTGAATAATAATTAATTGCATATATCTGGAAGCACATGAACCAAGAATCATCATTAAATACTAGTTTATTTTGGTTGTTTGTATAATTTCAATAATAAAATGCCGTTGGCTGTTTGTTTTGTTGTCAAGTAGCTGATGACAGCTGCATATGTGTCGCCCGAGAGACTTTAAATACATTGTTTGTTGCAAGACTAGAGTGCACAGTATGCCTTTTCTTAAGGTAGCATATAACCGCAGTCATGGTATAGTATCTGTTGCTGTGGCGATACTACCCTGTGAGAAAAAGGCCTCTGCTTCTTAAAGACTTCAGTCTCTTCATTTGCTGGACAACTTTAACAGTAGGAGTTGCAAACTGCCAGGAAGCAAACTCATTTCTAGAATGTTCAATCTGACTAGTAAGTACAAGTCAGTGTACACCTGGAAAGTACACTGCTTTGAATTCTCACCCTACCAAAGTCAATTTTTAGTCAGCTGGAAAGAGACAGTACATTCTTCAGACTGAGGACTAGTGTGTAGCACACAGTGTAGAAAGGATGAGATCCTGCTTAGAACATCTTAAGTTCAATGTTACAAAAACTCATACTATGTGCAGTAATAATTCACATGCAAAATTCTGTAGCTCTGCAAGTAGTAGAACTGATTACTACTACTACTACTACTACTACTACTACTACTACTACTACTACTACTACTACTACTACTACTACTATTATTATTATTATTATTATTATTATTATTATTATTATTATTCTTATTATTATTATTATTATTATTATTATTATTATTATTATTATTATTATTGCTGTGTGTGATCACTGAAGGGTTTCTCTGGTCAGCAGTGTAATTAGTGTCATAGAATTTTAAGAGGCAAGGATTAAAACCAGCCAAGAGACTGGTCTGCACCAAAGTACATACGGAAATCTGTCTGGCACATAGAAATGATATCCAGGTGAAATAAAAATGGATTTTTCTTCCTAATTTACTGTAATTGGCATTCTACTGCTTTTTGCTGTCACTGCTAACAAACTTGAGCTCTCTTTTAAGAATAACCTGTCAATGGAGTACTTGTTGCTTCAGTTCCTTTTGTACCCACTTTGCAAAAAATGGGGGCTTTGGACCAATTTTTCAGGAGCTTTTTGCCATGACATTAAAAATTAAAATAATTTGAGTTATAACTTAATAACATTGTTCAGGGAATTCTTGCTAATTTAAGCCAGTAATGATTTTGGAAAGATGTCTATGTGATGTTACTTACTCTAATTTTGGAAAGTGTGTTAACTTCTCTGTCTTGCAGTCTATGGTGAAAGACAAAAAAAAGGAAAGAAAACCTTCATCAGATGAAGAGACTGAGAGTGACAGTAACAGTGGTAGTGAGAGCGAAAGTGAGGAGGAAGCTTCTAAGCCTCGGAGGTTACGGAAACGAGTAGAGTCCGATTCAGATTCCGATGAAGAAAATGACATAAATGCTGTGATGAAATGTTTACCAGAGAATTCAGCTCCTTTAATTGAATTTGCAAATGTCTCCCAAGGCATATTATTACTTTTGATGCTGAAACAGCATTTAAAGAACCTCTGTGGATTCTCTGATAGGTAAGGATATTTAGATAATAGGCCATATTGTTATCTAGTGAGTCTTTCTAAGGATTAAGTTTGGCAGGTTGGTTTTTTTTAAGCTGATTTGACTAATTGTTTGAGCAATGGATTTCTGTAAGAGAAAAAACTTAAACATGCTAAATTGAACGTAATGAAACTTTGGCTTAGAAAAAGCAGTGATTTCAATTCTTACTAGGATGTCTATTGCATATGGAATGATTAAAATGCAACTACTTATATTGAGGATTTTTAAAGCCTTTCATTGAAATTACTTTGGACTTTTGCTAAAAGCTGTTCTTTTTTGTTTTCTTTAAACAGTAAAATTCAGAAATATTCTCCATCTGAATCTGCAAAAGTTTATGATAAAGCTATAAACAGGAAGACAGGAGTGCATTTCCATCCAAAACAAACTCTGGATTTTCTGCGGAGTGATATGGCTAATTCCAAGATCACTGAAGAAGTGAAGAGGAGTATAGTAAAACAGTACTTAGATGTAAGTTGCTTTGCAGAAAACCTGAAATCCTTTCAAACTAGGTAATGCAGTATAAACTGGAAAGTGGATGCTGATGAACATTTTAAAATGTTACGTTCTTGGTCATCTTATGTGATATACTGATAACTCACCACTTCCTTTCAGGGTGTTTAGCAGAACTATCTTTCAAAGACTTCTAATAAATTTAAACACAATGAAAATTGTGTCAACTGAAGGACATTCATTTTTATGGATTATTTTCTACATCCTTTATCCATCATGTATACCTCTCCCATATAACTTACATGGTTTATCCCTGACTGTTTCCATCATAGGGAAAGAAACACAATCTAGTGTATTTAATCTGGCCCACCACCCTCACCCCCAATCTTTAAATACCAGTTAGAGAAAATGTGCAATTTTGGAAACACAGGAAGAAAGCTTTTATGTATCTACTAAAATGAGAGAGGAAAGTAAAAAGTTAGTAGAACAAAACATTAAGCTGTTCAGATTTGAAGTTACCTGCTATTTGGTTTACCCTGTGCCTTTATGTTGCCATTCGGGTGTTTTTACTTAATGTACATGATACAAATGTCTATTTTTAAAGTTACAATGTAGACTAATCTACTTTTTTAATAGTTCAAGCTTCTTATGGAACATTTGGATCCTGATGAAGAGGAAGAAGATGGAGAGGTGTCAGCTAGCACAAATGCTCGGAACAAAGCAATTACCTCGCTGCTTGGAGGAGGCAGCCCTAAAAACAATGCAGCTGAGACAGAGGACGATGAAAGTGATGGGGAGGATAGAGGAGGAGGCACTTCAGGGGTGAGGCGGAGGAGGAGTCAACGTATTTCGCAGCGTATTACGTAAAATGATTTTTATGTGCTTATAAATGTCAGTTTATTATATTAAATGTACACCAAGTAATGTAATCCACATGAAAGAAAGCATTTTGTAGATAGAGATTCTCTACTTAACCGTTTATACAACTTTTGTAGAAAGTTTAACAGAAAAGACAATAAAAAAAACCAAACTAGAAAATGAGATTTATCCCGTATAAAAAGTTATTAATTTTCCTTTGGAATGTACTGTGTGTTATCCTTTTTATTGTTGCCAAGTTTATATGTAGCTTTATGATTCATGTGTATATATAATTTTATATATCAATAAGAGATAAAGACACGGGTACAAATTAAGAGTATGTGGTTTTACAAGGATATGTTAACCCCTTGGCGCTGGCGGTCGCGGTGCGTCTCATTGCCGGCAATGGAATGTGTGCCGGGAAATCCCAACTCCCGGCGTCAAGGGATTAAAAGCAATAAAAGCAATAATTTCACTAAAGTTCTTTTGTGTAACACTTGGTCTTTTTTCCCCCCAATGTTTTAGTCATTGAGAAGGTCAAAACGAAATTCAGACTCTACGGAGTTGGCAGCACAGATGAATGAAAGTGTTGATGTCATGGATGTCATCGCTATTTGCTGTCCAAAGTACAAAGACCGACCACAAATTGCAAGAGTAGTACAGAAAACCAGCAATGGCTTCAGTGTTCAGTGGATGGCAGGCTCCTACAGTGGCTCCTGGACTGAGGCTAAGCGCCGTGATGGCCGCAAACTGGTGCCTTGGGTAGACACTATTAAAGAGTCAGACATTATTTACAAAAAAATTGCTCTAACGAGTGCTAATAAGCTGACTAATAAAGTTGTGCAGACTTTACGATCGCTGTATGCCGCCAAGGATGGAACTTCCAGCTAATGAATTTGTACATGCAGCCAAATTTACAGGAATTGAAATAACAGAAAAACTTGAAATATCAACTTTCTGGCAAAAAAAAAAAGTCAGTTAAATGAAGAGTAAGAATGGAACCTGGGACGCGGGAAAAAAGAAGGAAATGTTTGGTAAACATTTTTGTGGGAGCTTCCTTCGCTGTTGTGCAGCAGAAACTTCTCAGTTCATTTTTACTCCCACTGTATTATAGTTTAACAAAAAAAATTGTTTATATCTTGAAAAAAAAACTTTCTGTTTAAAAAAATAAACAAGTGAATGTTGGAAATTAGTCTGTTAATGTTCTTAATAAAGTGTTCTTGGAGTTTAACCTAGCAGCGGATGGCTTTCTTTAGCTTAGCCCAGTTTCCAGGGAAGCATTGTTTTTCCAGGCTGTAAAATGGCGGAATCTCCTGGATATATAATTTATTCTGTTGAAGAAAAAAAAAAAAGGGGAAAAAAAAAAAGAAAAAAAAAAAAAAAAAAGCATGCAGTATCTATGACCTATCTGCAGGAGGAGTTTTTGTAAATGTAGATTTTGATGTATTAGGTCTCCCTGAAATAATACAAGAAAAGGGATCCCCAGCAAATCTGGTGGAACGAATACTGCAATAAATTTTTTTACTTCTCTTTGTTACTTGTCTGTTTCCATTTGAATTTCTTATTGTAAAGATCTGTTTAAATCCATTTATATTATTTTGCAGTCTTTTATGTAAAATTTACTATATCAGTGGTTTTCAAAACAAGACATAAAATATTGTTTATACAGTTTGTATAGGCTGACTTCTGAATAATTGGTATCTTTTTATTTTTATCCCTTAAAGGGTGTAAACACAAGTTAACTCCAGGGTTTGATTGTATCCTGCAATATTTAGTATTAACTATATGATTTAGCACTGTGCCAAACACATTTTCAAGAGTACATTTTGATATAAAAAGAAACTATAGTTTATTCCTTGTATGCTTCAATTTCTTTCTAACGCTGTCCAAATGGTAATTTATGGTAGTTTAAATCTGGGGAAAGGTGAATGACTCTTCTGCTTGGGCTAACTGGCCATGTATGCGTTTCTCTGGGTTGATGGAGGTTTGTGTCAAGAGCAGATATCTGAGGAGCGAATGGGTATGAGTTGGGGTAATTACGCTACATTCCTTCACAAATTAATTTTTGAAAAAAATGTTTGTATATTAGACTTTTTTTTTATTAATTGAAAGATGTTTTCACATTTTGTAAATGGAAAGAATGCTGTTGAAAGCTTACAGAAGCGTTTGCTTCAGCTACGTTGCCACAGCCTTTCATAAGCAGTTCGTCTTCCCGGAGAGTAACAAAAGCAGCAGATTTGCAAACAGAAAAAATCTAAACGAGCTAAATTTTTTAGGGGAGTATTAAACCCTGCTGTGTTTTCAAATGTATTTATCTAAAACAGGTGTTCCTCAATAAGTAAACCTTTCATTATGTTTCTTTTCTTTTACAAATTTAATTTGTGGTAGGAGGCTGTTTTTATGAAACTAGCTTGCAGAATTCTAATATATGATTCAGTTTGTGAGGAATAGTAACAGTATGCCAAAATATTCTTATGTACAAAAAGAACTCCACACATTAAACTGAATGGATTAATAACTCCTCAGAATCTAGTTAGTAATTGTTGCTATGGGAGATGCCTTTTTGCTGTTTCACCACTGGAATTTTTCTGAACAGAAGTATTTTAGCACCTTTTTGTTTCCACTGTTAATGGTGTTTTCTTCACTGTACAAAAAGCCGCCCCTCGGGCTGAGATAGGTATTGTTGAAGTAGGGAGCAGCAGGAAAAGCAGAAGTTGCCCCTGCACCTCTGGAAGCAGGACATTTTTGTAGCAAACAATGAAGTACTGTATTTCTCAGGGCCAGGAGCAGCTTTACAGTGGGAAACTCGTCTCTGAGAATAGAGGGCTTGTATGTGTCACGTGCTGCTACCACAAAGAGTTGAAAATACTTAACAAGGAAGCTCCCAAATGATAAAAACAATAATTTCATACAGATGCAGTCTAAAGTAAAGTTGTCTGTTAGCCATTTCGGATGTTGTTTATATTAAAGCGTTTTATTTTTAATAGGTATAACAAGTATTTCCTTGTTCATGAACAAAGTATTTCTTGGTCAAGTGGCTTTCTGAATAGCAAAGAAGGGTTGGTTGATTTGTGGTTGGTTTGTTCTTTTTTTCAAACTGCACGCTATTTATTGGAATAAAATTATCGAAAAGAAATTATTTAAACAACAGAAACCTGAAGTTGTTTTAGTTGAGAGGATTTGGACCATTACTGTATTGCGTGGTATGCCAAGGGGCATGCGTGCTCCTTGGTGGGATCTGTTGGCTGCAGTACATGCTTACAGATGATCAAATAGTAAGGGTCTCACTAGGTAAGAGTTGAATTTTCCCTTTCTGCACCATCCAGAGTAATACCTAGTTTTGTTTTGCCTATCACAGACATTCAGACTGCTTGCTGCAGAAAGAAAAAGACAGTAGTGCTCATTTTTGGGGAACAAATTCCCGTTGGCTGTCTGTAGCACGCGCCGGTGATCTGCAGCGGTATGAAGCAGAAAGCCCCAGGTTGCCGCTGTAATCAGCGCGGTGCTCACCTCTGGGTAGCAGGCGCAGTTCTACCGACATGAACCACGTTAATGGCAACAGCACATACCAAGATAAGTATTTTCCTACATTTAAAAAAAAAAAAAAGTTGCTCTTTTTTTTTTTTTGGAGGGGGATTGTTTTGTTTTTTTAAAGTGCTGCAGTGCAGTAATCAATACAGTGACAGAGTTTTAATCCTTTGTGTTGACATAGCTTTGTAGTATTTTTTCACTGGCTATAGATTTTTACATAACTATAATGAATATTGAATTTTTTTATTCTTACTGCTTTCTCCCTTTGAGTACACATTCTGTACATGGAAACTTGTTGACCTAACAAAGGGATATTGTCAAGCTTTTAGAATTAATACTAGCCATACTGTACTTTTTAAGAAAACACAGACACTTCCGCAATCTAAATAAATAAAAATGAAATTATTATTTTTGATCTTCCACTTCAGTACTGTAAAATTGCAGAATAATTCTTGAGTATTTTCATTATCTGCAGCTATAAAAGATCACAATAGTTTTTGAAAAAAACTTTTAAGTATAAATAAGTATTTTTTTAAATGATTCAGTAATGCCCTTTTGTATTTTTTTGAGGTTCTTTATTGCTTGTATTAGCAACTCTAACATGTATGAAGGTAGGCATGAGCAACATTCAGCATAAGTATTTTAGTAAGGTGTGGCCATTTAAAAAGATATTTAAAATTTTAAAATTTGAGTCAAACTTTAGCATTTGTTTTGCTGTTGTGATGTCACTAGCGAGAATATTGTTACTGTGAAATAATAGGTTGTGCTAAACGTTTAAATAACTCGAAATACCTTGTAGCACTGAATAGTTCTTAAATGTGTTTGTGGCTCATGACAGAAAAGTTTGTAATGGAGACTGACTCGCCGGGTGCTGGGTAAGCAGCGGGACGCGCTGCCGCAGCGCGGGCGGTGGTCATGTGCAGGGCAACGAACGGAGCAGCTCCGCTGATCCTTGCCGTAAAGCGGACGCGGTTTGGCTCCGAGCCGCGGAGCGACGCTAAGGGGGTTGAGTTCAAACAAACACCTAATGCTTTTGTTGCGTGCCCGACGCTCCTGAAGTCCTCACGCCCTAGAAATAGCAAGAGCCCAAGGCACGAGTCTGATCTATGTCCTACTTCGCTTCCACTCACCGAAGAGCCACACCGTAATCGTACAAGTGTTTCCATATCCCTCAGAGAATTTGTCATCTTATCATTAAAGTGCTGAGTTGTAATGGGCGAGTTCTTAATGTAAGTAGTGAGTTTTTAGATTTCATGGTTCCTTGACTAAATATTAAAGTGTTATTGTTATATACAAATAAATTCATAGTATTTTCATATTTCATTTATTTAAAATAAATCTTTTTTAAGAGTTCAGTTTGGACCCTTCCAAAACAAAACTTTCAAGTTTTTATCCTAGAATGTGCATACACTTCATTGATCCCTTTCCCACTGTGCTCACGACTGTCAAATGGTGCCTGGGGCGCCTGTAAGGCATCCAGGGAATCCTTTTTTGGGTTATTGTGAGAGAATTCTTGCCTATGTTCAAAATACCAGACACAACCGTGTCAGTTCTAGTTTCTATGTGATTCAGGTGCAGTTTCCCACTTGGTTTTTGAGTTCCCTATATTAGGAAGGAATACTTTCCATTGGCACGCATGCAACTGCGCTGCTTGCAGCTACCCGGGTTGTTCAGGGCCTCCTCCAAACATCCTCCTCAAAAAAGTCCTTGGTCTGAGGGTTGTTCTGGGGGAACCGAGGGGGTGGGAGGGGAGAGTTTCTCCTGCGCAGAACGGCCCTGGCTCCAGCAGCCCAACACCGGCGTGTGGCCGCACTGCGGAGAGCAGCTCAGCAATCCTCCGTCCAGGCGACGGGGTCTGCTGCACTGGAGCTGCAAAGCTACGTCACCAAATAATGACTGTCCCGGTTATAGTCTGTGGCGCCGAGTGGCAGGTATTTCTTGTTATTACAGTGGCTGTTTAAAGAAATTGTTTTGACTTTGAAAGAGCTTTTCTCCATCCCTGTACTTGGTGCAGCTGTGCAGACGGGCTCCCATTTCTGTTTTGAGAACCAGTATCCTGCTTCCTAAAAGCTGGGGTGGTGATTTCGCTACCTTCCCCCCCCACACCGCCCCAGGGGACTGAGTATTGCACAGATCCCTCCTACTGTGTTTGTAACGTAGCCTCTGCCTGTTGGAAGCTGTAGTTACAAGCACTAAACCTTGTTGCATGTGCAACCGCCGCAACTGCGAGCTTTGGCTGTACACCTCCCTCCCCCAGCAACACTTCTGGTCAGCCAGCTCATTGTCAATGCGCTCCCTCCCTCCCCTTCACCCAAATCAGGTTCTGAATTTGTTTTACCTACCCTGTATTTGCAACTCTCTTCCCAACAGGGAAGGGGGCTGCAAAATTTGTTGGAAACAGTCCAAGTCTACGACTAATTGATTTTTGAGAAACCATGCAAGGGATCATCTGCTTCTCATTTTGACTTGACGTGCACAGACTGAAGACTTAACGCTCTCTTTGGTCAACAGCCTTCTTTCTGCCTCTGATTTTGCATGCTTAGTTCTCATTAGGGTTTGTGCTTGTACAGAAACAAGACAGAACCTCAACTGCACTTAAATTCCTGCACAGAGGAGAGACTGAACAGGTTTGTGCTTCCTGCTTTGACTGGCAGTGCTCTGTGAGCACAGGCAAAGTGACGTGGTTCCTTCGGAAAATCCATTCGTTTCAGATTCACAAGAGATTTTTGATTCTGCACAGTCCTGGGTGGAGATGGATTTTTCAAATTTAAGGTGAGCCTTGACCATCTCCTGTCTGTTCTGAATGGTACTGCTTTGTCTTCACACAGGAATCTGCAGGTCAGGTTCATGTAATACTGAGTTCTCTGTGATTTGGGTCACGCCTCATCAATTCTTTTTATTTGCTGTCCAAAAGTACTGGTTGGAAAAAATTACGATGCACATAGTGGGGTTTTCTAAAAAAGTCCAACAGCTGCTACACACTGTATAAAATTCTCAGTCCTGACCATCCCAGTAGCAGGTTGGAAAACTCAGAATTTTGACAAAAAGTTATTTTAGAACTCTGTCAAAATCAGCATCTGTGGTTTCTTGATTAGATTTGTGTCCAGTTGTCAGAGATTTCTGGACACATAGAAATTTATTCCTTAAATAATTTATTCCTCCAGTGGGTCTACCTGCTGTGTCCTCAAAGTCTCAGTCCTCCACTACAAGGAAAGGGGAAAATTATGTTCCAAACTAGAAAGCAAATTTCTTCTGAAGGTACTGCTTTCTACTTGAGAGAGAGGGAGGATTCCTTTCCTTTCCTTCCCATTGAAAGCCACGTGAAATAATTGGCGCAGAACTTGTTTTTTAAGTCTGTGTTCAGCCTTCAAGTCATCCAGACCAACCATGTCCAGTCTTCTACACACAGACTTTTTCTCTTTGAGCAACTCTGATGAGCACTGGACACTCTGTGGTTAGTGGAATTTTTTCCACCTTCAATTTTAAATGGTGGCTGGGAAACCCACTCAAATGGGCCACTTCCTTAAATGACGCATTAAATATAGTTGGTCATCACAAGGTGTGTATTTCTCTCATCACACCCTTGTCAAGCACTTTCTGAACTTGCCTTCCTTCTATTTGTTGTGTCCTTATACATCAGAAAAAGAAAAACTCTCCCATTATTTTAGCTTATTTGAAAATCTTCCAGTTGAGGACCGGAGTGGGCTATTGACGCCTCACCTCTTCTGCCTTACGTAAAGCTGCGCAATGTGATTTCAAAAGCAAGTTTCGGGGTTGTATTTGTTGTGTGGGTAGTAGGTATTAATGCAGATTTATTCCTTTTTCTTACAAAACTTTACAAATCGTAGTGCAGACTTAGCTTATGTACATGTTCCAGCGCCGCACAAAATTTCGTGAAGCCTGTGTAGGACCTTCACAGTAGCTTGTTCCACAGCTGAACACGCTCTCTTCCATCTTCAGAAGGTGTGAGTGTGACTCTGAGGAGCCAGGAGACCCAAAATGCAACTACCTTTACTTGTACGTTCCCCATGAAATATACCTGTTTCCTTCTTTACTGAGGCAGTATTCTTGCAGAGAAAACGTAGATGCCAGCCCTGTGTATTTTAAGCTGCCTTTGCACATATCTTGACATCTCTTTAGTTGCCCCTTAGTTTAAGTAACTTGGCCAGAGCTCTGACCCAGAGACAGACTTCTGCTGAAGATGTATAGCTAAAGGCAGCCAGTCGTAAGTACCGTTTTCTTTATTATTCCCCAAGTACCTTAATAATCAAGATTTCATATTAAAGAATAAAGATTGTCAAAGTAGTATCTTCTTACTTTTGTAGCTTTGTCTTTTTCCTCTTCCTATTTTAATTCATTTATTTCCTTGGGGGTTTTTAGTTAGTGGTGGGTGGTGTTTTCAATATTTCTTGTTTTGTTTTGGTTTGGGGGGAGTTGTTTTGCTTTTGTTTTGTTTTTCTCATTTTAAACTTGCAGGAGGAAAGGGTTTTTTTCTGGAAGAGGTTAATTGGGGTTTTTTAAGCTTTCTGACTGAAGCTACCAAAGAAACCAAGGATGAAAACATATGTTATGATGCAAAATGTGTGAAAATTCAGTAAGAAAAACAGAAAAAAAATGTTTCAAACTGTCATTTTTATAAAAAGGATACCTAAATTCAAGTTTCTAAGTTTATATATATGATTTAGCCCAGTAAAATAATCTTATGCTTAAAGGTGTGAAACTTTAGTATCTTTCAGCCAGACGGAAATGTGTCACTACTAGACTGCTAAGGGAAATTTAGGCTTCTTCAGGCAGGACTCCAAATAGGTGTAAACTGTGCTTTAGGAAAATGAAAATTTCTGTAGCTTGTCCCACTTGAGCTGTTCTAAAAATTCAACCTTTCTTTTTAAAATACTTCTCCTCCATTTCTCATTTTTCTATGAGGTTATTCTAAGTATGCATGAGATTATACATATATATTCTATTTCCCACATTTTCCGTCTCTGTACTCCCATATGTATTTTCTTAATTAATTGGTACATCCATCTTTCTGCAGCTGGTCTGTTCCATAACACACTCTGCTTGGCTTCTGTGCAGAGCTTTGTGGTTAACAAGCAAACATAAATCAGAAGTTTGCTCATGAAAACAGGACTGTGTGCTAGTACTAATTTTTCTTTCCCTCCCTCCCTCTGCATCTCTCTCCAGCGAACCCTTGGAAAGCAGATGGATGCCACCTTCACAGGGAACAGCAAAACTGAATTTGGAGTTGGTCCTTCAGCCCAAGGCTCAGCCAACTGCAAGGTGCCACGCGGCACGCTCTGCTCTCTTCACAGACAGACAGACAGACAATGCCTCTGTTAAATTTTCTGTTAGGACCGGTGGGATACCTACTCTCACTGAGGATGGGGCAGTTGCTCTTGGTGGCTTTGCACCTGTTTCTGCTCTCATCATGTAGTCAGAGCCAGTACACCACCTCTGCCAAGCTTTTCAGAGATTGTCCAAAACTTACTTGCTAGTTTTCTTGCTATAAGCCAGAAGAGGAAGAGGCGTTCCCATTCATCTCAGCATGACGCTATGTTCCCACTAATTCTGAAGGTCTCCTTGCTCACGGGGTACCAGAGGGAAATTCAATTACACCAGCATTTCTCCAAAAACTGAAATAAATTACTTTAACTGGTTCACAAGAGAATATTTGTACAGATGACTTCTGAACACAGAAGAACATTGTTTGCTCCTAAGACACTAAAATCTTTTTTGGAAGAGGATTGTTTTTGACCTGCCTCCTGTGAATTCATCACCTACTGTTCACTCCTGGCGGTTACATCCTCAGAAGCAAATGATCGACAGAGCGTCAAAACACTTCAACTAGTACAGTAACAGACCTGGTTGTATGTGTCAAAACTGCTCCTCTTGGATTCAAAAGGATGCCTTGGACTTGAGTCACTCTTCTGTGTCCATGTTGATTTGAAATCTGTTCTCATGATAGACAGAGTTCATCTCAATCATCAGAAAGACCACTGCAGCCACCTACCTGGAGTTAAGGATTTTAAAGCAATTCTAAACTTTTTTGTTGGCAGAACACTGCTGAGGTGGCTGCATATTGTGTTTCTAAGTAAAATTAGCCCATCTCCATCACACCATTATTTGCTGCTGATGCTGTTCTTGAGACACTGAAGAGTCTTCAATGAATGTCTCAAAATTGAGAATGCTAATATTGTTAGAATAAATACCCGCTTCCTTACACCAGGAGCCAAAATCAGCCAGTACATGAAGTGTTCTAAAGCAAGGAACCTTTTCTGTCAACGGCCTGGGCAACAGAGAGAAGCTTTCCACACTTCTCAAGGTTCTGACTTTACAGAAACCAGCTCTAGCCTCATTAGCGAGTAACAGAGATGGTGATTTACTCCCCACTCCGTCCACTTACCACTGGGACATGTCTTTTTTCTCTCAAAGTTCCTCAGCGACCTGTGGAAGTTCATGGCTGGGGAAGACCGTGTGAGCGGTGTTGTGCAGAGAAGAGCTGTTCACCCCAGCACAACATTGGACTCTTTCGCATCCAATAAAATAGAAACCATGTCACTGCTATGAAAACCAAACGCAGGACCAAGGATATGCGAGAGGTATGTGCCTCACTGCACAAGAGAAAAATTCATACCTGTTTTTTCATCGGCTCTCAGTCACGAAGGGGCCTTTTGTTGCAGAAGGTAAAATACTGGGTGGTTTTCTCCCTCAGCTGTGAGGGAGACTCAGTTCCTTCGCTGGCAGTTCACTGTTAAGAAAACAGCTTTGGGGAGCTGAAAAATTGTCGTAGTCTTCAACCTACAGCTTTTTTCAGGTATGGGCTATAGACCAATACATTGTTACCTGGAGAACTGCTGTGAGAGGGGGTTTGCCATTTCCTTTTGCTTTTATCTTCAGAGTAATTTATGGTGAGGGGACTAATGTCTTGTTATCTCTTAGTGAAACAAGCAACCAATTTGACAATCTATTGATTTTTTTTCCAATAGTAAGGTCACTTTGAAGAAAGTGAAAAGTAACAAAAACCACACTCCAAAGCCTGAGTTGTATGAAATCACCTCACCTCAGGGTCCACCTGGTGAGCAGATGTCTGGCCACAGACCTTGTGCCACATTACAGCCGATGTGCAGAGAAGTCTCAGTTGAAGGGTGGGTGGGTTTGAAACTGCCTTCAGCTTAACTGGAAGACTTTCCATCTGCAGCCCTTCATTCTAACAAAGTAGTCCTGAAATTGTTGTGATCACCAGCTGTTGCGTAAGCAAACCCTTTTACTTTAGGTTGGAGCTAATGAAAGACTGCTCGTTTTGTTGATAGAACAGAACCCCTCGCTACTTGGAAGGAACAGCTCTATTTCCCTCCCACTTCTAAAACAGTGTCACTTAAACTTTTGCTCTATTTCCTGACCTCAGAAGTTTGTTTTGCGGGTATCAGTGCAGACAATCACCTGATGGGCATGACTGGCATACTGGTAACGACAGACAAGGAGAAGGCTGTGATACTCAGCAACGTTTTTTCCCTCAGTCCTCACTGCAANGACTTTACAGAAACCAGCTCTAGCCTCATTAGCGAGTAACAGAGATGGTGATTTACTCCCCACTCCGTCCACTTACCACTGGGACATGTCTTTTTTCTCTCAAAGTTCCTCAGCGACCTGTGGAAGTTCATGGCTGGGGAAGACCGTGTGAGCGGTGTTGTGCAGAGAAGAGCTGTTCACCCCAGCACAACATTGGACTCTTTCGCATCCAATAAAATAGAAACCATGTCACTGCTATGAAAACCAAACGCAGGACCAAGGATATGCGAGAGGTATGTGCCTCACTGCACAAGAGAAAAATTCATACCTGTTTTTTCATCGGCTCTCAGTCACGAAGGGGCCTTTTGTTGCAGAAGGTAAAATACTGGGTGGTTTTCTCCCTCAGCTGTGAGGGAGACTCAGTTCCTTCGCTGGCAGTTCACTGTTAAGAAAACAGCTTTGGGGAGCTGAAAAATTGTCGTAGTCTTCAACCTACAGCTTTTTTCAGGTATGGGCTATAGACCAATACATTGTTACCTGGAGAACTGCTGTGAGAGGGGGTTTGCCATTTCCTTTTGCTTTTATCTTCAGAGTAATTTATGGTGAGGGGACTAATGTCTTGTTATCTCTTAGTGAAACAAGCAACCAATTTGACAATCTATTGATTTTTTTTCCAATAGTAAGGTCACTTTGAAGAAAGTGAAAAGTAACAAAAACCACACTCCAAAGCCTGAGTTGTATGAAATCACCTCACCTCAGGGTCCACCTGGTGAGCAGATGTCTGGCCACAGACCTTGTGCCACATTACAGCCGATGTGCAGAGAAGTCTCAGTTGAAGGGTGGGTGGGTTTGAAACTGCCTTCAGCTTAACTGGAAGACTTTCCATCTGCAGCCCTTCATTCTAACAAAGTAGTCCTGAAATTGTTGTGATCACCAGCTCTTGCGTAAGCAAACCCTTTTACTTTAGGTTGGAGCTAATGAAAGACTGCTCGTTTTGTTGATAGAACAGAACCCCTCGCTACTTGGAAGGAACAGCTCTATTTCCCTCCCACTTCTAAAACAGTGTCACTTAAACTTTTGCTCTATTTCCTGACCTCAGAAGTTTGTTTTGCGGGTATCAGTGCAGACAATCACCTGATGGGCATGACTGGCATACTGGTAACGACAGACAAGGAGAAGGCTGTGATACTCAGCAACGTTTTTTCCCTCAGTCCTCACTGCAACCTCTCTTCCCACACCTCTCAAGCGGGTGGACCGCAAGATGAGGACCAGGGGAGCAAAGTCGCTCCTACTGTTAGGAGAAGATCAGTTTGTGACCACCTGAGGAACCTGAATATACAAAAGTCTGTGAGACCTGACAAGTCCTGAGGGAAATGGCTGATGTAGTTGCCGAGCCACTCTCCGTGATACTGGAAAAGTCCTAGCAGGCAGGTGAAGTCCCCGGTGACTGGTAAAAGGGAAACATTGCACTCCTTTTAAAAATGGGTGGACAGGAGGACCCTGGAAACTACTGACCTGTCAGCTTCCTCTCTGTGCCTGGGAAGATCATGGAACAGATCCTCTGAGAAGCTATGCTAGGGCACATGGAGAACAGGGAGGTGATTTGAGACAACAAATATGGCTTCACCAAGGACAAGTCTTGCCTGACCAGCCTCAACTCTCTCAGCCTGTTCTGATAGGAGAGGTGCTCCAACCCTCTCATCATCTTCATGGCCTTCCTCTGGACTCACTCCAGGAGCTCCATGTCCAGGTCTTCTGGGTGGCATTGTGTCCCCTGGATGTGTCAACCCCAACACTCAGCTTGGAGGCATCTACAACTCTGGCTGAGGGTGCACTTGATCCTTCTGTGTCACTGATGAAGACATTAAACCGTACTGGTCTCAATACAGACCAGCAGGGACACCACTGTTCACTGATCTCCATCTCGGCATTGAGCCGTTGACTGCTTGTGTTGCTTGTAGCTGGGGTGGAGTTAATTTTCTTCATAGTAGCTGATATGGGGCTGCATTTTGGATTTGTGCTGAAAAATACAAAGATGTTTTCATTACTGCTGAGCAGGGCTTACACGGTTGAGGCCTTTTCTGTTCCTCATACCACCCCACCAGTTATTGTAACCACATTGCTAACTTTATTACCATAAAGTAAGTTCTAGACTTAATTCAGACTAGAATTTATGGTATTCAGACTAGATATAAGGAAGACATAATTTTTTTCATGAGGGTGGTGAGGCACTGGAACAGGTTGCCCAGAGATGTGGTAGATGCCCCATCCCTGGAAACATTCAAGGTCAAGTTCGATGAGGCTTTAGGCAGCCTCATCTTGTTGAAGGTGTCCCTGCTGACTGCAGGCAGTTGGACTAGATGACATTTACAGGTCTTTTCCAACCCAAATATTTCTATTAGTCTAAAGAGGGCTATGACCAAAACCAAAAAGGTACAGCAAGGATGAGGCAGACTTCAGAACAAAATTTGCAGGAAAAAAGTTAGCTAGATAAAGCAGGAAAATGTTATTTATCAGCTTCCTCCTTTTCCAAAGGTTCAGCTTCTGTAGTTTGGTGTTTGTCAATAATCTTAAGCCTTCAAATTTGAACATGAGCATTAACCTCTGTTTCAACTCTGCAAGAGAGACGTTGATCCTGAGACGTCGTTAAGAAAATAAGAAGGCAACCAAATGCTAAAACAGGTGTGCACACGTGTGCGGGGCAGAGCGGGGGCGGGGGGTGGCGGGTTGGTTTGTAAACGCATATACAGCTGCATTTTGAATAGAAAACTTTACTGAGACATTAGAGAAAAAATTAATGTTTTTTCCTAAAAGAATGCAGTGATTTTAGGACTTAATGGGTTTTGAATTGTTTGATCCACACAGCTTCTGTGACAGTAGATGCCTGGAGGCATTTCTTAATGTGTGTTTCAACATCTCATTTAGAGATTGGAGAGCTCGGAGGACTATCTGCTCCTCGCAGGCAAAGGCACACTAAAAAGTTTGATCTCTAGCCCTAAAAAGAAAAGCACCACAGAAGAAGAGGAAGTGCAAGAAAAGTTGAGCAGCAGGACTGAGAGGTAGCGCTCGCTACTCCTGTTCCCGTGTCGGTGCTGCCGCACGTGCCTGTGACTCCGTAGGTGCAGCTGTGCATGGGCACCACCTCCCGTCACGACTCAAAGTGACCTCGTGGCTGCGAGGTCTTTGACCTACCTCTCTGCCCTGGGTTTTGTGGTTTGTGATGCTACAGATCAGCAGGCACTTAGAAAAAGTATTTCCTTTGCCACTGTTAGAATTAAATGTTCTGCCCATTGGCGTTTTGTCCCTCCTTTATCCCCGGGAGACACATTGTTTGCAGAAAGCGGATGAACCATCTCACTCCTGCAACCCCTCGGTAAGGAAAGATCCCAACTTTCATTTACGTGCGAGTGCTGCGCCACGCCACACAGTACGGAGGAGTAGGATACGTGAGGAAAGGCTGTAAGAGTCCTTCAGACGTCCTTTTTATAAAAAGTGTTCTTTTGCCTTGTGTCTGCGTTTCCTCCCTCCCAAACTTATCTGAGTGTTCTCCTCTTCAGACAGCTGCTGTCACTGTCTGCATTCTTTACGAACAAGTAAAGGCTCTCTAAGGCAGCCGGTAGACTCTTCTGGTGACCTGTACAAACTGTACGGGAAGCCAGGGACCAGGTTAGAAAAGCAAAAGCCCTGACAGAATTAAACCTGGCCAGGGAGGTTAAAAGCAACAAGAAAAGTTTCTACAAATATATTAGTGATAAGAGGAAGACTAGGGATAACGTGGGTCCCCTTCAAAATCAAACAGGCAACCTGGTCACCCAGGATAGGAAGAAGACTGAGGTACTCAGTGACTTCTTTGCCTCAGCCTTCACTGGCAAGGGCTCTGGCCACACCGCACAAGTCACAGAGGGCAAAGGCAGGGACTGGGAGAATGAAGAACTGCCCACTGTAGGAGAAGATCAGGTTCGAGAACACCTAAGGAGCCTGAAGGTGCACAAGTCCATGGGACCTGACGAGCTGCATCCATGGGTCCTGAGGGAACTGGTGGATGAAGTGGCCAAACCATTGTCCACTCTATTTGAGAAGTCNAGGGCAAAGGCAGGGACTGGGAGAATGAAAAACTGCCCACTGTAGGAGAAGATCAGGTTCGAGAACACCTAAGGAGCCTGAAGGTGCACAAGTCCATGGGACCTGACGAGCTGCATCCATGGGTCCTGAGGGAACTGGTGGATGAAGTGGCCAAACCATTGTCCACTGTATTTGAGAAGTCGTGGCAGTCCAGTGAAGTTCCCACTGACTGGAAAAGGGGAAACGTAGCCCCCATTTTCAAGAAGGGAAAGAAGGAAGACCCAGGGAACTATAGCCCGGTCAGCCTCACCTCCATGCTGGGCAAGATCATGGAGCAGATCCTCCTGCAAAACATGCTTAGGCACATGGAAAGTAAGGAGGTGATTGACAACAGCCAACACGGCTTCACAAAGGGCAAATCGTGCCTGGCAAATTTGGTGGCCTTCTATGATGGCGACATAGCGTCAGTGGACAAGGGAAGGGCAACCATCATCATTTACCTGGACTTGTGCAAAGCTTTTGACACTCTCCCACACGACATCCTTGTCTCTAAACTGGAGAAACATGGATTTGACACATGGACCACTCACTGGTCGCACTCAAATAGTTGTGGTCAACAGCTCGATGTCCAAGTGGACATCGGTGATGAGTGGTGGTCCTCAGGGGTTGGTACTGGAACCAGCCCTGTTTAACATCTTTGTCAGCGACATGGACAGTGGGATTGAGTGCACCCTCAGCAAGTTTGCTGATGACACCAAGCTGTGTCAACATGGTGGATGGAAGGGATGCCGTCCAGAGGGCCCCTGACAGGCTTGAAAGGTGGTCCTGTGTGAACTGCATGAACTTCAACAAGGCCAAGTGCAAGGTCCTGCACATGGGTTGGTGCCATTCTAAGCACAGCTACAGGCTGCGCAGAGAATGGATCAAGAGTAGCCCTGAGAAGAAGAACTTGGGGGTGCTCGTGGATGAAAAGCTCAACATGAGCCAGCAGTGTGCGCTGGCAGCCCAGAAAGCCAACCGTGTCCTGGGTGGCAACAAAAACAGTGTGGCCAGCAGGTTGAGAGAGGTAATTCTCCTCCTCTACTCCGCTCTCGCGAGACCCCACCTGGAGTGCTGCATCCAGCTCTGGGGTCCTCAGTACAGGAAAGACATGGAGCTGCTGGAGCAAGTCCAGAGGAGGCCACAAAGTTGATCAGAAGGCTGGAGCACCTCTCCTGTTAGGACAGGCTGAGGGAGTTGGGCTTGTTCAGCCTGGAGAAGAGAAGGCTCTGGGAAGACCTAATTGCAGCCTTCCGGTACCTAAATGGGCCTACGGAAAAGCTGGTGAGGGGCTGTTTGTCAGGGAGTGCAGTGACAGGACAAGGGGTAATGGGTTTAAACTAATAGTGGGAGGAGGGGATTTAGATTGGACATTAGGAAGAAATTCTTTACTGTGAGGGTGGTGAGGCACTGGCACAGGTTGCCCAGAGAAGCTGTGGCTGCCCCCTCCCTGGCAGNAATTGCAGCCTTCCGGTACCTAAATGGGCCTACGGAAAAGCTGGTGAGGGGCTGTTTGTCAGGGAGTGCAGTGACAGGACAAGGGGTAATGGGTTTAAACTAATAGTGGGAGGAGGGGATTTAGATTGGACATTAGGAAGAAATTCTTTACTGTGAGGGTGGTGAGGCACTGGCACAGGTTGCCCAGAGAAGCTGTGGCTGCCCCCTCCCTGGCAGTGTTCCAGGCCAGGCTGGATGGGGCTTTGGGCAACCTGGTCTAGTGGAGGGTGTCCCTGCCCATGGCAGGCGGTTGGAACTAGATGATCTTTGAGGTCCCTTCCAACCCAAACCATTCTGTGATTCTGTAACTCAATTGCTAGCAAACTACCACCTTTGTTACCTCCAATCTTGACTGGAAAGTGCTTTTTAAAATTATTTGTAATGTTTGTGCACCACCCCATGAACATTTCATGACTGTGATCCTGTAACTGTCAGCCAAAACAAAGCCTGAGCATGTGACAGCTTCCACAAGCCTCTTAGGACAACGTTTGTTCCATCTCATCGCTGACTGCTGTTTCTTCCTTCTCCAAGCTGGCTGTGATCATCAGGACACTTTCATACTTGGCTACAACAGGATTTTTCAGATTTTCTTCCAACAGGAACAGCAGGTAGTTACCCAGAAGTTCTTTACTGCCCCTCTGAAAATAGACCATGCCAAGACTTTGAGTTTCATGCTTTGGCCTGGCTCTTTGAAGGTACGTGCCCTTTTCATGTGGAGATGATTACTCCCAGTACTGATTTTTTGCACTCTGGCCACTCCTGTGGGACAAGCTGGATGCAGATTCTGAGGCCTGCTGAAAATACACAGCCAGTTTTGATCTCTCAGTCTACAGAAACTCTCAATTCTGTCCTGGTATGTCTGTAATCTCGAAACAGGCTTTCTTTTAACTCTACTTCTTGATGTTTGCCAAGATGCAGCTTCACTCAGAAACGTGCAATTTTATTATTTTTTTAAACTACTACAGTATTTTGTCACAGTAATTAACCACTGGGAATTAACACACCTCTGACTTCCATGAAGACTTCCAATTTCTTCACTTCAAATGTAAGAACTACTGCTGTTGAGAAGAAATCAGCACAGCTGCAGCTGTTCAGACTACCACAACTAGTTGATGATCACTCAACATATGTGAAACTCTTTGACAAGCATCTGGGGGCTGCTGGAAGAGCTCTAACACAACAGCATTACGCAGATAGATGAACAGCAATGTTTTTCTCTACCTCAGTAAGTTACTTGTCCTTAGTGTCTTATACTCATGTCTTAAAATACAGACTTTTATGTGGAAAACCCTTTATTGCTGCCTCTTTGGACCTCTTTCCATCCATCACTCAACCACTTAAGATTCCTCTGAAGCATTGCACAAGTAAGCTGTGTTTAAATGACTAAGGTAGTGCATGTGCACATGTACAGTCACAGTGGTGCACAGCAATAACGACGCTGTGTGTAAAATCACTTCACAGCAGAAACTAATAAACTCACTTTTATTAAATCAGCTTGTCACAATTTTTAAGTTACAAAAATACCTTTTTCCATAATGATGTTAAATATTAAATACAAAGGTAAAACAGTTGTGCAGTGCTCTTAAAACAGAATAAAACTTTTTATGTATTTGAGAGGGGAAAAGTAGCTGACCCAGAAGTTCGAGACTGTTGGTCTACATTTACCAGCTGTATTTAGTTCTTGCTGACCAGAAGACATATGGAAAGCAAACTACATATTACAGACTTGAATTTCATCTAGGCAAGACTGAAAGCAGTGAGAGTTTCTGTGCTGCTTATGAAGAAAACCAATGCAAGTCTTGATTTGTTTTATGTAAAACAATTACTATTTTAAGAAAGGAAGCCAGACACCAGCAACTGTTCGGAAGTGCGCAGCAGCTGAGAAACTTTGTTCACTTCTCTTCCACATCTGCTATCATAGCCTCAACTGCACTCCAGTCCAGTTTGCTGAGGATACTTCCTGTGCTTTCAGAAACACCATCAGTGTCGATAATGCCAAGACGAGAGAAGCTCACAGGATGCTGTGCAGAGACCTATTGGAGGAAAAGAGGAGCTGAATCATTGTGTATCATTCATGGACAAGACCTCTGTGCAGCCAGTAGAAATGATCCCACTCTTTTCAAACATGTCCTAATCAAGTTATGTATCTTATCATTCTACAACAAATGCAATTTATTTTTCTGTTTATGCACTCCCACTAGCATCTGTTGCCTCGACAGACAACATGCCTACACAGTTGTTATAAAGAACATTCATCTTCAAAGCTCTCAAGAATGACTTTGCTTGTAAAGACAAGATGTAGTTACATTGAATCAACATAATTTCTGCCCCTCTGCATCTATTCCACCCACGTTTCAAATAGAGAACATTTTATATAAAGCAGAAGTAAATAAAATGTTAAGTAGCAGGTATCAAATCATTCTTAGAATAAGCAGACATCCTACCTGAAACAAGGAGTCATGAGTATCTTCAAGTATTCTTTGGATATCATCAGGCACAGTCCAAGGACTTACTATATCTCGAGTGGTCTCTTGATCAACACTTTCTGTCTGAACTGAAGCGGCAACATGTGGAAGTTTTTGTTCTGCGGTTCTGCTGACTCTGTACTCACCTGCTGAGAAAAAAACCATAGCACCATAACATTTCTTGCTGTTTTATTTTGAATATCTTGGAACTTTTCCAAAAGCAGAAGCTTCAAGTTCTAAGAACTGAAGCTGTGTGTAAAAACATGTAGAAACAGCATGCCCTATTATCTTGAACAGATGTGGGGTTATGGCGAGAAAATGCTGCTGGTCCTGTCCAGCCTCATGCTCTGCACTGTCTCCCCAGGGCAAAACATGAAATGGAATAGGACCATGCACAGTGCTGACATAGCATCCAGGTCCTGTAGTGCAGTCCCTGTAAAGGGACATTGCTACATTATTTGTTAGAGGAATAAAACTATATAAATGCTGGATTTGTGCTTCGTAGAAGACATGGAACTGTAGTGAAACCCTTAGCAGTAATGGAACACACTGGAGAAATAGACGCAAGAAGATGACATGAAAACCAGAGGAAGATTAACCTGTATTTGGAGTTTAAAAGGAGAATGTATGGAAAGGAGGAGAATGACACGTAGAGGTGCATAATGGATGCAGGAAAATGCCTACCTGCTTACTATTGCTTCTCTTACCTTCATGCACTGCTAACTCAAATGAACTGACGACTAGCCAAACAGGTTCTCTACTATGCCACTAGAATAATTCTGGAGTAAGGGAGATTGGAATCAACTCACAGTATTTCCTAAGTTTCAGACTAATTCTCTCCTCAATCCTTTTCTGTCAGATCAGAAATTCTGCTCTTGTAATCAAGTCCTGCATCTGTTAAAGAATTTAGTGAAGGAAACATTTATGCGAGGAAACATTTATAGATCCAGACCTACACAGATAGACATACGGAAAATGGATTACTAAAATCCTACTTTTTTTAAAAAAAAAAAGTTGTCATGAATTTTTCCATTGTGACAAAATAATATCTTACACAGATACTGTACAGAGGGGTAGCAAAGACAGTTCCTACTTTAAAGGGCTCAGAAAGTAAGCAGCACAGAAAGGCAAGGGAGAGGCACAATACTTGTGTACTGTACTGCTAACTATGTCTCTGTGGGTTTCAGCTGAAAAAAACTACTCAAGTCCTTGATCCCCCACGACTCATAATGCCTGTTTCAGGAAGTCACTGAAATCCAGCACATATTTTTCAGTTACCTTGGAACTTCCATCCGGCTAAAACCATTCCGGAGGTAAACAGAGGTGCTTGATTAAAAATATATCAAAAGTTTCTAATGAAAAAGATTTTTATGTGGGGGGAAAATGATGATTTTTATTCTTCTAAACTAATACTGTATCTGAAGCCTGTGTTGCATAAATTCTACCCAGGAGGTAGTCTGAAATCTGTTCTGTGCATCTTTTTTTTTCCTGTATTATGTAGCTGAACAGCACTCTGATTGCTCTTTGTAACTTACAGTGTCTAGAATTAATAGGACGGTTTGCAGCATTTCTCATTCTTCCTCTGGAAGTACTTTTCTGTAGGACCATACAGGCATTTCCTGGAAAGACAGAGAAAGCATTTCCTCTGTTAGGTGTTAGATCAAAATTACTCAAAAGATGCTTCAAAATTTTCACCTATGAGCTTGCTTGCTGGATTACACAGTACTCTTGCTACGGCAAATTAAGCTACTTTGGATTTAGAGAGAGATTATAAGGAAAAGTAACTCTCATCATTTAGTAGGCCAGTGACAGCACAGTTGCAAAAGCCTTGGGACAGGAAACCTGATTATAAGTCAGATTATAAATCTGACTTTCTACACAGGTATTAAACTCCTTCATCCCAAAAGCCAGTAGTAACTTGAAGATCATTTTCAGTATGTGCCTTCATTAAGGAAGTTCTGTTCTTACCCCTGGACTGCGTGAAACCAAGAGCTGGGGTGAAACGGTGGACTTTATGACGAAAGCTGGATTTGGCAGCAATTCTGCTCCTTTCTGACAGAACAGGACTGTTCATATGCCCTCTTCAACAAGAAAAACAACATTAAAAAAACAAACAAAAAAAACCCACCAAAGCCCAAGTACTTACCACTGTCTAACACATACTATTCCTCCACACAACTCAGATCTAACAACTCATTCAGACAAGGCAAAAAGGCCACAGAAATCAGCTTCAGCCCACTTAGCTGAGGATCAGCATCATATGCTGCCTGTAGGGCCAGTAAGCCTCACCAGAATCAGAACTGCTGGAAACCACAGTAAGGACTTATCAAATTGCCTTTATAAAGGGACAGTTTAGGTTCAGCAAATCTTAGGTGGCTTCCTGGCTGACATTCCTTAGCGCTTCTGATTCTGGCAGGGCCGAGGTACTTAAACTGCCTTTGGACAACACCAGCCATTCTGTTCAGCACTGACTACATTCAGTTTAATGCTGTATCATGGAACTTCACCTATTAAAAAGTGATACAGAAATATTTAAGTCTGGAAGTTACAGGATTATCTGAAGTACACAGTTCCTCCCATTCTTCTGAAAAACATAAAATTCTGTGTAGAAGTAAAAGCAATGTGGACCTGGGTTACATATGCACACATGCGACATGGATGCCATCAAGTAGAATAAATTCACCAATCTGTAATACTCAAATACCATCATCTCCTCAAAAGGCAATAAACACCGAAGTGCAAAAGAAAGAACAAGTAAGATCCTAGGTAATGAAAAAAATTACAAAGGAAATCTAGAGTAGTCTATATGCATGCACAGTAATATTTTTATTTGCTTCTTGCTTGTTACTAGATGCTCTTCGTGAGATTAACTACGTTGGTGGCTACAGTCCAGTGGAATTGCTGTCGTGTGGAATGGGTTAGGACACTGATTACAGCTCTGACTCTAGAGCTGGTTTATTCTGTGCTCCGAAAGATATTTTTAAGGATCCCTCCATGACATGCACTAGTGCTTGTAAGACAACTGGTACAGGAACTTTAGACTCCTCTCATCCAGACAAAGTACATCTTTGCTTCTCCCAGAATACAAAGCTTCTCTCACTTTTTCTCTATCAACTTGCTACAAATTCCAGACAAATGTGAAGTGTGGTAAAGACACCAACACATCAGAGCAACGTTGATGCTTAAAGTTGTTACCCTTTAGTAGATGCCATTTGCCGCCTTCTGTACTCTTGGGGTGATCTTGTCCTGGGCAATGTTCTGCATTCATTTGCAGGGAAAATCTCTGTTTCTGATAACATTTCATTCATCAGAGAAAGTGCCTGTGATATTCTCATACTGTGATGTTCAGATAACAGGGCTCTATGGAGAAATAATATTACATATTAACTCATGCTACCACTCATTTAATTGCAGATGGCTTGTGAGTCTTGTAAGGCTACATGGTAACCAGAACAGAACACCATACCTCAGAGAAGATATACTGTCATTAGAGCAAAAAGTTAAAACATCTACTAACAATAGGTTTGACAGAATGAATGAGGCAATGTTGAGGGGAAACAGAGAAAATGGTATTTTGAAAGTGAAAAATACAGTCAAAGGATGAAACATGTTCAGAGTTTTGCTAAATGGTAAAGCAAACATAACTTATGTCTTTGGTTGGAATGCCATTCATATCTGAAGTTGCATAGACAAGTTAGTTAAAATTACCTCTTCCTTAAGACTAGAAGATTAATATATAAATAACAATACCACAAATTACATTTATAGCAACTTACTTGTCTTTTTCTTCTTTCTTCTTCTGGAAGAATTGAATATCCTTTGAAGTAAGACTACAATGCTGTGCAAGGAAGTAAAACAATCATTGTTATTCTGTATTGTGGTCCCATTCCAGTCTCTCAAAACATAGACCTATTTGACTTGAAAGTTACTGTTTAAAACACTCTCAAGAATAAGAAACAAATAAAAGCATATGCCCCTGCCAGGAAATTCAGATAAGATTGTATCTATAAACTTCCAGTTTCTAAAAATATACTGAAAGCTTGCTGTCACACCTTCCATATCTCATATACTTAAAATAAAATATTAACATTCCTAAGAAGATGTCTTCACTGTAAAGCTCAAAGTTTCAAATTGCCTCCACTTCAGTTTTCCAAAAATCAGTGACATTCCTAAGTTAAAAAACAGGGCAAGGTTGCCGTCTGACCTGTGTTTGCTAGAGTACAATTTGAATTTTTTTAATGCTTTCTTCTAAAGCGATTTCAGGAGAAAAGCCCGTAAGAAAAGCAACAAGAACATATTTATGGGTTGGTAACACAGGAGAGGGAGAGAAGCAGGACCCATTTTTCCTCAATCACTTCTCTCTACACATGTGCAAAACAGCAGCTGTGTTCAACTCTGAAGGACTCCGTAAAAACAGGGGGAATAATGTATATCATAGATAAGATCTGTTACTCTTCCTAAAACTGAATACAAATCAATTATTTAGTAACAGGAAATTTTTGTGTGTTATATGTTTGCTGCTTGGTAGTTAAAACCAGCAGACCTTCAGCATGAAAGACTTTACAGCATACCCTGCATTCAACTGATGAGTAAGACGTGTAGGAATGTATTTACTGTTACTACATCTTATGTCCTATAAATTTGGAGCTTCTGACTCAGCAGTGTCTCTTCAGGTCCTGAAGGTATGCACGTGACAAATGCGTATTTTAAGACTTAATACTGATTGAGGAAATTATTTCTGAACCACTTTTGTACCTTTTTTCCCCTTCAGTTATTTCCAGCACAATGCAGTGAATGTTACAGCTATTACCATCACAGTCAGAGGATTATACTTCCTGGATCTACAGCTGGGGGACAGGGCAGAATTGCCACCTGCAGCCAACTGTCATCACTGCAGCCTGTGAGAAACTGCTATAGCGCTTACGGATCGCTTCTGATACAACTACAGCCAGTTCCGGTAAAATAAAATTCTACGTATAAAAACCAGCATTAAAATAGGAAAAAAACCCCACCACTGACAGCCTTTATATTATCTAACCTGGACAATCAACACTTGTACAATATGTAACTAGTTACTCTTCAAGATACCCATTATTCTTACCACATTCTTTCTTAGATTGAATGGATTACGCTCCTTCTGTCTTTGTTCATCCAGTTTCCTCACATATTCTCTCATTCTTTCTTTTTGCTTTCTTTTCATCCATGCTTGTATCTCTTTCTTCTCCTTTTCTGTTTTTTGAGAATGTCCAGCAGCAGAATCATGAACCCTGAGAGCACATGTAAACAGAAAATAATCTAGCACATCCCTTAAATTGCAAACAATGGCAGCTACACAACATAAAAAAATCACTGCAATCCTTTTAAAATTCTGACTTAGATGAAGTGTAAGTAACAAAAAAATTTTCTTTTTACATCTTAAAATCCTGGTACACAAGTAATTTCCAAGACATTTCCTAAAATTTTTCTTATATTTCTCAACTACATTCAGATAACAGGACCAAAGTTTTAAATGAGGACCATCTGTTACTGTCTTTATAGGATAACTGAAAAAATTGCAAGTCATTTTGCTTTGATCTTTCATCTTTAAGTGTGTATGGTGTAAGTATCTAAAAAGAAAAAACTACCAGTAAGATTCTATCATCTTTTTTTCTTCTCTCCCCTTGACCTATGAGCTCCTTCAGAAGTCTATCTGTAGTACAAAGTAATTTTAAAAACTCCAAATCAGAATACTAACAACAGAAAAACAAAGCCAGTAAGAAATGCTAACATAACTTCATTCTCAGAGTTCTTCAGAAATACTTACTATTTCACCTTTCAATAGTCTTTAATTAAAAAGCAAGCAGTTGGGTAATAACTATTTTCTCACTGTAAAACCAATGTAAACATTACATTTACATCTCACTGATGTAAACATTAAGTATGAGATATTCCAAGAGAAGCGTTTCCGTTCTAAATGCCTCATTTTTTGCAGCCCATTTGAAAGTTCTCTCATTTTCAGGACTTGCATGGCACCAGAATCAACATAACCTAAGTGTAGCAAAATAAGGTATCTTTAGTAGCTGTAGTTCAGCTGAATGCTTATGGGTTGAAGCATTAAAGCCCTTGGGGGTTAGAAGAACTCTGACATATTTGAAAGTGATTTACTTTATGGCAAAGGGAAGCATCGTTATCAGAAGTATTCACAGTCCACATGTGAAAGTAAGTACGTAAAACTGAGTTGTCTTTAGGTCTTTGGTCCTGTTTGATTAAATACTACTTGAATTATTTTTCTGAAATTTTCAATAATTTTTAAAATATTCACATAACTGCATAGAACAGTCCAGCTAGCAACATTTATATATCAAGGTAGTAATTATTAATGTGTTTGGAATTCTCAAAGGATGAAAAGGATGTTGAGATCCGAGTTCCTTTTACAATCAAATATGTGTTAGACCAAGTAAACCAGAGCACTACAGTCTACTTAAATGAGTCACTAGAACATCCTGAAACAGGTATCTTAAACTGGTGCGAACCTTTGCACCAACATAACAGATTGTTTGGCATCCTGAACAGCTGTGTTTTTGCCTTGTAAGCAAGTGGTATCACAAACAGGAGTAAGAAATGCAGTTTCAACCTATCTCAGGAAAAAACACATCTGATTTTATGATGACAGTCAGGAAGATGTAGAAATCTCCAGCAGGAAGGAGAGCATAACAAGCTGTAGTCTGGGGCCGGAACCCTCTGAAGGTGTTTTGCCACTGACAGGACATTTCTATTCTGTCTTTCAGAACTGCTTTAGAAGGCTCCAGTCCCCTCAGTTGAACTGAATCTGTTGTATATATAATGTTGTGCTGCAGCCTATAACCAGTAGAAGAAGGAACAAGCAAGTAGGAAGGAAATAATTTTGAAACCAAAATAAAAAACAATCAGCACATTTGACAGTAGTGGTCAGTAAAACAGTGGCTATTAAACAGTTCTAATACTAGTCCCATTAACACCAACTAAAATCGCATGCTTGTTTCCATTGTTTACAGGATGAGCTACGCAAATAATATAGAGCATTAAAACTATTTAACTAACACATAATAAAAGATAGCCATGGTATTACCTAGAGATTTTCTTAGCTTGTGTTTTTGTTAAACCCAGCTCCAACAGAGAGAAGTCACCTTCTACTACAGGATCACTAATGATGTCGGTAACACCACTCAGACCAGTAATTTGCAGGGGATCTTCCAAAGAGCTAAAAGTCAGGCAGAGGAAAAAAGTATTACTAATTTATAGTAGAATATGCCTTTAGGTACAAGCAGCTAAAATCCTTCCTTTTATGCTTAGAACAAGAATATTCAGGTTCTTTTACCAGAAGCCTCTGGACTGAATTTTCTTTCCCCTACACCTTTGTTAGTGCGCACAAGCTATACTTGGATCACGTATGTAGATGTGCTGTTTTTAAAAAGTTATCAGTCACCACCTTAACTTTGCTGTCATCATGTACACTTCAGCCAACTTTGTAGCTCCCCTGTGAGAACAGGACAGGATGAGCGTCAGGGGTATTACAGCAAAGAGGGCTTTGAATAAACCATCCAGAAATATGACCCCACTCAGAGCTGAACTGCCTGAGCTCCACCAGGGTACATGAACATTGCTGGCACAGAGGAGGCTGAGCCTGGCAGCCCAGAAGGCCAGGAGCACCCACAGGGTTTGTACTGCTTGCCATGCTGAGATATGGCTGTGGGATGCTGTCAGTTTCAGAAACCCCAACTCTCAATGGCCGCCTGAGCAAGAATCAGTGTGAGTGACAGAACAGTTTTACCTAAATTCTATCCATTTATTTCCTCTCTTCATCAGTTTCTCTCAATATAAAACAAATCTCACGTAGTTTACAATTACATGCTACAGTTGCTTCAAGTTACTCCTCTGGGTAAAAATCAAGATCTGCTAAAGTTTATTGCCTCACACTCATCTTCAAGGTTACGTAATCACTCTCTAATTTACTTCAGTCACAACAAGCAGGTCCACTTAACATACTTCAAAAATAAACAAAAATAATTTGTTTTGCTGCTATGCTTCAAGCAAATAAAATAAAGGTAGGTAACTGAGCAGAATAACCAGGAAGAAAAGGAAGCCAGCTAGTGATTTCTACTGCACAACTGGATCCGGAAGACTAACAGCAGTTAACAATAAAAATATCTATGTCAGACCATTTTATTTAATGCATAAGTTCACTCCAGTTTTGGAATTTTCAGTTTGTTGCTTTACACTGTTCATATGGTAACACTTCAAAAACTCTGTGGTGATAGCTGGTCTCAGTAGATGACCATTAGCAGTAGTTACACATACTTGTTCAAAATCAGTGTTTTGCAAATAGAAGAAATAACAAATGCACATAGACAATTACAGCATCTATGTTAACAGCTCTGCTACTTCTAACTAGAAAGCAACTTTGAATGGTTCTGCAGCTTCTGCATAAAGTAAATCTACCAGGCACTACCAAAGGCAGAGTAAATGGCTGAAAATAACTAACAAAAAGGTTTTCATTTAGTTTGAAAATGAATGTCTACATTTTTATCTAAGTTATAGTTCCACCTTGACAGTTCTCTTTTTGGTAGAAGTTTGAAGTAAACAAATTTTCAACAAAACCAATTTCAAAACACATACCTATCACATAGACCTCCACACACATGAAAGCCTGAAACAGAAACAACCTTTGTTAATAAAAGCCTTGCACTTGTACACAAACTAATACATACGTTTAACAGCCTGTGGGACAAAATACAGAAATGTATCAACCTGAATATGTCAACTTCAAAAACAAATGAATATGGTACATAGGCCTAGTGATCTGTGAGAGAGCACGTCATCAACTGCCAAGTTAATACAGAATGTTCAGAGAACTAATTAACAGCTCCCTGAGTGACATGGATAGTTTTGCTAGGAAGACAAGATCACTGTTGTCAGTCTTCTGCCATGATCAAGCTAAGCTTAATTTCCAGTTAGTTGGAACTGGTATCTGTTCCAATTAACTACAGAACATTTTATGGAAAAATCAAAACAACTACAACTTACTTGAAGAAGCTAGGCTTCAAACTCCTGGAATTCAGGAAATGTAGGTGAAAAGCAGTATGGATGTCTCAGAGGAAAAGCACTATTATGCTTCCTAAGCTAAACTGTACTCTCAAAAAATTATAGTTGAAACTTAGTATCACCTACAGTTTTCTTAGCTTGCAAGTAACAAGCTCATACTTAAAGAGAAAACTGTAGAGTGTATGACTTTATAAATTTTATCTGGGTTTGCCTGCCATTTGAGATTCACTTCTGTATGCAGATACAGGAACCACGTTTTAACACCTTTTAAGATAGATTAATGCAAGTGTGACTGTCAAATGCATGTTCATCTCTACAAAGTATGTATAATTTTTAGAACCTTGAATGTAAGCAATGGAGGCAATATGCAGGCAAAATAAGACACTCTACATTTTTAAACACAGACAATAGGTTGCTTGCATAGCAATTTTTCCTCCTTCTTTTAATTCTACTACAGTCTTCATAATTGCAAAAATCAATTTACTGTCAGTTTGCAAAATTGAGACCCCATAAAATTATGTTTTAGGACACAGCCAACAGATACTGTATAGTGACATAAAACAATTTATTTTGCTGACGTGGGTTGCATTTAATTGAGATCTCACCTCTCTAGAACACAGAAAAATGATAGAGACAATAAAGACAGCTTTGGGAGGAATCTGTGAGTGTTCTGTGACACTGTGCCTATTCATGAGCACTTGACTAAATAATTACAAATCAGCATAGTGATGAGTTTCAGTTTAACCCTAAGTTACTCAGTTTTGTTCAATAATGGTAATTTGAACGCAAGTACAATTCACTGCTGATCTGTTTCCAAAGCTTAGTGATACTGTTCCATCATGTAACACATTTATGCATATTACGAGTGCACATCCATGAAGCCGTTCTAAATAATGCAAATCTAGAAAGACTAAAAACTGAGTTTTACTAGCTCCTTGTGTTACATACCATTCCATGTAACAGCAATCAGAAAGTAATAGGCCAGGAAGAAAAGGTTTACTTATTTTTAAGAGGAGAAACAGGGAACAATAAATATTAAAGATTATACCAGAAGATGACTTTACACCACTGGGAAAGTTAGAAGCAGAGACTTCAGAGGCAGGAGAGTGTACTTCCAATGTAGTATAACTGGGTGCAGGATGTTCAAAGTTTAAGACCTTGTTTTCATAATCTGTAACATCTTCAAAAATCATGCCCCTCAAATAATGTTCTGGTTCTGTGAAAAAAATATTGTAATCAGTGTCGACCAATGAAAAACTCCATAATGCAAAAACTATCACTCATCTATATTTGTTAGCAGCATTATTTAGTTTATCTGTTAAACCTAAACAACCTAAACGTACATCAGTTGTGCCTCCCTATGAAAAGGCACTACCAGAGCTGTGATACATGTACCAGCCCTGTACACTGAATAAAAAGACTAAAATACGAGCTGCTCTGTGTGAAACTAATGGATATCGTAAGTATTGTCTTATGTATAAACATAGAATAGAATCATAGATATAGCATGATTTGTTTCTACCACTTTGTATTAACTTTGTAAGTAGATTAGACTATGTTTTGGTATGAATGTAAAATGGACCTGAAATATGTAGCCTAGCATGCTCCTTCTTGGCACAGTACAGAAGCTATAAGTAAATAGGTACTGCAGTTAAGTTGATATCTGTTGATTTTAATAAAAATGTACATCACAACTAAATAGCCACCAAAGTTGCATGAAAAAAATGTTTCTTTATATACACAAAGAAAAATGAGGACAAATTTCATATCCTCTTATATCAGCAAGCAAAGCACCATAAGCACCATGTTTTGATTAGATGACGTAATAGGAATACATACTATCACCTTTAAAGTCCTATACCCACATCCTGCATAACCGTTTTGGAAAATATCAAAGTATACAGATACATTCAAATGCATTTTTGTTCAAGCAGTACCCATAACACTCAAATTTTCTATCTTTATTTTTACTTTTGGTGCATATTTCAACACCACCTTTTGGTCCAGCATTAAACTTCATCTGTATTTAAAAGTTAGTCAAGTTTAATATTCTATTGCAAATTTACTGTCCTTACGTTAACTGAACACATACCGTCATCAATGATTCTAACATCTTCAGAGAATGAAGGATGAGCACCCATTTCAAAATCTTCTATTATTTTCACTAGCTATAAATGAAACAAAAAACCTAAGTAATGATACATTCCTCAAGGTATTTCTGAGACTCATGCTGCAGATATTAATGCAAAGTTTGCTTAAAATAATTTGTTTTCCTCAGAACCTTATAAACATTTAAATGGAGTATCCTGATTAAAAACAAAGTAAATAGTTCAGGGACTAAAGTATAAAGTAGCTCAAGTAGATGAATTTCATCTAAAGAGTTCAACCTTCTGGACTCTTACTGAGAAACATACATATGAACTGTACTATTCTTGTAAACAGTTTTACTTCTATTGATCACACTATTTTTGTTTTTAAAATACCTGGAATTTTCCAATATGTCTTACCTAAAAAACATAGAAATAAAAATATTTCCATATTCTTCACAAGTCAGGATTTTCCTGAAGTTTAAAACTAGAAAGTGAAAACTAAAACTAATGGTCAATGATTGAAAGAACAAGCCTGAAAACTGATTTCTAATTTTTAAGAAATTCTTATAGAAGGAATGACCAATTGGAGTGCACTGAAGAAATTTGGTTTATCTTCAGTATTTGGCGAGATATCCACAAGAAGTTTGAAAATCCAAATGCAGTGAAATGCTGAAATAAAGAAAGAATATCTGAAGAATTTTTTCACTACAGTCTTTTAAAACTCTGGCTAGATAATCACCTTGATAAACAATATAAGTGATGAAATAATCCACCTCAGTGTACTAACTGTGTGTAGGTGACACAATGAGGTCCTTACATTTCTGCAAATATGTGGAAGGACAGACAATGGACACTTAGTTTGACTGATTATACAAAAAGTAGATGTTCTGGAATTACACAGCACTACTGAATTCATTCTGTATTAAGCCATGTCTACGGAAATGGGAAACTGACTTAGTTTTCTTGGTGTGCAAAGAGAAAGAAAATTTTTTTAGCAGCCAAATAAAACCAGAATCTAATGGCTCATTCTTAATTAGTCACTCCCAGTTTGACCTAAACTTAATAAAAAAGTCAAAGTAATGTGAAGAAATCACTGCTAGCATTCCCCATTTCAAATACACCTAAAGTCAGCCACACCTGAAGGTTTAGGCAAGTTAAACTAGATAAAAGTATGAAGAGGTTAGTCCATTGAAAATTTTTAACTTTTTAGCATTATCTCTGTCATGACCTATAAAATAGTAATTCCTGAACTATATGTAGTATCATCTGACTACAGGATGTCCAAAACGTATTTTACTTCTTTAGATTTATAAACACATTAAAATGCAAATATTTTATGATATAAATAGGAACAGGTTTCAGAAATACTCCTGTAATATTCTGCAGAGGCACAGTATCTTTGCCAAAAAGGTCTCCTGCTCAGCCTGAACTGTTGTGCTATTCCATTCTCCCAGTTACAGAGAAATGAAATACATTCTGCACATTCACTAAGAACATCACAACTCTGGCCAGCATTTGGAGCACTGTAATAACTGACAGCCAACAGATGCAGCATTAAACATGAAAGAATTGTATATTATTCTCAATGTCTCTCAACATACACTAAGCAGATCTGAAAATACACCATTCCAAAATGTAAATGTTGTCCTTAGCTGAAAGAAGTTACAAAATAAAACTGGTTTTAGACACAACAGTTAGCAGTCACAACTCACAGGTTTGGTATTTCTGAAATCCTCCTCCATATTTTCTGTTATGTTCTGTAGTGCCTGTAATTGCATATCCATTTCCTGCTGCTTTGTAGAAAAGTAGTCTTTGCCAATTACTTTGGATGGAAGTCCTGAAGAAGGGAAAGTTCTGTCATCTGCATGTACTATGTTCCAAGTTACACCATCTCTAGCAGAATCTGACTTCTTATATTCCTTTTGCACTTGGTGTGGTACAGGTTTCAGAGGATCATCTTGAAACAAAAAAACCCCAATCAATCAACAGTGCACTATCACCACTGAACAAAATGTAAACATTCAAGTATTGCAAGTAATTAGGCATATCTGTGCTATATCTAAGAGTATGCTTCAATATGCAGGAGCCGTCACAACAGAAGTTGTCAAATGTATTAATGTTTTTATTAAAAAAAGCAGGAGGTGAGTAGGGAAAAAGCTGCAGGTTTTCTGTGGGAGGTTAAGAGTATAACAACAAAACTATACAGCTTTTTTTTCTTGATTTAAAAACAAAGTGGCTTACCTTCCTTCTGGAGCACCTTGGGTGGAATTGCATTAGTAACAGAAGCTGCCATGTGATGAAGTTTTGCAGTAGATGGAATTTCAAACTTCTCATTTTGCTGCGCAATAGCTATCTCTTCTGCAGATTCAGGTATCATGGGCAAATTGTTAAGGATGTTACTGTCTTCAATATCGCTCACACAGATATATTCACGGTCACTCTAAACAAGAACAAGATTATGAAGAATTATACAGTATATGTTTTGCATACATTGTTTACAGTACATTGTTAAGCATTTCCTGTGTCTACCTCCTCTACCACTGTGATTTGCAAGGCTTTTTGTTTTGGAAACAAAATACTTGCAATCTTCCCTACAACTAACTCATCCAGATATAAACCCCAATTCATGAGGCAAGACAAACAGTATACTTAAAATGCGTTTTAACGATATGTACATTGGATCACTAACCAAATCAGGGGCATCTGACAGAAAGGATGGTAAAGGTCTCTCCTTCACTTCAGTGGGGAGTGTCAGGTTTGAATACATGTCTGGCGGTAGTATCTCAGGGGCACTAGATAATTCTGTGAGAAACAAGAACAATAGTCAGTATTATATTTACAGCAAAACCCAAGATACTTCAGACAAATTATTTGGAAACAGGTCTGCATTCTCCAAATGATAAGAAAAGCTTTGACCAACATTTCTTTTAAAAAAAGTAAATATAAACAATGTTTCTTTAATGTTTGCTTCTAACAATAAATTACTAAATTATTTTTCATGTTGGTCATAAACTAGAACAAATATGCTCACTCAGCAGTACATATACAGAGATACTGAACGCTATGTAGTACAATTTATCAAGGATTTATAAAATGGGGGGATAAAATCCAAACCAAAATAAGTCTTCTTTAGACCAAAATCAAAGTTACCTTCTGTTTTTTGTTCTACAAACTGACCCTAAAGATGACTTACTGGAAATAATTGAAACTTGTTCTACATAACACTAGCTTCCTAAGATTAACTGGCACTAAAATCAAGCTAAACATCCACAAATGTACCTCCTCATACAGGAACACAAAAGCATAGTTACACTGCACCACGAAAAATTCCAGCCAAACTTTTCATAAACAGTATTACAATTATTTCCCATTTCAAGAAGTCAGATAAATCATCATCATCTTACATATATCCTGCATTAAGCTACCTCATGCACAAAAAAACCATGTTAAAATCCTAATATTTTTATAGACTTCCCAAACAACGAATGAAGTGGAGAAAGACTGAAGCCACACCTGACACAGGAACAGACATGACTGACTCATTTTTTCGAACTTCCAAAACTTCACTTCCAGCACTGATTCCAACATCCTGATATGATTTGAGCACTTGATTAAAAAAAAAACAAAACACATGAATTTAAGGAAGGTAAAGACACCAATAGCATTATCTGAATATACATTTCTGATTTATCAGCTCACAATCAAAGTCAAGTTGCAGGGAAGAGACATGTGAAACATTGTCTAAAATGTATTTAGATAAAGTCAAGCTAAGTTAAAAGAAGCTTTCAGAAAAAGTCACAGCAGAACTGACTTGCAGAAAGTATAGGGAAAGTCGTACATAACTGCATCAGTAGTGTTTTTATTTATAATTATTTTAACTAATATTTTGTAGTTTATATTCCAATATTTGCTGGTTTAATGTTTTTTGAAACAAAAAGCTGCAGCATGAAAAACTATTTTTCCCTTTAAAAACTTACTCCATTTTGGAAGCTGACCAAATACCACAATTAACAAGAAACAACACTAGAAACAGTTGGCTTCTGTAGGTCACAGAGGTAGCACTTACCTGGGTGAGTATTTGTACTTGCATCTTGAGTTTCTGCTGGTTTTTTCCCTGTAGAAGCCATATAATGTAGATCTGCTGAAGTAGCAACTGCTTCCCCCATCGTCTCTAAAATGTGATAATACACAATTGGCGTCTACAAATAATGCAAAAATTAGAAATCTATGAAAGCAATTATATTAAAAACTACATGCTCCACCAAATTTTTCTATTTCTGAAAGAATTTTAACCTTACAGCATTCTTCTGATGAATCAGCCACACGAACAGAAATCATTGTGAACCATAGTTATTGAAAATCACACAGTATATTATTATTTAATGAAGCCCATTGTTTAAAAACATAAATACAAGGTTATCACTTTTACGAAAACTTAAAATACTTCTGTCATTTTCAAGAGAATTATTCTCAGTTTACCGATAATTGATATGAGACTGTAAATTTGCCTGCGTCTCTCTCCACATCAATCCCCTAAAAACTGACAATCCCAAAGAAAGACTGAATATCTGTTGCACACCCTGAAAGATTTTTGTGATCTTCTGGGGAAAGATTCCATAAGCCATTACACTGTAGTGCCCAAAGACTATATGATTTTTTGTTTTAATATCTTGATTACAATGGATTTTTCCTTTGAAATCTAACAAATTTCTGTTCCTTGATTTACTTTTTTAAGCACTCAAGGCATTAAAAAGACTTATACTTGCCAACTGAAATGAAAAAACCATCTCGAACGCAAGATGCAGATTTTGCTTGTTGATCCTAACAAAGAGAAAAAGCATTATCTTAAAAAAGTTCCAATGCCAATTAAAGGCTTTCTTGAAGATGTTAGCTTTCCAATATACCTCCTTTCAATAAAAATTTGGAAAAAAAATAAACATTGTAATATACTTTTCTTACCCCCTTTTTAAATTCTTCTAATCCATTCCAACTTAGTGGAATTACTGACTATGTAACATTCTTTCCCATATGCAACTTGGGGTGACCTGCAGTAAGACAAATTCCTCATCCTTCTTCGAGTATGTGTTATCTGTGCTGTACCATAATTAACATTTCCCAGCCCTGGTGAGGCTCTCCAACTGCTATACTGGACAGGGAAGTCCCAAAGAAAGTATGATATGGACCAGAAAGAGTCTGCTGCTCAGGGTAGTGATCTAGCTTTAAATCAGGTAATGTTCTAGCTTGAAATCTGGTACTTGCAAGGATACCTCAAATACATTAAAAGGTATCAAAAAGGCCTAGGTAAACAAACAGTAGAAGTGCATAAATCAAAATCCAGCTTGATAAACTTTCTCTTCTCAATTTCTTGGCTGAGACAGAATTGAGACCTCATGCACCCCATCCTCCCTCTTACATTGTCATCATCTAGCCTCATGTGAAAAGAGTGATGCCTAGGCCATTTGTCCTAGTGTTACTGCCAGGCTAAACATATCTTTATTTTTGTTAAGCTAGTAGTGTGTATATATTTACATATAGCCAAATACTCTATCAAAATAAACAAGTTCATGTCTTAGGAAAAACAAAATTTTTTTAGATTTCAGTAAAGCTTTCAATACTGTCTCCCACAGTATCCCCCGGGGACAAACTGTCCAGCATACAGTTTGACAAACACAGAATGCGATGGGTGAGCAACTGGCTGAGGGGTCAGGCCCAAAGAGTTACGGTAAATGGGGTTACATCAGGCTGGCGGGCAGTCACTAGTGGGGTTCCCCAGGGCTCCATTTTAGGGCCAGTTCTTTTTAATGTTTTCATAAACAACTTGGATGTAGGACTAGGTGGTGTTGTGAGCAAGTTTGCAGACGATACTAAATTGGGAAGAGCTGCTGATGCCATTGAGGGCTTGCAGAGAGATCTGGACAGATGAGAGAACTGGGCCATCACCAACCACATGAAGTTTAACAAAAGCAAGTGCCGGATTCTGCACCTGGGAAGCGGCAACGCTGGCTGTACAGACAGGCTGGGGGGTGAGATGCTGGAGACCAGCCATGCTGAGAGGGACTTGAAGGTCTTCGCTGACAGCAAGTTGAACATGAGCCA
>VWZZ01004220.1:107158-151047 GCA_013399095.1 Psophia crepitans | reverse complement strand
CCTCACCTTGAGTACTGTGTGTAGTTTTGGGCACCACAGTACAAAAATGACATAAAACTATTGGAGAGTGTTCAAAGGAGGGCAACAAAGATGGTGAAGGGTCTAGACGGGAAGACGTATGAAGAGAGGCTGAAGTCCCTTTTTCAGCCTGGAGAAGAGGAGACAGAGGGGAAATCTCATCATGGTCTACAGCTTTCTCACGAAGGGGAGCAAAGGGGCAGGTGCTGATCTCCTTCCTCTGGTGCCCAGCCATGGAACCTGAAGGAATGGCATGAAGCTGTGACAGGGGAGATTTAGGTTGGAGATCAGGAACAGGTTCTTCACTGAGAGGGTGGTCGGGCACTGGAACAGGCTCCCCAGGGCAGTGGTCACCGCACTGAGCTTGGCTGAGTTCAAGCAGCATCTGGACAACACTCTCAGTCATCTGCTCTGATTGGGCTGGTCCTGTGCCGAGCCAGGAGTTGGACTCGATGGTCCTTAGGGGTCCCTTCCAATTCGGGATATTCTATGATTCTAAGAAAAGCAATCTTGGAACACTTTATAAAAATAAATCTGTTGTTTACAGAAAATCAAGTATATGAATGAAATATACTGTTTCTACGCTACAGCCTGGATGAGATAGATTTAAGTGATTGATTTGGTTCCATTTCCTGCTTCTTTCTTTCCTGTTAATATTTGAGTAGAAAAAGGCAAAGAAAAAACCAAACATTTTTCTGTACCCCAGTCCCTGATTCAACATGCATCACTGTATCACTAAAACTGATGATCGAGTCATCTGGGCAGAAGGATACACTTGGTTTCTTTTTTTCCTCCTTCTCTTCCATTTGTTTCTTCTCACGCCTCTTTTGTCTGTCAACACATGAATGACAATTAAAAAGTAAGAACTGCATTGAAATAATAGCAATATTTCTTAGAAAATAATGATAGGTATTTGTATTAAGAAATATATACTGAAATAAAGGTGGAAAAACCACAATGGCTGCATACAGATCAATTCAAACCACTACTTTTGCCTACCAGCAATCTAGAGAAAATTGTTGTTGGAACTCATAAAAATACTTATCACACCAAAATCTGTTAATTGTCTAATATGCTATTTATATCAAATATTACAAACTCCATAACACTCCATATCTTTATTTTGTGTATAACAAAATAATCACTACAATGCAAAATGCCTGTAAGGAATCTATAACCAATACTTTAGCAAGAAACAAACCTCTTGTCATTGAAACTTTCTAATTAACTGTTTTATTTAAAAAGTTGCAAATTTTCTTTAGTGTCTGGTAAGTACAACAATTGTAGCTTCAAGCATTTCAGCTGATAATATCAAAACAGGTATTCTACATTCCAGCTGCAGTCACTTTTGTTTCAATTGTTTTTCACCTTAAGAGTGAAAAACTCATCTTAAAGCCTTTGTTTCCAACCGCCACGGTTAAAAGCATCATAATCAGAAGCAAGTGTTCTATTCTAGATGCAATGATGCCATCAACTCTTCCATGGAAAACACAGATCTGTGAAACATCAATAATCTACTGACATTATATAAGAGATGAACAAAGATAAGACTGCAGCTTAAAAAAACCTGTTTTAACTACTTGTGCAATCAATTAACAAATAATGAATCGCACTTCCAAAGTAATAATTAAGATACCCAGCAAAACACAAATAAAATAAAATAAAAATAAAATAAAATAAAAATAAAAATTAAAATAAAATAAAATAAAATCCCTTCAGTCAGAATGTTGCTGATCCAGAAACAGAGCCTGTATCTTGAATTATATCGAAAAAGCGCAACGCTTTCCTTCTTGAGGATTACTAGAACAGTGACAATACGTAGTGCAGACGTAGCCTATTAAGATTCACAGTGTAAGCAACAAAGCATTTCATAAACAGCATACAGCAAACAGCCAGATGACAAGAAGACTTTAAATCCCAGATACCAGTATGAAAAACATTTTGCCTTGAATCTTCTTCCATCAGCCTGGTAACAGCATCAACCCCTTCACGCCCTACTGTTACACTTCTCCTGCTGTGTCTTTAACAGTATTTGCTATTTCATTCTCCTCCAAGAGAAATACACCCAAACCCACTTTATTTGAAGCTTCTGTAAACACTCTTACTGATTTCAAAGGTAGAATGTATAGGTTACCACTAAATCTTTCAAAACAAAGACCCACTTTAAAAGTTTGTCTTGCCTTTTTTTATTATTCTGCACACCTCTTAGTTCAAATGGTTCAACATCAGTTTTTAGTAACTGGATAGGTTCAGTTTGGTCTTGTCCAAAGGAAGTACTGGGCACAGTATGATGCTGCTGGCGCTGCTCAAATGCAATGAGATCTTGAAGAGGAATGAGTTTTGGTGCCTGAAAGTGTTCAGAGACAGAAAGAAGCAAAAATGAAATGACAACACAGAAGACAGGGGAACCCTAGTCAGATTGGATGAAATGAGCAGGTCCACTTTGGATCTCAGTTACACAAAGACAACTCCTGTAGGAATTTTTAGAGAAAATGAAAACGTAACATTAATAGCATCAGATCAGAATCTCAGCTAATGTGTACGTATTTTCTGGAAGTAAATGAAAAGATACTGATTTTCTCCACAGAATGTATTTCACTAATATTTGTATTTCTAATGCAAGTAGTTGAGAATGAAGTTAGGAACCATGCAATGTAGACAAGGACTGAAGAAGCACCTTTCCAGGAAAAACATGTCCCTTCTTTTCAACTGGAACGTGCAGGCGTATGAGAGTCTATCAAAATAACATTTTTCAAAACATGAAGTTCTCAACATCCAGAAGACAAGGGTTTCTTACCAAGTATTTTAGCATTCCATTTCTACCCTTACAGAAGACGATTTCTTAACTGCATCCTTTGTATTTCTGTAAATAATTCTATTTAAATTTCTGTAAAAACAGAACTATTTTTACTATATAATTATTATCCAGTATTTTAGATAGTAAATTCCTTACATTCATACTAACGGGCTGAATGTTGATAAAAAATGGAATGTGGAATCAATCTAATTTAAATTTCCAAGATTGCAGCCTGCATGATATTGACATATAACAACATACTTCAGTTCCAGATCCCTTCTGGTAGCTGTGTTGAACACTTCCAAATTCCATAATCTGGGAACATCAACTTATTTTTGATAAATAAGAAACCATGAAACTGAAAAAACCCTACAGCTTAGAAAAATAGAATATTAAAATCTAATACCTTCTTTTTTTGCAGTAATTTAGCATGGAGTAGTGACATTCCTGTGTGCTGTGGTGTTTCTCTACAGTCAGTCTCCTTTGTTGCAGGTTTAACAGGTATTAAAGTAGTAGTGATTGGCTGCCTTACATCTGATGGAAGTCTAGGTACTGAGTCAAGTTGCAAGCGCAACAGTGGAATACCAGTCAGGGCCTGAGTCATCACTGCTTTGTCGACATTCACATTTGCAGTGAACAGCTGCTGAGATGAAACTTCTTGCTGTCCTTCACACTGATGTAGACTCAGGTGTTCGGGAGGTCCTTCATGCACTGTTTCTGCCCATCTTATCTCTTCATCATGCATTTGCCTTGGGATCTCATGGTAATATCGACTGATGTTCAAATCTCTTGACTTACTCTTCCTTGGTGTGTATGATGACTGATGGTTCCATAGGGAATCTGATGAAGTCCAAGCCACTCGTGGTACCTCGGGTGGTCCTGCAAAAGCTGATGACATTTCTATTGGATGTAGAAATGCTGGTTTGAAATGATAACTTGATTCAAGCTTAAGCAAAGGAAAGCCATTTGAGTAATTCAGTTTTTTTTCAATAGGGATAAGCTTTGGTGTTTTCTGGATGTCTGAGGAAGGAGCTATGAGATGAAGGGGTTTAGTAGTTGCTGAAGAATGCAAGTCTTGAGATGGTGGCATAAATCCTGTTTTGCTGCTGTGGCTTTCCAATAGGCTTAAAGAAACATTCACATCCAGACGATTCTAAAACAGAAAAGCACACACAACCGCATTTTCAAATACGTTGAAATAGCAATGATATGCACCACAATAGTATAAATCTGTCTTCAGCAACTACTACAAAAACATTTCCTAATTTAACAGAATAGATAATGTATCAAATATACAGAACAGCCTTCATAAACAACACTTTGATATACCTACTTTCCTGTGGCCATTGTTGCTTTCATCTCTTAAAATATTCCCTGGTTGAAAATCAGAGCTCCTTTGAACAGTTTTTCCTTTGTCTTCCTGAGTGGGCAGTTGTGTTTCCAAAGAGCCATCACTTTCAGTAGTGTGTGCAGGCTGGCTCCCTCCCAGGTGAACAGATTGCTGCTGTTGCAAAACATGCTGCACATTTGGCAGGCTGGCAAAGGATGACTGCGCTATTTGCATTAAACTCATGAAGTTGATTTGCTGTAGCTGGATACACACATACACACAGAAAGTTAACACCGTAAACAACTTTAACAGGAATCTTAGCAAAAATTCTATGTCTAGGCCATGTTCATTATTCTTTTAATATAGGTGACAAAATAACAACATCCCAAAGTTTCAATAATGATTAATTCATATGATTGTTTATTTTACTGGACCATCTTTTATGGTACATTAAGTATCTGCCACAGACAGGTTATGCTAAAAAAAGACCAATTCCCTCACTTTTTTGGTGAAGTTTGAGTAAATGTAAGGTCACATAAAATCATCTCAATGTACTAACAAAAATTAAATCCTAGTACATTATGTGGAACTGGAAATCTCTCTCAAAAACAACCACACATAGGATACCATTAAAACAGTAATAATCACATTGTTTTAAATGACAGCGTTGGTACTATGACCATTATTTTCGATAATGAAAAGTTCTCACCTGAACTAACTTAAACATTTCGTCTTGGAGCATCTGCCTGACAGTTTCTGATATGTTTAGCTTCTCTTCTGTAGGGACTTCTTCCTTGACTTCTTGCTTCTTTGCACAAATGGAAGTATTAGAGGCAACGCTTGATGTAGTTGACACAACAGTCAGAGAAGGCTGAGCATCACTTAGAGAAATCTCTGTATTACTTAAGGAAAAGAACAAAACTATGAAAAACATGCATACTTCAGAACACTTATATGAAGTGCTCTTAAATCAATACAGAAAATTTTAAAGATATTTTAATTTTTCTAAAGCAAAATTAATTTGTAGGAACTTAATAATTTACACTGCACAATCTTCATTGGAGTGTACGTATGACATCTTTTTCCTAATGCTTCCTAATATACTAAATGAAAAACAGTAGTACTCATGTTCCATCTGATTTTTTTAGTCACAAGGATGTCCAAAATATTATCTTCACTAGAGATACAGGCAGCAAACAATGATTGAGAGAAAGAGGGCCTGGTTGGTCATAAACTCAAACAGCTGATGGAAAATGTAGAAGGATGTTATCAGCTGAAATAAGAGAGATGGCAGATTCACTTTCACTTAAATAATTAAGTGTGCCTTCATGTATTTGGAATGAAAAAAACAACAAAATTCCAGATCAGAAAACAAAACTAAAATAGCATGTACCAGAATATATTGGTATATACAAGTGGTTGGACTTGGCAGCGCTAGGTTAACAGTTGAACTGGATGATCTTAAAGGTCTTTTCCAACCAAAATGATTCTATGACTCTATATTTAATTTTCTCACAGAGATAATTAGATCTTTTAGTAGATAAAGACTATTGAGTAGATTAAGTTCTTCAAGAAAAGAGGGTTAGGATTTACATTACGTTATAAAGAAATTGAAGGACTTTACCTACATCAACAGAAATTGACCTAAAAGAGATTTATCTATTGAAGAAAAATGATGATGCTGCTACAGGTACAGGCAAACTTGGGAGGATTTTTCACAACTGAACACAATGGCCTCCAAGCATATGCAGAAATAGAAGCATAAAGCAACGGCTAATAAGCAATACTGAAAAGGTTTTGAATATGTAATAGGGGTGAAGGGTCATAAGAAATCTCTTGGAAAGCAATTAGAATGTATAAGCATGGCCTGAAGCCTTAAGTTTGAGAAAAGTTTTTTTTAAAAAAGCTGTCATGAAAAACTCAAGAAGGAAATGCGAGTAGACACACATGAAAATGGAATCCAAAGGGATGCATAGTTCAGGTCTTCCTCTAAACTGAAAAAACTCAGAGGACTGTTCTAGAGGTGAAAGCCTGAGGTCGACTTCTGACTCCTTTTCCCAGTTCCAGTGTTCTCCCTTTTTATCGAAGTATTACGTATATATTAATGTGTATCTAGCAGTTGCTGTTCGACATATACATTTTAATAATTTTATTTAGTTATTAATGTAAGTTTATAACATAGTTGTTTAGGTGTTTTATGTAACAATATATCTTCTACAGTAATATTACATAATTATAATGATACTGTCTGGAATGAGAAACAAAAAGCATCACTTCTTTTGAACTGGTAGCTCTGAATTAACATGTGTGATTTATGTGATATTCTGGACAACATGCAAGAGTGTATGATCCTCAAGAATTACACTATGAAAGGGTTTAAGGAAAGGCTACTTAGTATCACAGTTTGCAGGTACAATATACTATACCTGCAAATATTTCATAGTCAAATCTACACATCATGTTACTTCAGACTCAAAATTTAATAAGGACAGTCAGGGTTTTTTTATTATATAAAACATTATAGGTTTATCTTACCTGGGAACTTCTGCATCTTGTTTTAAGGAGAATGAGTGAGAAATAGTGCTAGTTACTGCCTCAGATACACTACAAATAAAGGAATAAAGGAAAAGTGAGTACTGTAAATACTATAATAGTCTGTTATGCTGTTTAATGTTTTTCATATTTTATAACCTCCTGAAAAAGTATTTTAATAAGTACAAGATATAATACCTGAAAGTCACTTAATCAGAGCTATACTGATCTGCATTGGTTCTACTACTGTATTACACTGCAATTTGAGCTGACAAATATTGACATTCGTGCTGTCTCCCTAGCAGTCAGAAACTGACTCAAACAAAAGCACTTGAAAAGGTTCTGGCTATACAACACAAACAGCATGGGAAAAAGAGGCTGATCTGAGTTGGCAAAAGAAAAGAAAATCCAATTTAAGAAATACTGTTAATATCACTACAATGTGCATTCCTAAAAGAGAAAAGCCAGTATCATAAAAAAATACCTTGAGGGGCATTGCATGCACAGTCATTTTTATTTCTTTCAAAACAAAAATATATCAGTCTAAAATAGTAAGAGGATTCTAAGTTTTTCTAAAATTAATCTATTTAGAAGTTTTTCACAAACATATGCACACAGGAATATTTATTTATATGCCATAACAATAGGATTTTCTAAATACTAAGACATTCAGGCACTATGTATCAGAGAAAAAGCTGTCACGACTGCAGATTTGGTGGATTCAAAAAGAAAGCTAATTAAAATAATAAAAATAGGTTGATATCTTTCTGTCATTAAATAAAAAAATCTCAAAAGACCAAGACACCTCATGGTAAACATAACAAACCCTGTGTTTACACAATATAGAGGTTTTTTCCCTTGAAAAACTTCAGAGAAATCAAATTAGGCAGTCACTCAAACAGGTGATGTGACAATCACATTTATGGCCTGTTTCTGTAATTTTATATACATCATATTATAAATGTACAGATATTTTAAAACATAAAATTTTAAAAAATATCACAATGAAGTAAACTTCTGAAGTTGTGCAAAATACCTCCCTTCCTCTTTCAGGAGCTAACAAGCTTATTGCCCATATCCATTTTCATCTCGCCTTCTGCTTCCTAGACACCAACCTTTCTTCCTTCTACTCTGTGTGACAAATTAACTGTTAAAATTTCCTAGAATAACAGCTCTCCATCTGTATTTAGCCTGAAGATGCTATAAACAACACCAGGAACCCATGAGACTTCACTGGATACCATAATCAACAAAACTACTTTAGATTTTTAAGTAAAGTTAAAAGAGAAATTAAACAAACAAACAAACAAGTGTCTCACACATTCTGTTCAGCCTTTCCTTCCTTTGTTTTTTCTGCCTTTTGATCTTCCTGGGGACTATCTACATCTGAAATGGAGACCTGCTGGAATGTAAAAAGATGCGTCTGAACTTGTAAATTTTATATCCCCCTTCTGCTTCGACACAGTATTATTAGCCTAAGGCAAACATACTTTTGATCAGTCACTTGAAAAAAATCTGACTGGAAAATAAGCAAAGTTACATACTTATTGGCGGGCAGCTACAGATCAGAAATAAGGAGATACCCTAATGGTTCACCTAGGCATCTTTCTTTTTAAGTCATTATTTCCAAATTTATATCTATACAGTACCATCTGCTAAACTCGCACCACCTAGGTAGGGATGAAAACGTAGAAACAACCCTATTATACACAAACTATCTACAAACTAAGAAACTGAAACAAATGCAGGATTTTACACATGCCACAGATTCACTATAGTAAAATGAACCGTAGAATTGAAGACCACAGTACATGTACTGTTTCTAATCCCGTTATTAGCACCGAATCTAGAGGACTATGGGTGAGTAAACCAATGGCATTGAAATTTGCATTTCAGCATAACAGCCTTTAGTCAATTTCAAACAAAGGAGACCTATGACCAAAGATGCATGAAAAAACAAGGCTCATTTACAGATCCAGATTGAGTTTTCAGACAGGCACAAAATAAACACCTTTATATATTTAATTTAAAAACACACAAGCATGCAAACAGGTGGTAGAGTCTTTGCTTAATCATCCTGTGACAACTTCAGAGACAGCACATATTTTTAAAGAAAAATAAATTGTTAATACATCTTTCTAGTATAAGAAAATGCATATTAAAATCCGGTCTATTAACCAGAAGACCATCTGTTTGTTTTCAGAAGTGCTCATAACAGATCTCACTTTACTACTGTTTAATTACTGGTGATGTTATTACTGATTTATGCAGGGAAAAGAAATTAACAATCCTAAACACTTTAAGGACTCAATTTCTTAAGTATATTGAGGAATTCAGGATATTTTGAAAAGAGTATTCATAATAATTTGATGCTCCTATGCAAGATGGTAACTTGCCTTTCCTCTCTGATGTTCCACAGGTTTGATTTTGACAGAGCTATTGGAGCTTTTTGGAGTTTCATATGGCTCATCAAAGAACTCTACAAAATAAACACAATCACGCTAAATCAGAAAACAATATGACACAGAGCACTGTGATTTCTGTCAAGTGGTCACATTAGTCCACTTTTTTCCTTACGAGGAGACAGGGGTTGAGAAACATCTCAGCAAATCCAAAATTTGCGTTATTACCAATGACGATGCACATGCTTGAAGAAAAAAAGAAAAGCAGCTTATTTTCATGGTAGGAATATGATAAACTTAACCTATGCATACTCAGCTTTTACAATTTTCAAATCATATTTGACACAGTTACATGAATATTTTTGGAAAAAAAGTAAATGACAAAATGAACTATGTTATTACACATTGTCCTATGTCCCTAGCAAAAAAGCTACAGAAGTGAAAAACTGATCAGAAAGCCTTCAGAAAGCAATCTGCCACATTATTAGTTATGATACAAAATGGACACAATAATAATTTCAATAGAAAGATGAAAACTTATTTCAATTTTTTGATTAAATAAACAGAGGGACATATAATCCTACTCAGGCAAAATTCCTACTGTTTTGTATGTCAGACCATTGTAAAAAGATATACCATAAAAACAAACCTTGTCTTTCTGATGTTACATCTAACTCCTCCTGAACAAATGGGCCCACTTCATTAAGATCTTCAGCCATAAGAGGTACAGAATAATTCCCATGATTAATTTCCTTCTTACCAAAATATTGTGAGTTTGCAGATACTCTGGTAATTGGAATTACAAAAGGTAATTAACAACAGAAATAATATGAATATCTGACTTAGTTTAAGTATGCTGTTCCTGTCAGACCACAGGCTAGAGCATAATTGTAGAATCAACACTGCTGTTCAATGTTCATATGCATTTTCTTTCTGAATGCCACTTCAAACAAGATTAATATTGTTTTTGGTATAGCTGTGATACTGTAGTGACATTAATGGTACCATCTTTCAGACAAGCTGTTTCCAGAAAAATGCAACACACATCATCTATCAAAAATGGAAGGCATAAACTACACCACAATCATCTGGTTAATATTACATTTACCTCTCTCACAAAAGCTGCCTTTATTAAAAAAAAAATTTGTCAGAGAAGACACACGATAGTGTCTCAGAAAACTGATAAAAAGGATCTTTTGTTTCATTAGTGCAGAAGATGAAATGTCACAAAGGACTTCAGGTTAAGGAATCTCCATCTTCAGAAGTATGTAAGATATTAGCAAATACCATATTTATAAATATTTCAATCTATTTTTCTGACATGCACACATATTAACATAACTAGATTGCAGATTCAGGGAAAAATAAGCTAACCTTGTGAACTCTCATCTCAACAGAAAGAAAATTACACTAAACAGTGGAAGTTATCTGAATTCTTTGAAAAAAAACCATATCAATTGTATCAGAAATCTCGACTCCATTTCCACACAACCAAGTTTATAAACAGCCATGTACAATTCACTTCATTTGCAACAGCTACATTGCTTTCTGCCTAGAGGTACATCTGCTAATGGAGAATATTTAATGTGTTTCATGCAGCTGTAAACAATATGGATGAGTTTGACTTTGCACTCAAAATTAGATATCTACCTAACACATAACAACAGTAGAACTCTTCACATTGACATGCTGCTTAACTGAGGAATTATGATCAACTACAGTTCTTAGGTTAAAAAAAAAAACCAACAAACAAAAACCAAAAAAAAATTACCCCCAACTAGTTTCTCCAAGATCATCATAGGCCTGTACACTCTGGACATCAAGAGGAGGATTCGCCAGTATGGACGAGCCTTCATCCATACTACTTTCTTTTTCTGTTCTAGACTGGGCTTCTGATAGAGATGCAAATTCTTTCAGATATTGATTATCTGGACTCTATTAATAACGATAATGAAAATGAAAATTCACTTGTTAAGAAAAAGACACTTGATACTTTAAAAAAACTCTCAATGATTTCATACAGCATGTTTATGCTTAACGTCATATCCTTTTCTCTATTATAGAGCTGAGAAATTCTGGATTTACAGTTGCCTGTGGAAGCTAAGTTTGGCCCTTTTTTGCATTTAGTGAAACAATAGTCCTCTGAATTATCCGAACGAAACATAAGAGATTTGTCGGTCTCAACTGAGCATCAATTGTCAAAGGCACTATATGACCTATATGACAAATATAGTCTAAACAAAGACACACAGTAAGATTTGGCCTTCATCACATATAATACAAAACTCTAAAATTACCACTGAAGACAGTATGAGAGGCAAAAAACCATATGTAATCATGCAGTTAGATGCATGCACAAAATTTTGGCAGTAAGCTGTAAGTAAAATATAAGTAGCACTTGTCAGAAAACAGAAAACACAAACCAAAATGAAGACAAAACTTCTACTGATTTGGGAAAAAGGCCTTCTCAAAAACACCCACAACCTGATCCCCTCAAAGCCGTTCATGCAGGCTTTAATTAAAGAGGATAAGTAGTCCACTCGTTCCTAAATATAAAATTAAGCAATACTCATCAGGTTCTTCTGGTAAATCTCTTCTTTTATATTAACGCACGTTCTCCCATTCTGTGTAACACTGCTAGATAGAAATTCAAAATTCACTTTTCCATCTTTAAATATTCCAGTGAGACTGTATCTGCACTGTCCTCCAGGACAAACTAATCTAAATTCAAGTTCCCTGAGAGAAACTATATCTTTATTCTTTGTCTTGTTTTTCCACACTCTCTCTCTCTCCAAACTAGATTTCTTCAAATATTATGTCTAAAACTAGACACAATGGTCGAACTTGAAGGAATTTGCTCAAATAATGTGGTATCTAGATAAATGACTTAGATTTTAAAACATGACTTCCAAAGAGAACTTTAATCTCCAGCCGAAGTCTTCCAAAAGACAGAATTCCAGTATTGCTGGAATGCTTCTTTTCCTACCAACCTCTAAAGGACAGGCTATTCATCAATATTCCAGGTTTTACTGAGAAGAGAACTACTAGGTAAAATGTAATTTTTATTTACTGGCTTAAGTAACTCATGCATTTGATTAACATTTACCCCATCTTCTTTCTTACCTTAGATTTTATGCTCCTTGCTTGAGATTCGTCTCTGTATAACTGTTCTAACAGCCACAAAGAAGTGAGGACAGCAGATGCTGATGTTTTCACGTGTATCATCGGGACAACCTCTTCTAAGCAATCTTGTTTATTGGAGCAATGGAATAGTCTTTTATCAGACCATCTGATCATCCACTCAAGCAATTTTGCAATATTGCTCAACTTACCCATCAATTCTACAGCTAGTTCTTCTCCTGGCACAATATCAACTATATCAACAGTTTTGTAATTGTATTTTGAAGTCGCATGAGTTTGCAGGCTAGAGAAAGAATGGTTAGGAAAGGTCTGGCTTGCTGGTGCAACAGTGACTCCTGGATTGTCACTCTGAGTTCTATAAATTGACTTGTGTTTTAAACCGAATAATCCTTCATTAGGTCCATTCAGGAGGTTACGCACAGAAGGTTCTGTTGTCTGTACCATGGACTGTACAATTCTTGGATTTTCCAAAATATTTTGGTTTTCATTACAGACAGACACTGTTTCAGGATCAAAAGATGCCAGGGTGACAGTATAGCAAGACCCTGCTCTAAACACACTTTGGCTTCTAGTTTTGCTTTGTCGACGTTTTAGTGTTGTATGAACATCAAAAAAGAGAGAGTTTAATTCATGCTTTCGAAGAAGTCCAGAAAAGCTTTTAACTAATGGAATTCCAAGGTCACTGAACTTTGTCAGGTCTCTCTCAAGAACATAACTCAGAAAGAGTTCTAAAAAAATAACATATTCATCATCGTCACGTTCAAATTCCCATGCACCCACTGTAGGCAAGTTACATTGTGTATGCATGTCTTTTCCGTCTACTTTGTCCTTATGTTTTGTTTCCCAGTTAACAGCTTTTATCTTGTGTATGGTATTTTTGCCACTTATTTCTCCATGTGTCTCATGTTCATTACCCCTGTAAGACAACAAATAAATCAAATGCCAAATCCATAGTTTTTACATAGACGGCAACTCAGCAGTATCATATATCAACGTGGTCATAGCTGACAATCATTTACACTTCAACCATGTATTAGTCACATAGTAACTGATGTATCATTGGCAGTTTTAAGATTTGGTATATTTGTAGTTGTTAATTTGATAAATTACCCAAGATGATAATTATCCTGTTTGGTGAAAAGATTACTTGACCAGCAAGAGACAACTTATTTTTTTTCTTTTATTGAAACAGAAAGCTTTCTGCTGCAATTTTTTTCATACCTTTGGAGCGAAGGTGTTTGAGGTCTTGTTTCTTCAGTAAACAAAGCATCAGAAAGTGTATCTGCTGTGTCAGCATCACTATATACCTGAGGATTCCCAAGATCACTAAGTGTGCTTCTGCTTAGACTAGTGCCTAATGAGAACCTGTCATAACAGTGTTCCTCATCATCTGCTGCTTTCTCTTCCGCTGGTTCCCAAATATTAATTTCTATGGGGCCTATGTTTCTTATTACACCTCTCAAGACCTTTGTTCTCACTTTTTCAGTAGCCTGTATAACAATAGACATAATTTCTTCACTTTCAGGACCTACAAAAAGAAAAATAAACCAAGAGATTCTTCTCAGTTTTCAATTATTTTCTCAAATTGAGACATGAACTTTGAATCATCATAGATTATAGCCATTTAGAAATACAGACAGAAACTGTGATAAAGTGAAGAAACACCATCAACTTGGAAGTCATAATATTCTGTTATTGGTATAGACATATCAGAAAGAAAATACAGGTTTTGCCACAAAACGATCTCAAAATTTTCTAACTGAAAACACTAATAATTGTTTTACATGGGGTATGAAAAGAGGTATTGTCACAAGTCAATTAATTAAGTAGGGTAAAAAAGAAAGTTTGTTTAATATTTCCTGAAGAAAGATGCATATTACCTTTGACAATACTGTGTCTGAGTCGCTGCTTAAGTCCATGATATTTATCTCTTAGTGGAACTCTTATATCTTCAGGATTAGGAAATGCTTTTACAAAAATCTCTGCCACCTGCACAAAATAAAGTATCTTTTCAGGTAGCTAACATACAAGTAACTTATAATTTTCAACAGAACTTAAACCATTACAATGTCTAACTAGTAGCTTTTACAAGAAGAAACATCTGCGATAATTTCTATTGCTTTTGTTCTAGCTTACATGTCTCTTACCCTTTTCAGTGGTGGCAATTCTCCAAGCAGACTCAAAATCACATCTTGAACTAATTCTTCAATATTCATGAACCTGCAGAAAGGAAGCATTCGACAAGCCCACTCCACTGCATTCAGACAATGCTCAACTGTGGAGGAATCATATTCATCCTTCTTCAAATGCTAAAAAAAAAAAAAAATCACCTTGCTATAGAAACATTAATTGATAAGAACAATGTATTTCAACTAGGTTCACAGAATCACAGAATCACAAGGGTTGGAAGGGACCTCGAAAGATCATCTAGTCCAACCCCCCCTGCCAAGGCAGGGCCACCTAGAGCAGGTTATTCATACATTGCGAAGTGATGATTATTCCCTAGCCAACAGAAAATAAAAGCCTCCAACTTAACAGCCTAACAGAGAAGTGTATGGTGCTAGGAGATTAAGATTGTCACGGACCAAAAAACAGCTTTTCTTTAAAACCATCTTAGGAAATACTTGCATTAACACTCTTCTGAAGAGTCTGCTTGCAGTCATTTAGAGTCAAATTTGAGGATTTGACTAAACTAGCCATAACTGATTAAATATACTGAATTACAAGTAAAATGCATACCTTTACTGTGACCTGAGTATAACTTCTTTCTTGGAAGAAAGATATTTGATCCAGCCAAGAGGCTTTTAAGATGGATCAGTTTATTTTGAAATAGTCAGTGGTTTCTCTCTCATCACTGTCACACAAAGCACAGAAAAATCAGAATATTCTACTATTTAAGAGATCCATCCTGTTTACTTGAAGCTTGATTTTTCTGATGAAGAGAAATTTTGGACTTGTTTTAAAAAGGAAGCAACCTTTGCTAAGGACTGCTAAGTTGCTAGACTAGACAGGTCAAAAATCAACATCTGTACTGTTACAGAATATATGACATATCATGTAAGTAGTTTCTTTTTCTTCCTTGACCTCTGAACTTCAATTGATAAGGGTATTAAGTAGAGAACACAACTGAATTTTAATATTTTTCATTAGTCTTTTTGAAAACAAAAAATTGGGGGTTTGGTGCATTAAATATACATTGATCAGGGAACACCCAAAATATCATAATCTAATAAAAAAAATAGTAGTAAATACTTAAGTAGACAAGTGTAGAAACTATTGCTCTTCTGGCAGTCTCTCTTCAATTATTTGGGTTAAGTACCAAGCAAAAGCCTAACTGAAACACTATTAAAAACATGTAGTTCACATGGACAGCAGTATTCAGTAGCATCAAAAATACTTACTACTAATTTTTTCCTATTAAGCAAATAAAAGTTCTCACAAAAATATACAGCAGACCTTTAGAATTCTTCTTATAGCTTTATGCAATTAAAATATATCTTTACTATATTAGCAATATAATTACCTTACAGTTGTTGGTATTTTCTCTTGCAGTTTGGTACCGCCTGCAGTTGTCAGATAATCGTTCACGAACATGAAACATCCAGCACAATGCACATAGCTCTCTGAACCAACCTATGACACAAACATGCAATATGGGAAGATTCTATGTCAATAAATGAAATAAACACCTTGAGATTTTTAGCCAGAAGAAAGGCATTAACATTATCTTAAAAGTAGTTGAAGAAAACATTACTTATTCTTGAGCTTTCAATAGCGCTCTGCATATACAACTCTTTAGTCCCATTTAGTGTCCACGTTCTTTCACATCTGTCCGATCTATAATACACACAACTCACAGCAGTGACTTTCAGATTAAGAGTTTTGATAAGTAACATAGAAGCTGGAAATGGAACATGTTTCTGCACACACTGCAGTATAATATTTCAAGCTAGCAAGATTTTTTTATTTTTTTTTCACCTGTGGATTCTGACTTGTGTTTTTTTCCAGCTCTAAATTATTCTACTTTATTGCATACAGACCTAAAATTTTACAGGTAATATCATCAAACTGATGGTCTCCAGACGATTTAGATCTATAAAAAACAGTGCGGAAATTGGAATAGCGAAGCAAAGTCTCTGGGAATGGATTCAGCAAAGGAAGAGATCCTTTCATTCGAATCTGTAGATTGTAAAAATAAAGAAATAAACAATCAAAACGGAAGTAAAAATCACTTAAAAGTTTTGTATGTATCACTTTTAAATGTACAGCCTCTCGGTTATTAGCAGAATACTGCCAAGATGAGTAAAATTCCCTTAAGTTTGCTTTCCACTTTCTTCAAATCAGTATTCTGAAAATTCATTTAAAGGAATATGTTTAGTATGAACTATGGCACAAAAATGCCTTCATTTGCGTGGTACCTGTGATGCTTATGATTACCACACAAGAGCAACAACGTATAAGAAAAACTATGATCACAGTTAAGAAACCAGTTTAGTCCAAAACAGTCAAGGCTGCTGTTGAGCAAGGCTGATTAGTTTCCCCTCTTGTTTCAGCTGCTGCTTCTGACTACCTCCCCATACCAGCAATAAGCATATGACCATGCTATGAGCAAGCAGAAGAAAATATTTGTCAGTCAGACTAGTTCCTGATCCAGATCACTGCATGAATGCTGGTGCAGGGGGGTTCAGGGAAGGCTGACAGTCACACACACACACCCTTCTGTAGCAAGTCAACCTTCTTTAAGTGCCTGTGTAACAATGACCTAAGAAAAACCTGAGTTTACACAAAACTTATTCATCAACATATTCTGAGCTTGTTTCTGTGCAAGTAAAACACACATACGTATGAGACCTTTCCAAACCTACGCTCTGTGCACTAAGATGACCGCTTTACCTGAAGTGAGCGTCATGTTGTCTGTTATATAGTCAAACTTCAGTGATCTGGAACATACTTCCAGTTAACAGCTATAACTCCACATTAAAATCAGCTTGTTTCTTTCAAATGGAGAAAGAAAAGTGTTTGTATGTTACCAGCTCGGTATGGAAAGACATGTAGAAAGAAACAATTTATGAAGTAGATACCCTGTATCTTTAAGTTCTGCTTTCCTAGAACTGAATATAGAGTGAAAAACTAGAGGACGACATGTAAAAAACATGACATCTAAGTTCAGATGAGACTGAACGCTTCTGCAATGCACCTGCAAGCTTGTCAGTAATGTTTACAACTGATAAAAAAGTTCCAAAAAAATAAGTTAAATGCTTACTTTTTGCATAACTTTTCTTGCCCACTTCAATTGTGCAGTATACCACTGTGCTGCAGGGCAGCAACAACGAGCAGCCCGGAAGAGCAAGATAATTCGCTGAAGAACACCCGACATTTTCTGACGATTGTCTCTCTCCATTTTTAAAAGAACATCATTGCAGTCCTCCTGAAAAATGCCAATTCCAAAACAACAACAATCCCCAAAATTAGAAAGGACACACACAAGCAATCTGACCTAAACATTGTTTCTGCTCCTAAGAATTCTTCCCCTCTTTAGAGCATAGATCCTTTAGGGAAAACACACAAAGGCACACATATTTTCTTTTCACTATGGTACTACTTAAGTAAATGAATGGACAGGGAAAAAACCTGAAAAGGAACCAGAATAAAGACCATGATTATTGCACAAATACATTCAAACAAAGACCCAATCAACTTCTATCATGCACACTTACTTCACTGAGAGAAGCTGGCTGAGGACAGTATAATGGTGGTGCTGGAAGATAAAGCCCATGTGGAACCAAACCATACAATTTTCTGCTAAGATCCTTGGCAGAATCCATCAAAAGCTGAAATGTCTCAGAGAGAATATCAGCATCTACCATTACAGCTGCTTTTAGTAGTTCCTGTATTGAACTAAAAAGAACATTTGCATCTTCTTCTTCAATGGGATCTATAAAATATTGAGCACAGAAACCAATAAATTAGTTGATCAGTGAATACACAGTCTTCATTCTGAAATTATGAGATTACAGTCTCAGAATTTGCATTCACCTATTACAATGTATACATCACATCTACTTGCTTTAAGATAAGATCTCTCACGTCTGAAAATAGTATTCAATTATTAATTTTAGGTTTTGCCTTTCTAGATAAAGAATTAAACTCTTCCGCCATGCATTTGCTTGGCATGACATTCTGGCAAAGAATTCTCACCAAGCAGGCATAAGCTTGGTGAGAATATAACAGGTATACTGTTAATAATGACTATAACGACTCTTATCATTGAACACGATGATCAAGGAAAGGGAAACATATTTGTCTGATCTCTTTTACATATTTGTGTGTGTCTCTGAATTAAAATGCTTGGAAGTGAGTACAGAAGAAGAATCCACACAGTGTTTGGGATATGGCTTAGATAAAGAGTAATCAACATCCATCTGCTGACAGAAACTTGAAATGTGGTTTCCAAACACAAAAAAGTAATGAACAGAGATCATGCCAGTAAAGTTTCTGTAAAATGTAAACAAGGACAGGATGATCTAGCTAACTGGAAGAACTTCAGCAGTAAAATATTAAGTTAGGTTATGTGATAAAAAGCTTGCATACACACATACAAAGGAGAACAAAAACAGCAGGTGGGACAAACCTGTATAATACCTAGACCCATCTAATCACAGTAAAAAAAAAAAAAAGATCAACCCCTGAAAGGTTCATCTCCACAAGAACAGAGATGCACAACATCAAACTGTGTACTGAGAGAAATGGACACCCTGTCCAGACCCTTTCCAGGAGAGCCATCAGCCCCAATGTCCAGGCATGAAACCCATCAAGATGAGCCAACGGGAGTATCTTGTGGCTTGAGAGACGTTACTGTCAAGGATAAGCTGAACTGTAGGATGCAAGGGAAGAGTTTTTTGGGACTGCACAAGGTTCATTATAGGATCTTCAGGAATGAAACCAAAGGTGTGGCACAGAGTTGTGGCAGCTTCACCTTCATGAGGCCCTGTCAGCACATCTATTTTCCTCAGTGAGGGACTCTCCATTTTGTGTGCCTGCATATAGGATTTTAAGTGCCAGCAACTGGAGTGGAACCATGGGTCAGAAAGCCTGTGTGTCTGGGATAGCAGCACCTGCAGAGACTGGAGCTAAGTCAAACCAAATGCCAGCAGCGGGAGAGGGCCATTGGGTCAGAGTGCCCATGTATCCATGGTGCCAGCAACAGGTTGTGTCAGTGACTCTGCGAGCTCTAGCAAGTATAAAGTCAGAGTTACTGGTGGGTAAGCAAAGCACCCTGGGAGCTTAGGGTGTGTGTATCTCACTGCTGCAACAGTGAAACCACAGGAGTGAGCAGTGACTGAAGGGACCAGAGAAGACTCGGCCAATTGCCAGAGAGACCTGCTTGTGTGTTTGCATGTCTCTAAGTGCAAGACAAGGGGATTTTGACACTGGAGGGACCAAGGAAATCATGACCACCTGCCAGAAAGACAGGTGTGTGAGTCTCTAAGGGTGAGGCACCTGGAAAGGCTGAGGATCCCAGACCAGCTAGCTACTGGATGGACTGTATACTCAAGGCCAGCTACTGTGGGGATGTGTAGACAGTGTGTGCGTGGGGCATGAGGGTATCTGGGAGTGGGTCTGTACCAGGATGGAATGGGGCTGCAGCTTTTGGGGGCTCATATATTCAGACCCCAGCAACTTGGGAGACTCAGCTACTGGGTCTAAGCCCACCTACTGGACGGATTTACATTGTACATGTAAGTATGTTTATGCAGACCTTCACCCTGACCAGCGAAAGAGGGAAAAGGGATGAAATGGTTGATGCCATTTGTGCTAGTGCTGAGCACACCTGTAGGTGTTGATCTATGTGGCCAGTTGTATATAGGTGTTGTATACGTGTGCTTGTGTATTTGCCTGCTGGGAATACATTCACAGCCTTGCCAGCTGTTGGAGCATGGAGCTGTCATGCTACAAGATACCACCCCCTCTCCCTCTAACAGAAAATCAAAAATTAAACTTCATCATGTAACTAATTTTAAGTATCATGATACTCTCCATTCTGTTAATACATCTGCATTTGCTTCAGGCATCTTTTTTTTTTTAATCAAGTTTCAATTTTCTTCCAAATTAATGTTAATATCAAATATAGTCAAATAAAGTTTTGGTTGATACACACGAAGAAGATAAGATTGATAATATGGTCCATTTTTAGAATGATCAAAGCCAAAATCCAAACCCCTGTAAAGTTAAAGTATTTGAATATTTTATAACAGTAATGCACACATTGGAGAAGACAAGGTAATTGTTTAAGACTCACAGAATACGCAGTGATATAACATGAAAAATAAAGTTATTTATAATTGTATGTACCTGTAAACTGCTTGTATTTAGTACATCCTGATGTTTCAGAAGTAACTGGCTGTCCTAGCAAAGATTGTAACTTTTCCTGAAAAGTTTGCATTGGCGACAAGCTTAATGGCAGGTGACACACTGTGTTTTTCAGTCTGAAATTGTAATAATAAACTTTTTATTAATAACAAAGTAAACCCCACAGATAATCTAATGAAGCTCTGTTAAATGAATATCTAAGACAAAATAACTAATCTTAACATGTTAGGTCCTACACTTACTAGGAGTTTGGGAATATGAATTTTTGAGGCAAAGAATATGTCTTGTTACAATAAATTTAATGCAAATAACATTAATAATGAACTAGAGTATGCTAATTCTAAGCTCAAATTTACCTTGCGAATTCATCTGAGTTCTGACAATACAGCTGGTAGGCCACACCAATTGAGACAGACAGTTTCCAGTTCCCAAGTCTGTGTGTTAACCACACAGCTTCTGGAATGAGTCCACCAATGAAGAAGAGATCAAGAGCATATTCAGCTGTCCACACAGATGAAAGTTTCTGGTCCCTGACAGCTCTGGTAACCAAACAGTGTTGTAGTGGAATAATACGAGACGATAAGTCTGTGACACAAAAAACCTACATATTAAAATTTAAATAAACCTGCATGCTATGAGATGAATAATACAGACTTTGTAAGTTCACATTGCTTTTGGATTCATTTCAGTGTACAACTGCTCTTTATTAAAGGCACACTACAGGGTTTATCTGCAGCAGGCAGATGCAGCTCATGGTACAATATATAATAGTGAGGTATGAGCAAGCCATTTTTCTGCTTAATAATATGGGATATGCAAGCATCTGGAAAACTTGCGGGTTATTCTTTAAAAATTTAATAACACTGATGGAACATCTGCAATTATGCTCCATATACTTAGGATATGCCAGAGGGTACGCCTGAGATAAACGGAAATTCTGATTTTTCCTAGTGTACCCACATTGTTTGTACTTACTGTGCTTATTGCAGGAAACAGAAAGCTACAATGCATTTTCAAGAAATAATAGTAACTGAAGACAAATTTAGTATCTCCTTGTTTCTTGAGGCTTACTTTTGTTTTCCAACGTTTTACTTCCTCGTTTTCCTGAAAAAGTGCTGATTAACATTAACTCTAAGGATTTATTTGCTTCTTTCTCAGTTTCTGTTTACTGTTGAGACAATGACATTATGTAGGGAAACATACACACTATCTGAGCTTGGGCAATGCATTTTTTTCCAAGATTGTCTCACCATCTACATGGATCTTTGCCAATGCCAAGTATTAAAATCAAGGTCTTATTTTGTATATTTTATCTGGAAAGTTGTCTCATTAAAACATCCAAAAGACCATGAAGACATATATGCCAGTGCATGTTGCAGTACAGAAACCCTGAAAATAGTCAACGTATTCAAATATACCACAGAAAATCTAATCAATCAAAATAAGTTAATATTGTAGAGAAATACCTGGCATTATAATATCAACTTACTAATATGTCCAAATAACTCTTCATTCTTGTGGACATTAAATGACTTTGACAAATTAACCCCGAAACAAAAAAGTTTCCTAACAAGTAAAATCTTTAAACAGAATTCCTTGCAGAAAATAGATAAAACATTCACTGTGACAAATACTAAAAATGGTGAAAAGCAGGACTTAAACTAACAAGTACTACTTGGGTTCAGTAACGATCCAACTTCAACAGTGCCACTGTTCTGCCGATATGGTGTCTGAGGCATTTTGGCTTCCAAGAGCCTGACCATTAAATAAGCAAAAAATGCTTTCCTCTGGTTTTTCAGTTTGGATCACACCGTATCACAGATCTCATTCAACTCTTTGTTAAGCACTGCTTTTCTCTCACTTTCAGGAGGATCTGTCAGAGCCATATCTTTAGGCAAAAGTAGTGCAAGAACCAAGAAATTCCGATGTTGCTTAATTTAGGTGACAAAAATATACAGCACTCTTTTACCTGAACATGAGATTTAGATCACTAACTTCACTCAAAGCATGGGGGGGAGAAAAAAAAAAATAAAAAAATACTGGGAGGCAGTCCTGAGGGACAAAGGCGTTCGCGAAGGCTGGACATGCCTCAAGAAGGAAATCTATAAGGCGCAGGAGGCAGCTGTCCCCATGTGCCAAAAGATGAGCTGGTGGGGAAGAAAAGCAGACTGGCTCAACAGAGGGGTTTGGCTGGAATTCAGGAAAAAAAACAGAGAGTTTATGACCTTTGGAAGAAGGGGCAGGCAGCACAGGGGGGCTACAAGGATGTTGTGAGATTATGTAGGAAGAAAATGAGAGGGGCCAAAGCCCGGCTAGTACTTAATCAGAATACTGTCACAAAAGGCAGTGTTTCTGTAAGTACATTAGCAGCAAAAGGAGGGCTAAGGAGACCCTCCAGCCTTTATTGGCTGCAGGGGGAAACATAGTGACAAAGGGTGAGGAGCAGGCTGAGGTACTTCATGCCTTTTTTTCCTCGTACCCAGCCCCCTGAGCTGGAAAACAGGGACTGGGAGCAGAATGAAGCCCCCATGATCCTTGGGGAAATGGTTAGCAACCTGCTACACCACTTAGACACACAGAGGTCTCTGGGACCGGGTGGGATCCACCCTTGTGTACCGAGGGAGCTGATGGAAGTCCTCACCAAGCCACTTTCCACCGTTTATCAGCAGTCCTGGGGAGGTCCCAGCTGACTGGAGGTTAGCAAATGTGACACACATTTACCTAGGAAGGGCCAGAAGGAGGATCCAGGGAACTTCAGGCCTGTCAGTCTGACCTCGGTGCCAGGGAAGGTCATGGAGCAGATGGCCGGTCACAAGCCCTGGTGTTCCCCACGGCTCAGTACTGGGGCCCGTTCTCTTTAATATCTTTACCAATGATCTGGACAAGGTGATTGAGTGCACCCTTGGGAAAGAGTGGCTGGAAAGCTGCTGGGTGGAAAAGGATGTGGGATTGTCAGTCAACAGCCAGCTGCATACGAGTCGGCAGTGTGCCCTGGTGGCCAAGAAGGCCAACATCATTCTGGCCTGTATCAGGAATAGTGTGGCCATCAGGAGCAGGGCAGCGATAGTTCCCCTGTACTTGGCTCTGGTGAGGTCATACCTCAAGTACTGTGTGTAGTTTTGGGCCCCTCACCACAAGAAAGACATTGAGATGCTGGAGCGTGTCCAGAGAAGGGCAACGAAGCCGGTGAAGGGTCTGGAGCACAAGTCCTGTGAGGAGCGGCTGAGGGAACTGGGGTAGTTTAGTCCGGAGAAGAGAAGGCTGAGGGGAGACCCTATTGCTCTCTACAACTACCTGTAAGGAGGCTGTAGCCAGGTGGGTGTTGGTCTCTTCTCCCAAGTAAGAAGTGATAGGACAAGAGGAAACAGAGTGAAGCTGCTCCAGGGGAGTTTAGATTGGGTATTAGAAAAAAATTGCTCACAGAAAGGGTTGTGAAGCATCGGAACACGCTGCTCAGGGAGCCACCATCCCTGGAGATATTTGAAAGACCTGTACACGTGGTGCTTTGGGAAATGTTTTAGTGGTGGACTTGGCAGCGTTATGTTAACGGGTGGAACTGATGATCTTAAAGGCCTTTTTCAACCTAAATCATAGAATCATAGAATGGCATGGGTTGGAAGGGACCTCAAATGTCACCTGTTAACAGCCCCCCTGCCATAGACAGGGATGCCACCCACTAGATCAGGCTGGTCAGGGCCTTATCCAACCTGGCCTTGAACACCTCCAGGGATGGGAGATCCACTACATTTCTGGGGAACATGTTCCAATGCCTCACCACCCTCACAGTGAAAAATTTCCTCCTATGATTCTATGATTTTTTTCTATAGATGAAATAATTTAATTGCACACATCAAACTATCAACTTATACTACCAAAAATATTTTCAATAAACAAGAGATACAAAATATTAAACACACACACCTCAACAAAAATATCTGGAAAAACTGAGTTATCTTTACAGCTAATGGTGCTGAAAGTATAAATCACCAAGTTAAAGCATGTAAAAAAAATGAAAGAGTAAAGCACAGAGAATTAAAATTATTTTAGAGAATACCTTGTTTCATGTGAAGTGGATACAGGATGTCAACACTGTGTGGGGGAAAGACATAAAGCAACTGATCTGTGAAATAGGCAGCCATGAATCGTGCCATGGATCGAATCACAGCCATAGCAGTTTCAGTATGAACATCTGCTACCATCCATAGTTCATGCTGAAAATACTTGGTATCTGAAAAGACAGATATCAAATTAAAACATTGTGAGAAAAATTATTTTACATCTGAATGCTAAAATTGTTTAATCACAGCTTATAAAATGTTTTCTTTAAAACAAGCAAACTATGGTATTATTTAATTCCTTGACAAGCTTTCACAACTTACAGAGCTTTATCTTTTACACTAATTACACATTATATTAATATTAAAATGGACCTCTAGTATCTAAATTTAGATTAGTGCTGAGAGAAAAAAATGTTTAAATTTGGAATTTTTTATTTCATACTCTCGCATAACAGAAAAACAAAGTTTCAAGCATCTGCAAAAAAAATTCCCACTGTTAACTTAGGACTGATGGCCAATCTAAAATCCACTATTTTTAATGGTTTATCACCAAAAAAAAAAGTTAAATAAATATAAAATAAAATCACATAATTTCCCCCTTCTTCTTTCCTTGAGGAGATTTGCGTCTTAAAACAGTTAACAGGGTATGTTTTCACAAGTACACAAATGAAAGTTGTCTACACACTTACTCCAACAAGTGCAACTGAAAGAACATCTGAGGATCAGAAAAAAAAAATAATTAAAACCACTGAAAACAGACTTTAGTCCATTGTAAGGAGAAAAACATGCTATCCAGTGTGTCTGTGATGGCACAGAAATTAGATATTAGCTTATACAAACAGTATTGACATATCTTATCACACTTTCATGCAATATAAACATACCAGAAAATTTGTCCATCTGACTCACTGAGAGCTGTGATCGCCTTAGAATCTCTCCTACCAGATGATCACAAAGTCCCTGAGCCTCACACAAGTTATATTGATACAGGTGGCAAAATAATATTGCGAGGTAGTATCTACTCTGAAGAAAACATGTTCTTTTTCCTCCTGCATTAAAAGAGAAAAGAAGAGCAGAAGTCCAGCTGGAAAAGAAACAATGAACACAAACACAGCAGGTTTGAAAGTACTAGTTCCTCCCTCTCCAGAAACATTTACATAAACATATACTATGACAAAGAGTGTAACTCAGGAACAGCTATTTTAGGAGATATGATCCTCCTATAGCCTCTAAGTTACTAGTGAGTTAACTCACATCCACAACAGTTTTACTTCTACAGCTCTCAGTTTCCAAAATGGTACAGTATATAATTGTTAAGACACAAAGACAGGAAAGCTCAAGGGAGCCTAGCCTTCTAAGGGATGTTTAAACCAAATGAAATTGCTTTGACATCTACCAAGCTTCCAATACCCTGAATTCTTTCTGCATTTCTCATCATAATAACCAGCAAAAAAATTTTTCTCATGATGCCTGGGAAAGGATTCTGGAGTATCTGTTTCAAATCAGCTCCTGTCTGCCACAGATTATTTTTTTACTCCCCAAACACTAAGTCTTTTGATTTTACAGTTACTAAAGGAATTGATTGATGTTCATCTGTTTTTCATTGTCTCTTTTTTACTCAGAAATGTACCTAGAGCTTTTCTGTACCAAGTACTTCATTATCACAAGAAAACTCTGATATTGAAATAGAAATGCATGAAATTATCTCAGGGAGCAATGAAACTTCAGTTTTGACTGGTCTCTATTCAAATTACAGCTTAATTTCACATGTGTTTCCTTTATGCGTCTTGCCCCCTTTTTCTGAAGGGCAGACTGAGTCACAAATAATTACATGAGGTGATCATACAATACCCCCTCCACCGCTGGACATTTTATCCCTTACCTTTTGCCTTGATTTCATAAAGAGACCTTTTCCAAATGTCCACTGATTCTCCATATGAGCCTAAAAGGAACTTCTCCTCACCTATAAAAGTCACATATATAACAAATTAAAAGCTCTACATAGTCAGTTTTACACATGCAAACACACGTGCACTTACTTGAGTATTAGATTTATGAAAAGCAGAGTAAAATATGCGAATCTTCAGGAAATTTCTGTTCTCAGAGCTAAATCTAAGTTTCAAGCATCTGAGAAAAGATAACTTTGAATATCATTCTTGCCTTTTTTTTAATTGCTAAATCACTATTAAATTAAAAAAAAAAACAACAATTCAGGTTATAATCTCTCTTACAAGGTTTCAGTAATCAAGTTATTTTTTTTAGATTATCCAAGGTTATAAAAATTAACTACAGTTAGAAACATTTTCTCTTATCTGTTTTCATATTTCCTACGATGTGGAAGATATCTTTTCATTGTAAAAAGCAGTTGTAAAATCATTTAGCATGTTGAACACATTCTTTTTCAGTGTAAAGCACTTTCAAACAACAGATCTGTGGACAGCTGCAAATTTAATCTCTCTAAATGTCACCTCTCCACCTCTATTCCCATTCCAATTTCTAATGGATTGGTCAATTCCTAAATACTTTGACAGAAAGGTAACTGTAAAAGAGCACAGCTCCTGGACAGAGAGGAAGGAGGGGAAAAAAATAATCTTACCAACAGAAGAAAAGACAAGGACAAATTTGCCGCTGTATCATGCTTAGCAGCCAGTCGGTTCAGGTACTGGCTGGCCCATCAGCATCTGTTACTCTAGCTCACCCATAAACTGTGCCACATCTATCTGGCAAATCGAGTGTAAATAAAGAACATTGCATAGAAAGGAAGAGTGGGCAGTTACACATATTGTTAGGATGAATGAAAGAGACACGAAGGAGCTAATGTATTGTATAGAAGAGAAGCTGGAAGTATCATTTAAGGGAGAGAGATCAAGTACATGGAGAGGAAACAGAATCACAGAATTGTAGAGGTTGGAAGGGACCTCGAAAGATCATCTAGTCCAACCTCCCTGCAAAGGCAGGACCACCTAGAGTGTATCACACAGGAACACGTCCAGTCGGGTTTTGAATGTCTCCAGAGAAGGAGACTCCACAACCTCCCTGGGCAGCCTGTCCCAGTGCTCTGTCACCCTCACAGTGAAAAAGTTCTTCCTTATATTAACACGGAACCTCCTATGCTCCAGCTTGGACCCGTTGCCCCTTGTCCTATCACTTAATGAGACCAAGAAGAGCCTGGCTCCATCTTCCTGACACTCACCCTTAACATATTTATAAACATTGATGAGGTCACCCCTCAGCCTCCTCTTCTCCAAGCTAAAGAGACCCAGCTCCCTCAGCCTTTCCTCATAAGAGAGATGTTCCACTCCCTTGATCATCTTAGTGGCTCTGCACTGGACTCTCTCTAGCAGTTCCCTGTCCTTCTTCAGCTGAGGGGCCCAGAACTGGACGCAATATTCCAGATGCGGCCTCACCAATGCAGAATAGAGGGGGAGGAGGACCTCCCTCGATCTACCGACCACACCCCTTCTAATACACCCTAGGATGCCATTGGCCTTCCTGGCCACCAGGGCACATTGCTGGCTCATGGTCACCCCTTCGCCCACCAAGACCCCCATGTCCCTTTCCCCTACGCTGCTCTTCAGCGGGTCAGTCCCCAGAATTGAACACAGAATTGTGTTGGGAGACACAAATGGGCAGCTGGGCTTATTAGTGTGGAAGGGGAAAGGAGGATAAGGCATAGGACGATAAAGTACAGGAAATTAGGATACCACAACACAGTGTTTGCAAAATAAATACAATAGGCTAAGTCTATTACATTAGGTTACACTAAGTTAGATGCTTAGTTGAGGCTGACTACATTCACATACACATACATGACATGCCCATGACCACAGTGATCATATGGAATGAACAGGATTTCTACACAGAAATCCGGTAAGTGACACATTCTGATGCCATCTACTTCAGAGGAACTAACAGTACAAATGGGATCAAAATTCAGATCCTGTGTTCAAATTGTCCAGGACATGATTCAAAGCAAACTGAAATTAATATAGTCTTTGTTACTTAGCTCAACAAGCTCTAAAGATTATAATACAATCTACAAGTGCTCTAGGACATGAAGTATTTAAGAAACAGTTCTGATCAGAATTTTAAGAAAAGTGTCACTATTAACGTTTTTTTAAATCTGGTGGTCAGATATTGCTTGTCATTAAGTTAGACGTAATTTTCCTAGTATTCAGTTCACCATGCAAATACTTAACATTTGCAGTTCTTTCCAAAAGTACTAACCAGCTACAGAACTAATCCTGAAATGTTGTTCTAAGGTCTCTCCTGAAGACTGGAGGGTCGCTTGTACATGACTTAAAAGCGATGAGACAACAGACTCTTCTTCTGCATTCTTGTTCACTTTTCTGTTCAGCTGCATCCAATACCAAACCACTTTCTTATACAGTAATCGCCACAGTACAGTCAACCTGTAGTTCAAGAAGTATATTATGAAAATCATCAAAAGTGAAAATTGCTTTCATCAATTTCTTATTTTCTTATATTTTGCATTATATATTGAAAACTAAATTATATTTTATGTTAACAACTACTTTCCTGACTTCAAAGTGGAGAAAAAAAACGAAACACTTTTTGCCTTGGTTTTAGTTTTCTGACCAAAAAAATATTGATTCTTCTGAATTTGTGTAAACATAGCAATCTACTTCAAGCATACAAAACGAATCCCTTGCTAGCTAAACAATGAGGAAATTAAATTACCCAGATAAACCTCAGAACAGGTAATCAGTAACAAGACCAATTAAAAACACAATGAAAGTATAATGCAGAAGAGCAAAGACAGGGAAATAAAATATTGCAGAGCATTTTTTTAGGGCTGGGAAGTCCCTGCTGCCCAGCAGAGTACTATTAGATGTACTAGTTCAGACAGATAATAAGCTTGCCGATACAAGCAAATATACATTGCCAGGGACTTGAAAAACCTTGCACAAAATTGCAACAGAACTGCACCTTTTTCTATAGCACTGTATGAATTAATAGTGGAAGCAGTAGAGTCAGTCATAAGCACAGTGCTCAGTACCTTGTGCATAATTAATCAAAAACATGGATTATCTTCTCAGAGACAACTGAAATTTGCCTATCAGATTTGCAGTGAACACCGTATTATATCTTAAGCTTATTGAAGAAATACATATTACTGTAGTAAGATTAAATTAATGAGTTATAATGCCTCTTAGGTTCTAAATCCTTGGAACAGAACAGCTTGCTCATATGATTAACAGACTTGGATTCGAGTCCTGCAGTAGATAAATACTCCAGTCATACTAATATACTTTCCCAAGAGCTGGACAGCTCGCTTCAGTTTAAATTTCTTTTACGTTTCTATCTTCAAAGAAGAAACAGCTCTTCTGCTTTAGTAAGTTTCCACACACTAGGGTTTTTCTTATTTCTCTGGGACAATATGCAGAATTAAGTGCAACCTTTGCTGACTAAACTGACATGGTAGATATATTGTATATGAGTGGCCTCTTGGTTCCACAAGAGTTTGGGACTTCTGCATGGGAAGGAGTGGAATGGACAACAGGCAGTAAAAGCTTCTTAGGGTGCAATACCAGGATTGACGCTGCACTACCAGACCTGGCATGAGCTGCTAACCCACCCATTATCTCTGAACTGACTGGCAGTAACTCGTTAAGTCACCATAACTGAACTATATTTAACTGTAGGTCTGATCCCTAATCTGCACGTTTTAATAGTTTATCATGCTTTACAATGAATACGGCACAGAAAATAAAAAGGATCTTTTAATTACTGTATAACTTAAAAATGAAATTATTGTTCCTACACACAGAATCATAGAATCATTTAGGTTGAAAAAGACCTCTAAGATCATCGAGTCAAAACATAAACCTTACACTGCCAAGTTCACCACTAAACCATGTCCCTAAGTACCACATCTACAAGTCTTAAATAGCTCCAGGGACAGCCTGTTTCAGTGCTTCTTAACCCTTTCAGTGAAGAAGTATTTCCTAATATCTGACCTAAATCTCCTCTGGAGCAACTTGACGCCATTTCCTCTTGTCCTATCACTTCTTGTTTGGGAGAACAGACCAACACCCACCTCACTACAACCTCCTTTCAGGTAGCTGTGAGGGCAATAAGGTCTCCCCTGAGCCTCCTCTTCTCCAGACTAAATAACCCCAGTTCCCTCAGTCGCTCCAGACCCTTCACCAGCTTCTCTGGACATGCTCCAGCACCTCAATGTCTGTCTTGTAGTGAGGGGCCCAAAACTGAACACAGGACTCAAGGTGCAGCCTCACCAGAGCTGAGTATAAGGTGATGATCACTGCCCTAGTTCTGCTTGCCACACTATTCCTGATACAAGCCAGGATGCCGTTGGCCTTCTTGGCCACCTGGGCACACTGCCGGCTCATGTTCAGCTGGCTGTCAACGAGCACCCCCAGTGCCTTTCCTCCAGGCAGCTTTCCAGCCACTCTGCCCCAAGCCTGTAGCCTTGTATGGGGTTGGTGTGACCCAAGTGCAGGACCTGACACCAAGCCTTATTGAACTTCATCCAGCTGGCCTCGGCCCATCAATCCAGCAGGCCCAGAACTCTCTGCAGAGCCTTCCTACACTCCAGCAGATCAACGCTCCCACGCAACTTGGTGTTGCCTGCAAACTTACTGAGGCTGCACTCAATCACCTTGTCCAGATCACTGGTAAAGATATCAAAGAGAACAGGCCCCAGTACTGAGCCCTGGGGAACACCGCTTGTGACTGGCCACCAACTGGATGTAACTCCATTCACCACAACTCTTTGGGCCCGGCCATCCAGTTAGTTTTTTACCCAGCAAAGCGTATGCCTGTCCAAGCCATGAGCGCCAGTTTCTTGAGGCAAGTGCTGTGGGAAATGGTGTCAAAGGCTTTACTAAAGCCCAGGTAGACAACATTCACAGCCTTGCCCTCATCCACTAAGTGGGTCACCATGTCACAGATCAGGTTAGTCAAGCAGGACCTGCCTTTCATGAACCCATGCTGACTGGGCCCAATCACCTGGTTGTCCTGTGTATTTTTTTCCCACCATGCAAAGTTCATTCATACCTTTTTTCTGTTTTTGCATCATGGTTTACTGCTTGAGGAGGCTCTCTAAGTAGAGATTTCAGTGAGCTGTAATGCTGAGTAGTACTCTCATGAAGAACTAGGAATATAGGCACAGTGAGGGAATCAAGTTCCACAAGGCTATTACTGTGAGGAGATGCAAAAAGATTCTCATACTGTAGTATGCACACAGTACTAAGAGTGTGAGAAACCATCTTCAAGAGACAGAAGCATGCCAAAAGGTTTTTTGAAAACAACTGCTCTTGTTGCTGTGTAAGCATCAGTTTTAAAGTTTGTAACGTCAGCTTGGCCACGTGCCCAGTCAGAGTGGCTCTTGGTTGCCAGTTCAAGAGAGTTAAATACTGCTGAAAGTATTTTAGGATATAATGCATCCAGTGAGTATTCTTCACAGGCTTGTCTGAAGATGCATCCTGGTTTAGCAACGAACATTTCACAAACTGAAGAATGTTGAAAAAATGGATAATGCAGTTCACTGTATAATTCAGCAAAGTATCTTTCTCTTCCATATTTTTTGAAATCCCTATGTGCCATGCAGCAAGAAGATTTTTCTGAATGGAATACAGTTCCACTGATAATTTATCTTTCTCTTCAGTATTGTCTTTTGCATGGATAGTATCAAACATCGATGCGAACTCTAAGTGGCCTTGATCAGCTTTACCAACAAATGAATGGACTCGTTGGCTATGGAAGTTGGAAGGGCTATTGCAAAACTGCTTTTCGTCATCTGATTCTTCTTCATAATCCTAAATCAGACAAAAAACCCCAAAACATCAGCAGTTCAATTCAAGTCTATTGAGAGAGAGTCTGCAAAGAATCACTATTTAGTAGGACCACAAATGAAATCTTTATGCATAATTAACTTGCTTAATTGCTAATAAGTTCAATTCATAGCAGTTTCATCTAGATCTCAAACTTCCTGCAGACAGAAATTTTATCACCTAAGAACAAAAAAAAAATTACATTGTAAACACAGCAGTAGTTTTTACACCAGAAAGTAAAATCCTGTCCTTTACTAAGCCCAGAGTACAAGGAAGAGTTTTTGCCAGACACCTTTAAGATATAAAAGTCATTCAACAAAAGCAGAAAAAAACACCCAAATGAAAAATAAAAATCGAAGAACAAATGAAAACCCAAAAGCATGAAACAGAGTTGGGAAAGGCTGCACAGTAACTCTGATCACAGAGCCATTCTTCCAAAGGAAGGTACAAATTTTGGAATCGATGGAAGAATACTCTCTAATCACAGAATCACAGAATGACAAGGGTTGGAAGGGACCTCGAAAGATCATCTAGTCCAACCCTCCACGCCAAGGCAGGGCCACCTAGAGCACATCACTCAGGTACACGTCCAGTCGGGTTTTGAATGTCTCCAGAGAAGGAGACTCCACAACCTCCCTGGGCAGCCTGTCCCAGTGCTCTGTCACCCTCACGGTGAAAAAGTTTTTCCTTACGTTAACTTGGAACCTCCTATGCTCTAGTTTGCACCCGTTGCCCCTTGTCCTATCGCTTAGTGAGACCGAGAAGAGCCTGGCTCCATCTTCCCAACACTCACCCTTAACATATCTATAAACATTGATGAGGTCACCCCTCAGCCTCCTCTTCTCCAAGCTAAAGAGACCCAGCTCCCTCAGCCTTTCCTCATAAGGGAGATGTTCCACTCCCTTGATCATCTTAGTGGCTCTGCGCTGGACTCTCTCTAGCAGTTCCCTGTCCTTCTTAAGCTGAGGGGCCCAGAACTGGACGCAATACTCCAGATGCGGCCTCACCAATGCAGAATAGAGGGGGAGGAGGACCTCCCTCGACCTACTGACCACAGCCCTTCTAATGCACCCCAGGATGCCATTGGCCTTCCTGGCCACCAGGGCACATTGCTGGCTCATGGTCAGCCCCCCGTCCACCAGAACCCCCAGGTCCCTTTCCCCTACACTACTCTTCAGCAGGTCAGTCCCCAACCTGTACTGGCACATGGGATTCTTCTTTCCCAGGTGCAAGACCCTACACTTGTCCTTGTTAAATCTCATCAGGTTCCTCCCCGCGCAGCTCTCCAGCCTATCTAGGTCCCACTGAATGGCAGCACATCCCTCTGGTGTGTCAGCCACTCCTCCCAGTTTAGTGTCATCAGCAAACTTGCTGAGGGTACACTCCGTTCCCTCATCAAGGTTGCTGATGAAGATATTGAATAGTACCGGACCCAGCACCGACCCCTGAGGGACTCCACTAGTCACAGGCCTCCAACTAGATTCGGCCCCATTGACCACAACCCTCTGACTTCTGCCCTCCAGCCAGCGCACAATCCACCTCACTACCTGATCATCCAAGCCACATAAATATTTTATTTACCAAGGATAATAATATTGAACAACTTTTAAAATGTATTTTACAGGCCTTGTGTATTTATTAATCTTGTATCTTATTATGAATTGAACCTAATGTACTAAACTACAATAAACTTATATATATGTAGATGAGTACGTATTTTTCAAGAAGTTAATGCACTGCTGAAAGAAATATTTGAAAATAAAAATCAAGCATCAGTTGACAAAAACCCACCAAATTCCTTGCACCTATAAAGAAAACGAGAATTTAACCAATATTGAATTACTTAAATATACCTAGTAAGAGCAAATATACCTATATTATTTTAAAAAAAGAATTCTTTCAATTTAGAATACTTTGAAATTAAATAATTTGCATAATTATAAGTGAAAAAAATGCTATTAAGTACCAGTAAATCCGTGGTTTTCTCACTCATTTCTGTTGTGTCTTCTTCCAGGAATTTCGGAATGGTGGAAAAGATGGAACTTTGGTTTCGAGTATGTTTTAAAAGACTAGCTTTCAAAGACATCAGTGATCGTAAACACAGACATCTTCCTTTAGACTAAAAGGAATAACAACAATGCAAAATGTATCACTTTTTAACAAGATCTAGAAGGCACTTTCCAAAAAAACAAGGAAATTGGTCCCTTCTGTAAAAAGCTTCAGTTTAAAAGACCCAGACAAAAAGGCAGAACAGGTCAGCAGGCATCTTGTGCACAGAAACAAACTATCATTTGACCATGCTTCAGGAATGCAGAATTTTCTCAGCACCAGACAACTTCATGCTGAAAAAAATCTGCTTTCTTGATCCCTGAAATGTTACCACAAGTTTGCCAGTATGTAGGGCTTTCTTGCATTCTTTCTAGTAACATACCTCTTTAAATCCTCAAATTCTTGCCTGCTCTTCTAGTTTATGCATAAATATCATCATAACTCACTTCTTCAGAAATCCAAAATACAAACTGAATTGGAAGGGAAGTTGTGCTCCATCATCAAACACAAAGATTCTGAACTTAATATCTATTGTATCTTACGTGGTTGGTAACAGCTGCAGGACCTCTTCCTTCAAAGTTTTCCCTTCTCCCAGACTTAGCTCAATATAGAAGTGACAGAAAAATAAAGCTTGTTTAAGGCGTTTTTGTTTAATCGACAGCTTCAATTGAGGACCTAGTGGATACACGCACACAGCACCATTGGGACTGTTGCTGACTGCTCTAAACCAGCAGCAGCCTAAGATAGAGAGGTTTTACAGAATCCATTCTGCACCATTCTGAAAGGATGACATGGTCAGAGTAGCATAATACTTGTCAATATTCTGAAGCAACTCTATATATACAGAAATCCCAATTTCTTTTTCAGTTCCAGAAAGAATATACAGTGACAGTTAAGACTGTTGTCTTTACTACATTTTACTGAAATGTCACCCAGCCAAAGGAATAGAAAACTGTGTATTCATTGTTTTCCAGAACAACACTATTCTTAAAATAACTATAATTCTAAGGAATTATAATTTATAAAATAACTTTATAATTCTAAGGAATTTATACAAATATCAGTTGAGATACTCAGTCTAAACTGAAGTTTTTAACTTAAAACAATTCATAACTCTACCTTGGAGTTCAGCAAATTCTGACGGATATTTTCAAGCCGTTGGGTTGAATCAAGCAAAAGAGATCTTATAAATCCTGATGATGAAAAGTTGTTAGGAAATCTAAGCACTGTTATCATGTATCCATCAGAGACAATGAGGTAGGGTAATCTTGAATGTGAAGCAACAGAGAATCTTTGTCTCATAAGGTCACTTTCAGAAGCTGAAGAACCCAGAGACTGACTGGAGTCTTGACAAAAAGAGTGCTGCTGTCTAAAATAAAGTACATCAAAAAATAAGGAGCAACCATCATACATAATAATCATAAACAGAATGGAGAAGAAATAACTTATGAACATTTAATACCACTCACACTACTTGTCCCAATAGGTCCATTCAGAATTCAAAGTAAATGTCTAAATTTTTATAGGATGAGCACTCTGGATAACAATATTTATACTTCCAAGATGCCAGTATTTTGCTGCAGTTTCAACTTTTTTAATTTGAAGAAAAATAAAACCAGCTTTTAGCATTCTCATATTTCATTAATCAGTATTATAGGTACTTTTTCACAGATTCACTTTAAATTTCTGTATCACACTTTCTTATCTAGCTCTTATTGTGTATGACTAGTGCTTGAATATGAAATTCTAAGTAGCTTCTAATAAACAAAAATATCCCTCAAGATCTGAATCTTAGTATTTCAGAATCAGTTCTGGCATTCAGTAGGAATATTTTATACCAACACGCAAGTCTCATCTTAAAAAGGAGGTCTTACAAAGCCTTCTTATAAAGAAATCTCTTCTTACCAAGTTCCAGAAAGCTGTGCTGTGCATGTATTCTAATATTAGCCCCATAATACTTTGAAATAATGTGTAAAATTACTGGTTTTGATTTTTATTTCTTAATAGTCCAAAAGTTAGTAGATTATTTGAAAATGAAGTAGTTGCATACATTCAAAAAATAACCATAATTAAGGTATTTTGATATATTTTAGTATCTGATTTGAGACCTAGACAGTGCAACAAGGTATTAAAATACTTAGAATATTTTCGTAAGATGTTACACTTCCACACTATCCAGTTTTAGTCACTCAGAATTAATGGGATTTTTTTTTTTTTAATGAAAATTTAGATTCCGTTTTGGTTTTCTCTAGTTATTCAGACTGTGTTACTTTTTGTAACTTTCAGTTCATGCTAAAATGTGTTATCTGAGATTATTCTATTCCCCCATGCACCCAGCAGCATAATTTCAAGATCTAGATCTGGAGTACTCCCAAAAAATTTTAAAAGCTAACTAGTTTTTGTCCATGCAAACACAGTATTTACAAGATCTGATATTGAAATGTGATACAAAGTTCTACACGTAAAATTAAATAGTAAGCAGAGAAATACCACTGGATTAAAATAAATTGGCACTTTCAGCACTTGTGTAAGCTTAATTTCTTCTTACATGATAAAACACGCTATTTTTAATTACTACTAAATTCAAACACTCTAAAAAACCAAATTACTTAATATATACTTACTTGTCACAATGCCAATTTTCATCATGACAAACCCATTATAGGAAATAGAAGAGAACTATGAATGAGAAACAGATATTGAGAAGACACATGAAAAGCAAAGAGTGAATTTGAAATATGAAGTTTATGTAAAACTGTAAGAAGTATGTTAGGAAGCAAGGTACGATCATATGACAAAAACGTATAAACATTTTCAAACCCTTTTACCTGCATGATATTAGTGGATGAAATGGAATAAACTCTGCTGGTCCAAATTCTACAGAGCAGCCAGAAGTAATCAAGGTCAGCAATTCACCCATACATGTCAATAAAATCAAAGATCCACGTTTTAACATGCAAGCCAAGAAAAGGCTATCAGGAGTCCAACTCATATCGCCAACCCAGTAAGATCTAAATTCAGCAGGATAAAATATTTTTCTCTGTGAAATTTCTGTATCAAAAAGTTATGGTAGTTAAAAAAACAACAAAACAAACAAAAAACCCCCACGTCACAAAAAAACCAAAACCCAACCCAAAACAAAAAAAAAAAATCTGCAACAGCAGCAGGATCAACATCAATTACTGACCTGATAAACTTGGATGGTACCATGCTATTCTTCCTACTACAACCTTTAAGGCTACCCGAAACAGTTACAAAATTCAATGTGTTTAAAAACAAAATCTGAGTTGCCTAGAAAGAAAAAAGGAAGGAACATGTAAGCGTCTGTATCAAAATATCATTACTGTAAAAAAAAATTTCTATTAGCACTTAGCAAGTTATCCATTACATTTGATGTACTGGAAATATTATTACACATGAAAATGACATTGCACTTCAATATTTATTACCATAAATAATTAAAGATTATTATATACTCAATATATAGTTTGACAGTCGTCTTAACCTAAGTTTTTCTAAAACGTTCAAAATAATATAAGATCACTCTTCTCCAGTCTTGTAGGTGAATAACAATTGGAGCTTTGAAGAACTGCATCATCCCGTCCTTGTACATTAAATAAGCTGGTCTATATTCTCTGCCACCATTAGCATTAAAAACTACATTAAGATTTGGCCTCCCAGTTGTCAGGAGTAACGTCATAAAGTAGGAACATAACCTCCAATACACGTTTGTAGATGATTCTCAGTAAGGCCTCAGCCACTCTTTACAGACACAAAGCAGAAACTGAAATTCCATTCTTTACTATTGTATTTCTTGGAGATTAGACACGACAGAGATGCTTATGTGGATTTCCTAACAGCATTCAAAAAACTACAAGTTGTGGCAGATTTTTTTAGCTGTGGATATCAGTATGTACATATTCATATGTACCAATAAGAATGCTGAAAAATCACTCCTAAAAATGTGCTATTAAATCTTTGTTACAACTTCATTCAAATCGAACTATTAGCTTAAATGACGTACTATCATCCATACCTTTGGATCAGTTTGATTAACAGCTACTGCAAGTGTAAGTCCATCTCTTGCAAAAGCACATAGCAAAGCTCCTCTTGACTTTACAGTCACACATGGAGGAACCAAGTTAACAAGAGAACAAGTCTGCTGTACCCAGTGGATCTGATATGGCAAAGAACTGAATACCAAAAAGAAGACAACAAAAGCAAGAAGTTACTCAGTTATGCTAAATAGGATGATTCACACATAGTACACAATGTTGAAGACTAAAACTCCTAAAGCATGAACAATTAAAAAAAAATAATCTATTTTTCTTCAAAAATCTTTCAAATGAAAAATAATTTGCATTTACTGAAGTTTAAAACTTACGTATGAGGACTGAGAATTAATTTTATGGGAGAGGAATTTGGGCTATATATATAGAAAATGCAAATAAATATAGATGCATGCCATATAATTAAGGCACTTGCACTCTTGCCAGGAACAGCTTTCTCAGACAGTGTAACATCATCCAACACACGAATACTCAGAATTCAAAAGTCAGAGTCAACAGTATGCGGCTTGGAAGAAAGAAGTTGTGCATGTCCCCTCCCTGGAAGTGTTCAAGGTCAGGGGGCGCTTTGGGCAACCTGGTCTAGTGGAGGGTGTCCCTGCCCATGGCAATGGGGCTGGAACTAGACGGTCTTTGAGGTCCCTTCCAACACAAACCATTCTACAATCCTAGAAAGATTCAAAACGTGAGAAAACACAGGAAAGATTCTATGTGGAAGCATGCCACAAAACAGACAAAAAGTAAAGCACTAACATGAAAAAATGAATTAAACAATAGTAAGCAATGAAATTGAGCAATTGAGTTGGCTTAAAGAAATTACGAGTAACATGGCTGAGAAACATCGTTACAATTTCAGACTGCAAGTACTGTGGTACATAGAAACATAGAATCTTTAAGCTGCAAAAGATCTCCAAGATCACCAAGTCCAATCGTCCAACCAAACACCTCTGTCTACTAAACCATGTCCTGAAGTGCCATGTCTACACACTTTTTGAACATCTCCAGGGATGGTGACTCCACCACCTCTCTGGGGAGCCTGTTCCAGTGCTTGTTCAACAATTGTTCTGAATTGTTCAACAACTTCGGTGAAGAAATTTTTCTTAATATCCAAACTAAACCTCCCCTGGAACAACTTGACGCTGTTTCCTCTTGTCCTATCACTTCTTGCTTGGGAGAAGAGACCAACACCCACCTCACTACAACCTCCTTTCAGGTAATTGTAGAGAGCGACATAATGTGGCACCCTAGGCACATAGATACGCAAACATAAGTAGGTGCTTGTAACCATAGGCTAAGTGGGCACCAATGTAAATGTGTTCAGTTGCAGCTCTGAAAACCAGCTCTAAAGCACTTCATAAAGTTGTTCTTCTTGAGTTAATGTAACTTCCAATACTTTCGAACTTACCTAACATACTTAAAGGTATTTTCATGCCATCGAACCATCAAAAATGTGATCACCAAGCATTCTCCAGAGTAAAACGCAAAAGAACACAAACAGCAATCACCCAGTATCTGTGGAAAAAAACAACAAAATCAGAACTCAAACAAAGCCAAAAACTTGGTTACACACTATTTTCATATTTAGATCAATAGCTGTTACAATTCAAATTACATAACACTGTCATTCAGAAATACAAATGCTAGCAAGAGTATTACTGGGCCAGATAAACTTTCATCTGATCCGCTATGGCTGTTCTTACGTTCCCATTAAATCTAACATGAACTGAATGATGAAGCCTACACACAACACCAAGGAGACAGACATTACTTTCAAAATTCACTGTAGCTTCTGTGGCTCTAATTTATGTAAAAGATTAAATGATTGCTTTAGGACTTGTTTTTTACCTCATTTTGTACGAAAGCAGCATGCACTCCAATTTCTTTTTCTTCAGTAGAAGGCAACATGACTGATTCATCGGGGAGAATTTGTGCCCAACGCCCAGAAGATGAATTTTTATAAGAGAATATATTTTCATGTTCGGTGCTCTCCCACAAAAAGACACATCCTGTAGGAGTAGTTAATAGTGCCTTTCTGCCATCTCCAGATACATACAAGTACAATTTCATTAAACACTCTGGGGAAAAAAGCAAACAAAGACAAAAAAAATGTGCCAGAATAGTTTCTGCTCCTCTGCTAGATTTAGATTTCAAATGAAAAGAGAAAGGAAGTTTCTTTTCATCTCGATCACAAGAAATACAAACTGTCCCCTTGACTATCTTTCATTTCTGGTTTCATCACTGATAGGAGACCTTGAGCAGCAGTATGCCAAGCATCTGCATTTTATGAAACATCTTTCTCACAACCATTAGAGTTGTTTCCTGAGATGGTCTTTCTTGAAATCCATCTTTCATGAAAACTCTACGTGTAAGTGCTCTACTATTCACTACCTTCACCTCCTGAATGCACTACTGATCTTCCTTGAAGTGACAGAATTGCTTGGACAGTACTTCACATTACGACCTTGGTATCAGTGAAATTATTCAATACATGACAATATTTGACACTTAAGTTAGCAAATATGTGCCTTTATATCATTCTGTCCCATTAGCATTTGCCATAAAAAACAACCTCCAAAAACACCTTCAAATTAGGCATACAGGGGTTACATTAGATGTATGTCTGCATTTATAACCTAGGAAGAAATGTTTTTCTACAGTTAAAAACTAACCATTAAAAAATATTTACTGTATTTAAAAATTAAATACTGTTTACAGGAGACTACTAAATGCAAAAAACTGTACCATTCAAGTGACAAAAGGGACATTTGTCAAAGCTTAGCTAGCAAACAAATTACACAAATGCAAAACAATGTGAGAGTATAGCTTTTACTTGTGCAGTAACACTTAAGAAATGGAAAACCACTTTCGCACTATTTTTTTTTTCAAGACTAATTGAAAAAAACCTACCTTGCGCTGCTGCGACTACTTTCCTAGACTCTTCGATTGCTGGCACAATTTTCAGGCAGTCCTGATCTTTATTCCAAAGAAAAAGCTCTCCTGTTGTAAGTATTCCTGCCAGCCAAGCACCTGTGTTCACCAGGGGAAAGATGTTTTGAAGGATATTATTGTGAAGTACTTAAAAAATTACTTCCTTTTCACATCAGCCACAGTTCTACAGCTGATAGTGAACTGCCAGACCCTTTAGATATTCTGCCTTTCTAAGCTGTTAAAACTACAATCAAAATATCATGAGTTTATAATACATAAGATATTATACTTAACCATTTCTTGATGTTGTTAAAACAACTACATTTTTCAACAATGACTGCAGCCGAGGGATTTTCTTCTTTGTCTTCCCTGATGCCAGGTTAATTTCATTTATATGTTTATCATCTAGAAGAAAAATAGCCTCTTTTTCCTGTTGAAAGAAAAAAAGAGCATTTCATTTTAAAATGTTATTTTTCCATACAATCCTGCAAAATAAGGCTGAGATAAAAATGTTAGGAAAAAATATTTTTTTTTAAAAAAAAAGATGTTACAGCTACCATTACCATATTATCTTTATTCTTTAGCATGTTTGCTTTACAGTACAACGTCAGAGCTAGCATCAACCCACTCTGATGATTAACTTGGTTCACAGGTTTCTAACTATGGAACTAATTTTACAATCACTATTAAAAGGTTATGTGAAGTACCTCAACTGCCAACAAATGACAACACAACAACAAATTAAGACACTAGTTACCTTGTCTTGTACTGTTTAATATAGTGAGATTTTTGCTAGTGATTTCAATAAAAGAAGGAATTGGCCTTAAACAGATACCTGCTTAAACTCAAATTATTTATTAGAAGAGAACGAAATTAGGCTAATTTTATCGAAACACCCTAAGAAAGCATGTCTGCCAACAGATGCAGGATGGAATGGGAAAAAAAAATTGTTCATGATTTCCAACAACGCACTGTGAAGAAGCTTATAAAAAATCTAAAACTATCAAAACAACAATCTCATATCAGGGACAGGGCTTTTTTTGAAAAACAAAACAAAACAAAAACCAGCAAAAAACCCCTCCCCATTGTTACTATGAGAAATTTTGAGTCTCCAGACTCAAGTCACTACGATAGAAAACCAAGCTATTTTTTTCAAGTCACTTCCTAAGACTTTTTTAAACATACCCCCCTTAAATGGAAGTGCAAAACATATTTTAAAAAAACCCCACAAACCTATTCTTTGCAGAATTTTATTTAAATAAAGTGCACTATGCTTACCTGTCCAACCCACGAAATGCGAGGCCATGGTTTTCTTTGCTTGATACACGTAGAAATGAGAACGTCCAGCTTAATCTCCATTCTTATTAAACCTCTATGTAACCATTATAAATAAAAGCAAATAGTGGCTTTTTCACATATCTGTAGAGAATCTGAAGAAAGAAAGGAAAAAAAAAGACAAGAAGCTTTTATTATTTGTGGGGTGGGAGTAGAAGATGAGAATCTAGATACAAACTTAAGTACAGCAGCTTCTTGCTAAACAAACAGAACTGATGCCCGCCTGTCCCTCCGAACCGGAGCGGCGCTTCTGGCTCCCATCAGCCGTGCGGATTACGCGCCGGCTCCACAAACAACTGAGAGGGAAGAGGCACAAGACAAGGCATCTTGCTAAAAGCTCTAATAAGAATGCGGAAAGAGAGGAAAACATACCGCAGCCTCCTAAGCACAGACCAGAAACTCAAACAAAATACTGGGCTCCTTCGGCACGGCTGCGTTTCAGGCCCCAGTCCCCGCAGAGGGAGGCGGCGGGAGGGCATCCCGCCCCGGAGCCACCTCAGGCCGCGGGGTGACAGAACGTGGGACACCCCTCCACCGATGGGGATCAGTGCCTGACGCCCGCCTGCTGCCTCGCGTTTCGGGGGATTTAAGCGGGGAGCGGCACAGCCACTTCCCCCCGCTTCGGGAGTAAGGGGACAGGGACCGACCTGCCCTCCCTTCTCCGGGCGTCCCTCCCGAGTCAGGGCAGAGACTGTCCGCTCAGGCCAACTCCCGCCCTCCGGACACAGACAAAGGGAGATGTGCGTGCCCAAACCGACGCCCACCATAATCGGCAGAGGCAGGGGGCTGGCAAGCCACCGCATCACCCAGGAGCCCGAGCCCCGGCCCCAGCCCCGGCCAGCGCCGCCCGGGCCGCGCTCACCCCTTCGCCACACGCGTCGTCGCCAACGGTTGCGCCCCAACGGCGGGAGGCGGGCCATGGGCAGCGCAGTGCGCAGGCGCACGGGCCAGCACCGCCCCAGGCCTTGCTTCCGCCCAGCAGCCGCGCTGGAGCGGGGTCGGTCCCGCAGGGGCCGCTCAAGTTCGCCTGCCCGCGCGCCCCGTC
>VWZZ01004220.1:68647-105402 GCA_013399095.1 Psophia crepitans | reverse complement strand
ATGAGCCGGCAGTGTGCCCAGGTGGCCAAGAAGGCCAACGGCATCCTGGCCTGTATCAGGAGTAGTGTAGCCAGCAGGAGCAGGGATGTGATCGTCCCCCTGTACTCAGCCCTGGTGAGGCCGCACCTCGAGTGCTGTGTCCAGTTTTGGGCCCCTCACCACAAGAAAGACATCGAAGCCCTGGAGCGTGTCCAGAGAAGGGCAACGAAACTGGTGAAGGGTCTGGAGCACAAGTCTGATGAGGAGCAGCTGAAGGAACTGGGCTTGTTTAGTCTGGAGAAGAGGAAGCTGAGGGGAGACCTTATTGCCCTCTACAACTACCTGAAAGGAAGTTGTGGTGAGCTGAGGGTCAGCCTCTTCTCACAGATAACTAGTGACAGGACAAGGGGGAACGGCTGCAAGTTGCGCCAGGGGAGGTGTAGGTTGGAGATGAGGAGAAATTTCCTCTTGGAAATGGTGGTCGGGCATTAGAATGGGTTGCCCAGGCAGGTGGTGGAGTCAGTGTCCCTGGGTGGATTTAAAGAAAGGTTGGATGTGGTACTTAGGGACATGGTTTAGTGGGTAATAGGTGGTAGGGGGACGGTTGGACTGGATGATCCTGAAGGTCTCTTCCAACCTTAATGATTCTATGACTCAAATCCATGAGTTGCACCCATTGCCAAGTCTGGTCATTCCTCCAAATCTAAAAATAGAAACCTACTACCTAGGCTATGGAATATGTCTCAACACAACATACTTCCATGCAAATATTAATATTCAACAATAAAAGTTAAATACATCAGACAAGACTTAGGACGTCACTTGTATGGAGTATGTACAGGACTGCAGTAACAAGACCAGGGTAAATACACGACACGCTTCGTGTGAAACACAGCTATGAGCAGAAAATTACTTTTAGTATCTAAAGACAGTATATGCAGATACAAATCTTTTCCCCTGGATGTACAGTAAAATGAAATTTCAACCCTGACAGAAAAATCTAAGATTTCAGCTCTATTTTGACATAACAAGAGGTAAAAGGGATGTGTTTTCATTTACCTATTATCTCACTGGGTGCATTCTCTGGCTGAAAATCATCAGAATGTACCAGCAATTCAGAGGGAAATAAATTTAATGGCCATACTTTAAGCAAAACTGTAGAGCATAGTAATCAGATCTGGTAGTAAAGGCTATAAGTAGATAACTTGTATGTAAATAAATATCTTAATCCATACTTCTTTCTGTTTTTTGAAGACCTGTGATACGTGTAACTACTCATTCTCCTGAAAAAAACCCCCGAACATTAATCTACTGTGGAGGCATAAAGATTTTTGCTTCTTTCTCCTACCGTTTCCCCCTCCCCCCCAAAAAAAATCTCGCCAAACTCTTTGGTTATTTACATACATGAAGAAGTTATTTGAGAAAGACTAAAGATCAGCATGAACTGGTAATTTCTTGGCCATGCTACAGAGTGTTTATGTTACTGAATACGTACACGAAGCATAGCAGCAAAACAAAGACAAAACGAATTTCCTTGTAGGATGAGATTTAAAAATCTTAGGAAGCATACATATAGGATGATGCATAGGCCTTGCTCCCTTAAAGGAATATACACAATTTGGTGCTTGTGCGCATATGAGAGTAGACAGAACTCTTTATTTGATTTTAAGACATACAACGTATTTATTAAAAAGGCCCTAATTTTTCCTGTGCCATTTAATACTGCTCTTTCACTTGCGATACAAATTAGATTGCTAATTTCTGCAACTTCATCCAAAACTTTCTATTTACAGAGGCAGGCAGTGTTTAAAGTGACAGGAAATACTGATTATCTTTGTTATTTAAAGACCTGCCAATACACTTGTGCAGGGACTTACAACTGCATCACTGCTCCCTGGTATGACCACATTTACAGCCTGATTCATCTGCATGCACTTTTATCATCATCTTGCCTTCTGCAGTTGCCATTTCTTGTTTCGATAAATGTGAAGCAGCTACCAACTAGATTTTACATCCTACTTTTCTCCACTATTTCATGTTACATATAGAAAAAGAAAAATATTTTCCAAATACTTAATCCTCAATGGAAAGATCACACAATGTATTTTATTTTATTTCAACAGTATAAAAAAAAGCTTTCTGTCGTTTCATAGTAGTAAAAGAAACTTGGCAGTAGTAAAAGAAACTCCTCCTGTCACATTTACATTCTACAATTTGTAGATACCTTTAGTACGAATACAGGCCACGCAGTCAATAACTGCAGTGGGAGATACAACTTTCTCTGAATTTCCTCCTGGGTATTTGTTCTTCCAGAGATTCAGTGCAGACATCTGAACTTTTATTTCATAGTTCATTTTATCTGAGCTAATGATTCTGCTATTATAGTTAGAACTAGTCAATCAGTGAAGCCGTTCTAGTTTAGCCTGTAGTGATTTAAAATTCCCAATAGTAGTCTGCACCATTTGCGTCGGGCTCATCGACTGAAGTTCAACCAGGTAGCAACTAACAGCATCCAAGCAAACATTTGTGAATCGTCGCCTGTAAAGAAAACAGAGTATTAACAAGCTCCTTTTGATTTTTGTGTATCAGAATTCATCTGAAATATAAAATGAGCATTCTTTGAGTTTTAGTGGAAGAATGCATCAGCAAGACACCTGCCAGATATTTTTAAGTATTTAACTATTCATTAGAAAATTCTGGTTTTGAAATCTAATGCTTGTGACTAAGGCACAATGGGAAATTGAATCATTATTATTTATCTGATATTAAATATAAATAATAAGATATGAATTATTAGCAACGTGGAAAAATTAGTATTTACCTATTACTTTAGATATGAATACAATCAATGGATAAGTTATTAATTCAGAGAGCAATTCATATATCTAAAATTAGTATTAAATCACAATTTATGTATTAATATCTAAGTAAATATTAAAATCAGACAACATTCACTAAAGTTCTAATAAGTATTAGTATTTAAATCAGTTAACCATAAAAATTGAAGAAGTGAGAAAAAAAGACAGATGTAAACTCTGTATGTAAACAGAGGATATTTCCGTATATATTTTCAAGAGAATTAGAAAAATTTATGATTTAGAAGAGTTGTCAAGACTTTGCCTTGTTCTGCTTGCTGCTTCTCAGACAAGACGGGTTTGAATTAAGTTTGTATAGTCGATTCAAAAAAGTTGCCAAAGCCAGAGATTCCAGTATATGCAGGCAACTTGTTCAAGTACACAACTATTCTTTTAGCTAGAAACTTTTTTCTATATTAAACCTGAATTCTTTCCTGTTAAAGGAAAAAAACACTAAAAACAATTTGGGAAGATCTACACCCATGTTTAGTCTTCTCTTTTCCAAAACACAGGAACTCAGTGCTTCTAGCCTGTGTTCATTAAACAATCCATTGTTTGATTCACAAAATGCCCAGTTCTCATTTTCCCCCACTTTTCCCATATTCCCTCAAATTCGTCTGTACTACTCTTCAAAGTATGCTGCCAAAATTTACAAAATAATCCTCTCATTTCCTCATGAATCTTCAATGAAGTGGAGAAAATTATCTTTATTCAAGTTGTTTATAGGGAGGACCTTACGAGTTTCTACCAACTGGTTTGGAACAAGGAGTCTCAATAATCACTTCTAGGAAACAAATACTAAATTCACCCAGAAGAAAATAAGAAAAGCTTTGAGGACTGCTGAACTGCAGTACTTTAGGATAGTTTGCATCTTTCAGTATTTATTAGGATATAGTTGCCTTTCTTACCTCAGAAGTACTTTGCTTGGATCATGTACATATCCTGATAATAATACATGAATACACTCTAAAAGATGTAAAGGCTTTTTCATTCTATTCCAATATGGGTCCTAAAAAAAAAATTCCAAAATATTAAGGACACAAATATTAACGACACTAGAAAAAAACCCCCCATGTATATACACACAAATTGCCAGCTGTGGTGATTATTTACTCATTGTAACAAAAATGTATGAGAAAGAGGAATTCTATCTACATTAAGGCTATATTTAAGTATTTTGACTTTCTAGCATTAAAACATACATGATTTTACCTCAGTTTTCATCATCTAACAGTCTGTAAAATGATAGATTTTAGGAAGTTCTGAATTCCTTGCACTGTAAGGAATCTGGGTAAAAAGAAACAAGTCAACTCTCTTGGTTTTAATTCTGTTTAAGCCTATTCTACAAACCAAAAGTTAAAAATATGACTACTTATTCTTTATGCCTATTGCATCCACAAATTAGACAAGATGCAGATACAGCAAATTTTAATCATTCATAGGAAACAAATAAAGTTAATATATTCAAGATATGCTGTTCCTTCTGCAACATAACAATTCTAATCCTATTTAACCATAAATGAGCTTTAGGTGAAGTAAAAGGATTAACAATTTTCCTCATGCTTCAGGATTGAAGTGAATAAAATCAACAGAGGAAAAAAAGCAGCATGAAGAGCCCTTGAGTAAAAAAAGAGAACAAAAGCTATGAAGCTGATACTTTGATATAATCACACCTTACATTACTTTATGTTTCCCACTAAAGACAGGTCTTCATAGTAGCTGAAAATAAAATTTTTATTTTGTGGCTCTTTTCCTTACCCGTGCTTTGAACAACTGGTCATACACTTCAAGCAGCTTTGGCAATGGCACTCCAATTTCTTGCATGGTGTATGTTACAAAACCTACGTCCCAGTTCAAAGTGCAGACCTGTTGCTCTAGAAACTGCACTAAAAAATCTGGAGGACAAAAATTATGGGATGTTTAGATTCCAACTTGGTAATGGGAGTATAGCAAAGAAAGGCATTTGAAAGTGATTTACTCCAAGTTTAATTTTCTGTCTTCCACACAGTTGGTACCTTTCTCCTGTGAAGCACATACAACATTTTTCCCCCATCTGGACTGAGAGAAGGATATGCAAAATATGACTACCTCCAAAGACAGTATTAAGCTATCAGCAATGCATGACAGATTACTCACATTAAATACTTTATTACAGTTCTGCCACGGAACTACGCTGTTAAGAAAAAGTTCATTAACTTCTGTTTTGGCACAAAAGAACATACTATCATTTCACGTGCTAGAATAGCCAGCAACACTACTGCATCTTTTATCATGTTTAAGTACCAGTAAAAATTAACAAGATACTGTTCAGTACTAAATGTTCTTTCACAATACTAAAAATACATTGTTCAGCACTAAATGTATTTACAGTATTTTAATAAAAGAACATTTAGTGCTGAACAATTATTTTCCAGATTTTTATGTAATACGAAGTTGTCAAAACATGTGAGCACCTCAAAAGCAGAAAGAAGCTCCAAAAAGGATCCAGAAGTCTTAATTCTGTTTTAATAACCTGCCCCTGCAGACAGCAGTAGATCCTTGAAGACAGCAGATAAATGTGGTTGCCTCAAATCTTACTACATGTATAAACAGACATTTTTACTTTGTACTTTGATACTAACAAACTTTACTACTTTCTAAAACGGAGTCTGCACAACCATCCAAAAATAACTGTTGCTGCCTTCTAAGCTTCATTTACTTCCCATTCAGGAGAAAACCTGTAAATTCTGATTAAATACCTAGCTAAATTCTAGGAAAAACTGCACCTGTAAAAAACATTATTTTGCTAATAATACAATTATACTGTGTTTACAAAGTTAGAAGCCAGTAAGAATTCTATTTCCACTTTTTGTCTAACCTCCCTCTCCTCAATCCCTTGTCAAAGTCACTGCAATGGGCAAGTATCACAATGACTTTGCTCCTAATTTCTTGGACAAAACTGAAGAGTACTACTCAGCTACCCTTGATATCCAACTCCATCAGTACCAACAGTTGAAAGAGTTTGTTGCTTCAGCTGCAGCGAAGAATTTCACAAATAACTACAGTAATCATGTATCACACAATTATCAATATTCTTTCCTTCTAGATTTTAAAAAAAGAGGCATTTCTTAGGTTAGCCTTTTTTTTAAGAGGCTAAAAAGAAAGCTGGAGACCCATACATATTATGTGCCTGTTTATTTACTATTCAGGTTTAACAACTTGCCTAAAGGAAAGTAACGAGGTGTGCCAGCATATATCTTTCCAAGCAATACCATCTTCAGACTAAGTGCTTGCATTCTGTCAGTGGGGCTCAGAGACACACTATCGCTCAACTCTGAAAGTGAAAAGAAATCATTTAGAGAGAACACATTTACACACAACTACACTGAGGTACTTAAATTTATTATTAGCACATCAAAATCTTACGGTATTGTCAGTGCAAAGTCAGCATGTGGCAGTGAAAATACAACTTTTTTCTTGTATGTATGCATATATATTCACAGATTTTTATCTCCTTGATGTTCCATGCAAATCTACATAAAAGACCCCAACCAAAAAAACCCAACGATCCCAAAATCCCAAAAACAAACCCACAAAAAAACCACTACCACATCGCTCTTCCCTCAAATCATGTCAGGTTTTTTTGTACAATGGCAGCATTGAGGACAAAATTAAAGGAAAAAAAAAAAAATCCAAACAAACCAGGAAGAAAGAGTGAATTACCAGCTCATGGTAGAGGACAAAGGGTGAGCAGATTATTATAGCTGAGTCGCTAGGCTTGCAGAGCTGTGCCCAGTACTCTGCTTCCCTACAAATGGACAAAACCACTACGCTTCCACTCCTGTCAACATTATAAAAACACTGAACTCCCTGAAGATTCTTTAATCTTTGTCACGATAAATTTACGATTTTTATTATAAACATGAAGGGATGAAACAACTTCTTAAAATCTCATCTGGAATGTGATTATTCAAGCCATACATGCAATATGCTCCAACATATTAGGTAATGACATTAATGAATTACTACTCAACTATGCTTACCAAATGTATGACAGAATAGTCCAGAAAAGATGCATGTCACTCGGACAGCCTATCAGTGGCAGCACATAGTCAGTCTTAGAAACTTTAATTGTACCATTTTCCTATAGTTCTAGCTTGTACCACTCCACGGTCATTAAGACCTACCTTTCTCAATGATTTCTTGCCAGAGAGTTTGCACCAAGATAGTATCAGAATGACCCGCACAATGTATAATTGCAAGCTTACACTCTGAGAGTTTAAAAGGGTCAGCAAATTCGCCGTACAGCTGTAAGAAAAATTATCAGGCTTTATATTTCAGGTAGGATAAAAAGGAAATTTTCAAAATCAGCTCTTCATTATTTTGTATGATAGATATCATGCTAGTGCAACTTAGGTAACCTGTCAAAACACAAATTGTTTTTTTTTACTACATTTAGTTTCTTAAATACAATCCGCAAACATATATGGCATTATAATTGATATCGTAGTAAAGAAGATAAACACGTGGATGAAATTAAAGTACTAAAGATTGAAAGAAAATCAAAGTACAGAAAAGGCAGTCAAAGGTAACAGACTGTCCTGGTTTCAGCTGAGATAGAGTTAATTTTCTTTCTAGTAGCTGGTACAATGCTGTGCTCTGGATTTAGTGTGAGAACACTGACGATAACACAATTATGTTTTTAGTTGTTGCTGGGTAGTTGCACTGTCTACACCAAGTCAAGGAGTGTAGACCCAAGGAATCAGCTTCCCACGCCCTGCCAGGTGCACAAGAAGCTGGGAGAGCACAGCCAGGGGAGCTGGGCCAGGTTGGCCAGAGGGATATTCCCCACCATAGAACATCGTGATCCAGATGTAACTGGGGAAGCTGCCGGGAGGTGGGATTGCTGCTCAGAGACAGACTGGGCGTTGGGCTGGTTTTTTTTCTCGATGTGGTGAGCAATTGCATTTGTCCATCACTTGTATTATGTTGTTAGTGTCGTTAATTTTATTATTATTACTCTCTTCCTCTGTTATCCTATTAAACTGTCTTTATCTCAACCCTCAAGTTTGTTTATCCATTCTCCTCCCCATCCCCTTGGGGGAAGAGGAGTGAGTGAGTGGCTGCGTGATGTTTAGCCACTGGATGGGGCAAAACCATGACACAGACATTCTGAGACCAGGAATGCCAAACTGTCTATTACTTCTCCTAGTTAGCATAGGATCATTCTTTGGAAAACATTCTACCCTCTCTCCTCCCAAATGTGATGAAGTGGCTTTTAATATATAGGAATGTTAATCACCTTAGTTATATCCATCAGCTCAGCATCAAGCTGGGAGATTGCATCTTGCACTGAAGAATGATGGGAATACTGTCTTTGTAATGTCTCTTGTATTTGAAGCTGGATCCTTGCAACCTTGTTTAAAAAGGAAAATAAAGTATTTTAAGGCTGGATTAATTTAACCAAAGCTTAAGAATACACCCAGAACTCATTTTAACTTATTTAAATGTAGAAACATTACTGTCTTACACCTCAAAGTCTCCTATCAACTCCTTCACTTTGCCATGTTGGGAAGAAAGCAAAGAAACTGTTTCTGCAGAATTGGTAATAAAAATGTCAGGTGCCAATGAGACAAAGCGAAATAATGTATTTAGACCGTAGCTTAGTTTAGTATTTTTTCTTACTTCCATTTTCTCTTCTAGTTCATGTAGGAATTCACCATCTGCAGCTATAGAGGATATGGCAGTAGAACTTTTGGCACTCAAAATGGCACGTGCGATGTATTCAAGACGTTGCTGCAGAGAAATCTCTGTACTGCAAAACAATCAAAATAAAATGGGTACTTCATAAAATTATTTGAGGGTTAGTTATATTCTAACTAGAGTCAGGGAATTTGTATGTGACTTCTGATTTTACTAAATCATGCAGAGCATTATGCAATCATGTAACACCATCTTTGTTGCAAGCTCTGCTCTACTATACTTCTCAATCCACTGCTCCACAGTTACACTATCTCATAAAATTCTGTGTAAGAAATGACAACCTAATATACAGTACTTACAGCATGAAATACATGGCAAACTAACATGCAATACATAAAATAAACATACCATTTCTTTCCAATAATGGCCTGGATTAAAAGCTAATATATTCAATTTATTTATTTATAGCAAACATCCTTGGGCATTGGCCTTTTCTTGTCCTTTTCTTAAAATACCTACACATAAGGTTTTGATTTTAATTTGTTCAGTTTTTCCCACCAATTACCTCAATATATTCAATAGATCCCACATAATCCATACCTATGCAGGTCAGCCAACTTAGCCAAAACTCTGGCTGCATTACTAAAATTTCTGTTCTTTTCAAAGTATCTCCACAGTAAATCCATATAACGGACTTTGTTTTGGTCAATCTTGGTCATCCGCACAAGGTAGGGTTCCAAAAAGGGGGCAGTAACCTACAAAAGCCATAAAGATAACATTTATATTCTTGCTGTCTCCTCTCTTTTAAAGCATCAGCAATTAACTCATCCAGTTCAGTGGAACCCTCCCAAAAATTATTTCATTGTATAGAGATGAGCTCACCTGTAACAGTTTGTCCGCCAAGTCAACCTGTATCAACCAGTTGTAAAGTGCAATACTGAAGAGTTCATCTGTTGAACGCTGAGCCAGTTTTAGCATTTGTTCAAACTGAGGAAGGAAAAGGTCAAAGCTGTTATTCCAGAAGTGGCTACTTTACATCAAGCACTGAATACTCATGCAACCATATTTAAGTTCACATTATTTACACATCATAATTTCTATGAATACTCTGTACAGAAAGAAGACAAATTGTGACAAATCTTGACTTTTATCTACTTGCAAAACTATTCCAAAGGTTTTTCTAAAATAAGAAATAAGAAATTCTACACCCATTCAAATCGCACTATTTTCTGGAGTGCAGTCACACTGTTTTGTGAATTTCTTACATGGTGCCCTGCTTCTTCATTGCTTAGCATGTTGGGGTCAGATGACAACACTGGAGGACCTGGCTTTTTGGGTACACTGGGAGACTGAGGAGCAGCTTTACTTTGATTCACTAACTCTTGAAGGGTGTCAGTGATACACTTGTAGCTGTTCAATCTGTAAATACAGCAAAAGAAAATAAAAGCCTCACAATTTTCCTTGCAACCATCTATGGAACATTCTTTTCAAATGTGATTGTGTGACTTTTAAAATTTTAGTAATTGTGTTTACAAAAGGTCACAAGTTATTGTCAGCTAATTGCCACAATCTAGTTTGTTCTCAATCATCTTTCTAGCAAATATTTCTGTAAGGTTCAGATCACAATGTTTTCTGCATCTATCAGTTTACCCTCTGTTTCAGATTAACCTGATGACATATTAATGATAATCAAGGAGAGCATGCTGGGCAAAAACATCTACATTATGTCCCTTATTACAAAATGCTTGTTTGTGACTACCCTGCATATCTTCCCCAAAAGAGTTACTTTTCCAGTCACTTGAAGTAAGACGCCCCATATAATGGTAATAAGGTATCCACAAAACTTGCCTCTCTTGAAAAGCTTGGAGTCCAACAACATCCTCTTCTGGTTCTCCGTTTTTATAGAAATGAAGGCCAAGACCTTGGGGATCTTTCTTCTCAGCAGCTGTAAGAGAGAGTTCTACTACTCCCTCATAGAAACGCACTAGGAAAAAAACCCAACAAATATCACCATTCATTATTTTATTAAATCTATGACAAAATTATAATTGACATCAAACATTTGCCATGTTATGTATTTGTACAGAGGCTGAAATCTTGACTGTTACAACAGTTCTACCTACAATTAAATTATGAGCTAGCTTCTACTGCACAAAACAGGACTCAGAACCATCTTTCAAATAGCACATGTGGTATAAAACCTTAACTGCAAAAGTACAGTCATTTATCATCTGCTTAAAATATTTTTACCACACATATGAAACAAATGGACACTGCAACATGAAATAAGTGGATGGGAATATTTTTATACAGAAGTGGGTTTTTGGTTGGTTGGTCAAATCTAGAAAGGCTTTAAACATCAACAGATTGATGTATACTAATTGTAAGAGTTATTAAGAAACTGTTTGTGGTAAAACACTATAAAATGATTTGACAGTGAGTAAATAAAATAAACAAAAAAGCATATGGCATGAAAGGATACCACAGAAACTCTTAACCAGAACATGACCAGTGATTGCCTTTTACCTTGCCTATACTGTGCACAAACATTAGCAAGGTCTACTTGATTGCTGATCTTCTGGTACTCTTTCAGTGACTCTCTCAGCATCTTCTCTTTTTCCAGTTTGCTTTGGGTCTGTCGAGACCGCTGGAGCAGTTCATTTGCCTGAAAATAAATGATGGGAAAATAGAAATTCTTCACATGAACAGATCATGAATCTGTTGTAAGCAAACGAGTAGTTATTCCAAAATTCAAAGCTGTGACAGTAGAGACATAATCCCCTCAAAGGCACTCTCTTGTCACTTAATAACACTAAATGTCCAGCAGAAAGACTGTAACATGGCAGTAGAGAGAAGGGCTTAAGACTTAAAACAACCGATTCCCAATTCTCCCCTCACCAGTTACTTTTTTCAGATTTATTTGAAGAGCTTCAAAGAGTGAAGTTCTTAAACACAGTTATCTTTCCACAAATTCCATGAAACTAGGCAACAGAGAGAAAACGAAAGACTATCCTGAGGAAAGACTGGAGTAAGAATACATTTTATCAGCTTTATTAGACATCACATTGGAGGTAGAGACCCTATGAACACTACCAATAACTGAAAATGCTTCAAACCAGAGCTCGCATAATTTTCAGCATTAATCAACTACAAGACACAAATATGCATATGACCTGGCTTCATTAGTACTTGTGCTCCTGAAACTACTTCAGCATAATGATTTACAAGCTGCTCAACTTATCGCATTTGAACATGTTCTGAAGTTGTGTTTTGGTGCTGTAAAATCTGGAAGTGTGCTTACCTTGGAACACACAGCATCATCAGTGCTATAAAGAAGTGGACAGATATCTTGCAAATGAGCAATGATGCCATCTACAGCAGCGTTGTCTCTGATATAACAATTTATGAGAGAAGCAATGAGTGCTCCAGTCAACTCTCTGTCTCTAATTACCAAGTCTTTGAAAGCAGTAATCTTGAGATGTTCTTGAAGTTCCTGAAGATAGACAGAATTTCTTTAGTGCAAAGTTTTTCTTTTATTCTGTTTAGAAATGTCACAATATTACAGCAGCAAAATTAACTATTTTCAGTAAAAAAATATACAAAACTCCAATGACTGAAGTGCACAGGATAGAAACACATTATTTAAATGGATGTGGTCCTGGGCAACTTGCTCTACTTGACCATGCTTTGAGCAGAGGTGGCGGATAATCTCCAGAGGTCCCTTCCAACCTCAGCAGTTCTGTAACACATTCTGAATCTCTAATTACACAAAAGTACAAGGGTTTGAGACACTACGACCCCATCACTCTCCACTGTTAAACCTTTACCAGCACTAAGGCAAAGAGTGAACTCCTCTTGGCTGGACAATATTCCTTTATTCTTTTCAGCACATTTTGCAGAACATGGTTATAGTGAAAAACCGTAATTTATAAAACCAGACTAATCATTTACTGACAGTAAAAGTAAAAGAAAATCTATTGTTAGTGACAATTCCAATTTGTTAAAATTGGCTGATGAGCTCAATACTACATGTCAAGTCACTTAAAAATAAACTCTTGCAACCTGAATAAAAATCCATATATGACTTAAAATTCATTATATTAATTATGAATTAAAAGTAGTACTCCTCTGGGAGAATTTAGGTAGCAAAGAAATTCAGATATTAAACAGAAACAAATTAAAACCGTATGATTCACACCATACCTTCTGAAGCTCACCTACGACGACACTGAATTGGTGCTCACACAGCAGCTTCCATAAAGCCAGTGCTTGGCAGGTTTTGCAAACAAGCTGCTGGATGCCTTGAAGGGACATCTTCTCAGTTAGCTGTGCCTCAGCTGAAAAAACAGAGAAGTCATTAAGTAACTGTTCTACATCTTTCAAATTGGCATGTAAATTTTGAGGTTTTACAATAACAATCTCCTTAAATTTCTAGTATTTTTTTTTATCTTGCATTCTTGATTTAAGTCTGTCGAGTTCTCTTTGGAGGAAAGTGGTATGTCAACATTTCCCACAAACATATAATCTGCTAACAGTCATTTCAAACTATGCAACACAGGTGTACTTTTTGAAAAAGAATCATAGAATCATAGAATCACTAAGGTTGGAAAGGACCTCTGAGATCATCAAGTCCAACCGCCAACCTAACACCACCGTGCCTACTAGACCATGTCCTGAAGTGCCGCATCTATGCGTTTTTTGAACGTCTCCAGGGACGACGATTCAACCATCTCTCTGGGCAGTCTGTTCCAATGCCTCACTACTCTTTCTGTGAAGAAGTTTTTCCTAATATCCAAACTGAACTTGCCCTGACGCAACTTGAGGCCATTCCCTCTTGTCCTGTTGCTTGCTACTTGGGAGAAGAACATCTTTGTGTGAGTGTACTGGATTTACATGTCAGCCTTTTTGCTTGGTTTTTTTTTTTCATAAATAGCTATTCTAAATGTATTTATGATGAACACAGAAGAAAAAAATAAAACCATACATATTCCCCATTTGATTATCTGTATTTTGCTTTTAGATTTTGAGAGAATAGTTACAACTTTGGTCAACACTGTCTACACTACCTTCAAAGGAACAACTACTCTGAAAAACAGTAACGTTTAAATCTGGTAAGATGTATTATACTCACTGAAATAATAACATGGACATACTTTTTACATGGGTGTAAAATGGGGTACAGAAATTGCAACAATTTCTGTCTTTACTTTTGAGTGCCTTCAGTTCAGAAATAAGGCAGCAATAATTACATTGTGTCATTTAGCAATTCAAAAGGGTTTAGGGGCTTTGGAATGCATTAAAAAAATTAAAATTATTAAATGTCTACTAAATTCTACATGATTACTTTTTTTTTTTTAAAAAAAACAAACTACATTCACAACATTGAAAGTGAGCAGTACACAAAAAGAAGTGAAATTAAAACCCAGGATTATACCCACATGCATCACAACCCTCTTCAAATCTGTATAGACACCAGTAACACTTCCCAACTTGTCTGCAAGTCCTAGACAAAAGCTACACTATAGGATGACATGAGTTCAAATGGGCTGAGACAGGCCTCTTATTTCTAAACAAAGCCTTGTAGACATTGCAGTGATTAACTTTGGCAACATGCATTACAGTATTTCTTTTTAATAGGACTACATACTCACTTGTCTCACAAGCAAACTGCTTAACAATTGCTATCCTGAAAATATAAATGTGTATATACTAAAAGTATTGTAATAAGGAGATGAAGCAATCTTATGAAATACGGAGAACATTAGGAAGAAATAAAAAAAGGAGACAGGTTAAGTGTGCAAAGAAAATTCTAGTTTTATATTTCATGACTGTCTGAATGGGGAAAACAGAATAAAGAGGACATGTATTTACTCAGAATTAAAATCTAATTCTTTGTCTGAGAGAAGTTTAAAGGTGCTTTAAAATTCAAGCACTTTCATTTCAGCTTAATAAATTGAGACATAACTTGTGTTTTGCAGTGGGTCAAGACCACTAGAAGTTACTGTGCTGAAACTCAGATTGTCTTCCCAGACTGATATCCCTTGTGGACTGCTTTAATTAGTTGCAATTATTAAAGCTTTCAATATCAAACTGAAAGATAACACCTGCAATGTGTAACAAATGAAGTCTCTTACCACGGCCAATGCTAGAATGTTACTTTACCTAGATTTGAGTTTTTGTTCTGGGTATATACCTCATCTCTAGAACAGTCACATGTAAAATGATTTTTTTTTTTTTTTCACATCAATGTTACTGCAAAAGCACTGCTCCTGATGGAACAGTACAATGTGGTACAGAAGCAAAAGGAAGGTGCTAGCAAAGTCAGTTTCCAAACTACAGTGCTTTTCTGAAGAACTTAATTACTGAGTATGGCATATTGATTAACGTCAAATTAGTATGGAAAAAAGGTATTTTTATTCAGAGGTTTTAACAACAAAAGTGAGAAAGGAAACATTCAAATGCACCATTCTCTGACACCTCTTGTTTAAAAGTACCTACATACCATGGTATTTCCTCTGGAGTTCTTGCTGGACTTGCTGAGAGCTTCCACCATCAGGCCGCATGAAACCCAGGAGTCTCTGTTGCAGATTGGCTGGTGTGCTGAAACTGCAATTCCAAAAGGAAGAGAGATATGAATATGATTACAGATACGGAATCTTTTAAAGATAAAGTCTAACAATTCATTTTTAGCACCTGAATAGTTGAAGCTGCAGAAAATAAATGCACTTCAACTCAGCACAGATAGCACGGTATAGTTTTTCAAGAGCTTTACATTCATCACCACTAGTAAATTTAACACAATGAATAATACCTTGGGTTTCCAAGGGCTCCTACTGTCGCAAACTGTGAATTTCTATCCAGAAATTCTTGTAAACCTTTTAGTTCTTGTAATACACATTCCAGCACGTGGGATGGAACGCTGCTTTCTACCTGCAAAAGAAAGTAGACTTCTTTAGAGAAAGCTTAGTTTCCAAACCTTTTTCTAAAAATTTACAATTTTAAGCTAAAGCCACTAAGAAGACAAATGCAAAGAGGACACAACAAGTAGTACATTAATAATGCTACCAGTAGAACACAATATTATTGTACTACAGTAATTGAAGAAGTGGCACACGTGGAGAGGCAGTAGTCCTCTGAAGATATACAGTATTTAAGGTGTTACTTTATTTGTCCCTCTAATAAACAAATTAGTTGTGTTTTGCTATTTCCAAGTCTGAACTAAAACAATGGCTGAGCACTGCTAAGACACAGAGTATGAACTGCCAAGGCTTTCCAGAGTCTGCCAGTTACCTTATAACTGGAGGAGGAAAGCTCAGGCAGCAGTTAATTTGCATTGCTGAAATTACTCAGTTCAGGACTCTGTTAACAGAATCACAGAATCACAAGGGTTGGAAGGGACCTCAAAAGATCATCTAGTCCAACCCCCCCTGCCAAGGCAGGGCCACCTAGAGCACATCACTCAGGAAAACATTCACAATGAGAAAGAGTTTCGTCATTTTGAAGATGGATGGAAAGTGAAACACCAAGATGTTAGTTAGGAAGATGCTGGAAACGTTTTCAGGTCCTTGCATAACAGCAAGGCTTACTCTAACCCACTAAAGCATTTCACTTTTAGGTTTTGTCTGGAGGGAGTATGCAGAAATGAAGGAAGTGCAATCACTGAACACGGAGAAAACTGGCCATTGCCAAGTAACAACAGAAGTCAAACTACAGTTAGGTTTCTTAAAAAGTAATGTTCAAAATAGTAGCTTAAAAAGACTTAAAACCTACAATTATTCCTCAGTTGAGAGCACAGCACTTAAGAAAACTTTCAAATGACAAAGGTAAATTTTTTTCCTTACCAGTTTACAACCGAGAACAGAAGCATAACAGGGCTTAGAAGACATACAGTATAAGGAACTTTTAAAAATACAAGAAAATAATCTTTTACATACTGCAACAACTTCTCGATTGCCACTTTTGAAAATTGTCTCCACAACTATACTGCCATCCCAAATATTTCTGCAATACAAAACAGTACTGTTTTAAAAGCCAAGTAATTTAAGCAAGTATTTTTGCAAGTCTTCTATGTATATTATCTTAAGAAAGAAATGGTAATGGTTTTTTTACTTGGATGAAAACTAAAGATTCATCCAAAAAAAGTTACCATTATACATTCTGAATGTTACAGATACAGATAATTAAAAAAACTTCAGTTTAAAACTTTAATCAAATGAAGTTTGATGCTCTCAAATACTTTAAATATAAGCCAATATAATTCTCTGAAAATACCGTGTAGGCAAACAAGTGTCATAATAAAAATATCTTTTCCAACAGCACGCAGAGAGATGATGAACACATGAAGGACTTTGTTCTTGCTTGTGCTGTTTAGTAACACAGGACTCAGCATTCAAGGAACAGAATCCCGTTTAGTTTTGCTTCGTTGCTCTGATTTGAGCATTCTCTTTAAAACTTCTCATCAGAAATGACTTCAAGCCAGGACTTCGATCCTGTAAGTCCTTCTGCACTTCTGTTTCATCCTTTAGTAGGAGTTTGAAACATACAGCTCACAGGTTTGAAAAATAAACTGACAGTTTTCAGAGTTGTATATACACGCTTGATTGCAGGATCAATGTCTAAGCCACCTCCTTGTCCTAACCGTTCACTGAACGTATTATTATTAAAAAAGTAGTAAAGAGAACATATTATATCAACAGGTACTTCATAAACACAACATAAAAATGCACTTTACTAATTTTCAAATTTAAATGCCATTGATAGAATTCACCAGAGAATCAGAGGAAAGAAAAAATATGAAGTAAATTGAATGACATTCTCTTTTTACACAAAAAACTCACCCTATAATTCGAGCAAAGTATATGCAGATGCCATTGTGTCTTCCAGAAAATACTGTCTCAGGACCCATCATTCCACTAACTGATGTACCAGAGTGAGACATGGAATTCCCAGAAGGAAATACAGGGGTTGATATACTAGGAGGTTGTAAACCTAGGACAAAAGTAGGTAAATATTACGCATTTGAATGCAAATAAAAAAGCCTAGCTGCAAAAAAAAACCAACAAAAAACTCCATTTCTCCAGCAAAGGAAAAGAAGGCTTTACCTTGCCCAGGTGATGTTAAAAAGCTAAGATTAGGATATGGACTATCAACAGTCAAGGGGGAAACTAAAAGGGAAAAGAAATACAGGTAAGTTTGTTAAAAACAACCAACCAACCCAAAATATAACCAAATAAATCCTTGTGCAAAAGCAGCAAAGTTGTTATGATCAAGTACTTTGAAGTTAGAAAGTTCCAATAGTTAAATACTAAATTGCATTCATTTCTTATCAACCCAACACTCCATAAGTGAACCAAACAGATATGCTTTTCAAGAGCAGTTATTAAGAACTTTCTTCCCAGCATTCACGTTCCTTATTGCACACCATCTGTTCCCCGCATTGAGTATAATACTGTCCACATACTTTTCTTGTTTTTTTTTAAAAAAATATCAATTTTACCTTTAAAGCACTCAACTGAAAGAAACTGGTATTGTTACTCCTAATTTTTACATAGGGCAGCTGAACAAACACTACAGCAACACTGTTAACTTGGAACATTCAGTTTGAGACCATCTACGGCCTCAGTTCAGCTGCAAATGTTCAAACCTTCAGCAAATCATGTCAACTCAACTTAAGACCCAAAAATATGAGGGACATCTGTGTTCACATACAAAAATGTCTATGTACCATTAGCATGTAGGATGATATCATCACAGAAAGGGCAAGAAAACCGGAACTCTGAAAACTTGGCTTTTATCAGAGAATCAGTCCTTCTTGCCTTATTCACTATGGTTCTCTCAGCTTGGCAACGCATGGCAGCACAAGGAATAACAAAGTCCTTCACTAAACAGTGCCAATGCATTCACAGAGTATGTTCTCGTGTGTGCCAAGCAAAGCACAAACCTGCAGAAAAGCAGCATGTGAATGCATGATTAGACTTTCAACAGTAAGAAAAAGAGGGAACTAAGTTAAAGGTGCCTGCCCTTTACATTACTGTAATGTAGTTCCACATGCAAAATTTCAAGGCATTTCAATTTCTGTCAGCACTCTCTGACCCACCACATGGGACATCAGAATTTTAATTTCACATGACAGTTCTCTACCCTCTGAGCAAACGGAGTAAGTAGTAGCAGAAGAATAGTGCCATCTTCCACCTGCTCCTGTCACTGAAGCAAAATGGAAACAGGCCTTCATACTAGGTTTCAGAGAGGCATATATGACAGCAAATGATAAAAATATCCAAACATTTAGACTTGGGAAAAATACATACTTCTAAAACGAGTGATCTTATGGACTACAGAGCGTTCTGTTATTTCCTCTACACCTTACTTTCATTCTCAGTCTGCTCCTAGCACCTGCTGTGCCCATAGCTGCTGTTCTTTCTGATTCAGATTTAATTTTACATTCTTATGCCTTGCCTCAGCTCCTGTCCACGTTGCTATTGTTCCACACGATCAGGCTTGGAAAGTGATGCCATTGATGCATTAAAAATAGCCCCTCTTCTCAGTGTTCTATTACTAGTTAAGAATTCTGAAAAAGAGGGTCAGCTGTTTTTCCAAAACTTCATCCCAGTTCTGCACACCTTTCTCCAACACTCATGAATTTTGATATATGTAAAAAAATAGTACTGAAATGGAATATCTTTCCATTCCAGGCAATCAAGTTTTTTCCGAAGTCTGGTGTGTAAAATTGAATGCCACATGTCAGATGAGAGTAAGGATCTTGGAAATAAACAAGTTCCTGATTGGAAAAAACCCAAAACACCAACAAATAATTTAATTCAGTAATTCAGCTTTCCAAATTCATCATTATTAATTTCTTTTTAAAAAGCCTTAGGATCTGGAATTGAGTAATACATGTTAAGGGACAACTTCCTGAAAAAAATGTGGAAATTTAAGTGAATCTGAGTAATACAGAAAGGCCTCCAATAAGGCCTCCAATACACTCCAATAAGCATCAAGTTCTGAGGGGAAAGAATAGGCATTATCCTCATCTGCAGGTGACACTGACAACCTAAGCAGAAACCAAATGTTGGAAGCTTGTACAGGAAGAAATCACTGCAAATGATTAACCTCTTTCTTGATCAAAATATTCATTTTCTTCTCATAAGCAGTATCTGCAGTGAAATGACAATGACATCGTAAGAAGATACTCCGCTTTAGCCACGCAACAACCAAGTAAGCTTTCTAAAGTTTGAACTGTAGTATTGATAAATTGTTCTCTGGCTGCTGAAGTGCCGCTGGCAGCAACAACTATGTACATTCTTCACATAATCTTAACAGATTATACGCAACATCCAGATGGAGTTTGAGATCTCATCACCCTGTCACTAAACACAAAAATCACTCAAGAGAAATGGAAAAATCTCTGTAATTAATTAGCCAATGAATGGAAAAACAAAGACTATTTCAAATAAAAAGAACACAGGTACTTGCGAGAAGAGAAAATACAATGTATTTAAGGAATAAAATGCTGTTCAAAACCATGAAATGCTTGCTACTTACCGGAAGGAATAGGAGAACACAAAGTAGGTCCAACGTTGCTTGGAGGAGGCAGAGCTGATGGAAATCTCATTTGTGCTTCTCCACCATACCTAAAGTTTACATTCAAAGATGAAAACTCCTCACATTTCTCACACAGTCCATTTAATTTTACGTCTTTGAGAATTACCAGAAATTTTTGGGTTCTTTTAAAATGGAGAATAAAAACAGTGTAACTTTCAGAAATATTTGTGACTGTACGATACTTTTGGCAAAAGAAAACTAACTGAATACATCTTACGTGAAAAGCATTAACATATGCAATCGCAAAGGAAAGTTAGGTGAACAACTAAGTATTCTTTTTCGTGTGGATGTTTTAAGTTCTGTGGTGTTCTGATACAATCAGGCTTTAAAGAGAAATTTACCAAGTCTCAAAATCAGGCTTATGCTTCAGTATCTTTTCAAGGCTTTCCTCTACAGAAAAGTGGAAAGGACACAGTTGAGATAACCCACGCTTATCCTTCTATTGTCCACAAGTAATTTCTATCCACCTCTTTCCTATACTGCTACATGACCACTTTCTTTGCTCACCTTTTTCCTTGCTAACACCTATCTCTCCAGAGTTATCCACATCTCTCTGATCTTGGAATGTAATTGATTTTAACAAAAAGCAACTATTCATGGCCTACTGAAAATAGTTGACTGGATCTAACATCTGCACAAGTTTCAGAAAATAACAAGCAAGGTTTTGGGAACATAACACTTGAACTCTAGTGCAAACATACAGTCAAAGCTGCACATTTTATCATCCGCTTAACACCTGTATCTTACCAAACCCCATTTTTCCCTCCAGCCTACATGCCCTGTGAGGAGAGCCAAGAGACTCACAATATACAAACTCTTTTAAGGCAGGTAATTAAAACACACATATCTGCACCATACCAAGGATATGCAGTACCTAAGATATATATATATATATATGACAAATTAATCCTCCAGAGGGGAAGCCCGTACTTCCCCACTCAATTTGTAGTGGAAAAAAATCAACCAACCAAAAAACCCCCCAAATATCTACGACTAAAAGCCAGTGGACCCTGAACAGGGTAAGTCTGTTTCAATATACACTTCCTTGGTGCAATGGTGAACAGCATAAAAAACTACAACATGTTACGTAAAAAAAACCAACCAAAAAAACCCACCCAAACAACGACAAAACTAGAACACTCCCCCCCAAACTGAAGTGTATCTGTCCTTTTTCCAGCTGTTTGAGTTGGTCTCATGTTACTACACACTGCACTTCAGTGAACTGGGATATGATGAAGTACAGATAAGTGCATTTCTAGCAGATTAAACTACATTTTCAGCAGCCTCCTCTTCCTGTGGAATACAAGCATCCAAGAGGGGAACTAACCAGAAATCACCATTACAGGAAGCTTCCTTTGTTGATGAGCCCTGAATTAGTGCAAAAGCATATTCCACCAGGTTTATGTCTATGCTCACTTTAAACCAATGCTTGCCCAGGCAGCAGGTTAAAGAGCTAGAACAATTATTTAGTGGCTGTACCAATCCTGAGCATAATACTCAGAACCTACAGTACTGAAACTTACCTGAAGAATGCTCGAGTAGCCCAGGCAGATACTTCTCTATCACATGCAGCATTAGAACAGGCCAAGATAAGGCAAGTGGCACAGGCCTGATCCTCCTACAGCATATCATACTATTAGTGTGGCAGCTTATATCAAGTTGATAAGAAACATATAGAGGTTACATTGCTCAACTGCTAAATGCAGTAAGTACTGCATCATTGTATTTAGAAGGCAAAGAAATCACCTCTTCCCAATTACAGACAGGAAGTGAATAATCATAGTGAGGTATCCCACTGTAGCAGTCATGTTTGTGTTATACACAGTTTTTGCAAACTCACTATGATTACTGGTAAGAAACAATCTCTATGTCTGTCACCTAATTATGACTAAGACTCACGCAACTTCTACAGAAACATAACTTGTTTTTGAAGAAAAAAAAATATCTATACAAATAATGGTTTGCATAATCTAATGGCATGTTAAAATATCACTTAGGACGCCTGTCCTGGTTTCAGGTAGCACAGTTAGTTCTCTTCCTAGTAGCGGGTACAGTGCTGTGGTTTGGGTTTAGGATGAGAACACTGCTGACAACACACTGATGTTTCAGTTGTTGCTGGGTAGTTGTAGTGCCTACACTAAGCCAGGGGCTTTTCAGCTTCCCACACCCTGCCAGGTGCACGAGAAGCTGGGAGGGCACAGCCAGGGGAGCTGGCCCAGCCTGGCCAGTCGGATAGTCCCCACCATGTAGTGTCATGATCCAGATATAACTGGGGATGCTGCCGAGAGGTGGGATCGATGCATGGAAACAGATTGGGCTTTGGGGTCTTTCTGCATGTGGTGAGCAATTGCATTTGTGCATCAATTGTTGTTTATTATTATCACCATCACCTTCTTTCTTTGTTATCCTATTAAACTGTCTTTATTTCAACCCATGAAGTTTTTTTTCCATCCTTCTCCCCATCCCCTTGGGCAGCAGGCGTGAGGGAGAAGGGGTGGGTGAGTAAATGGCTGCGTGGTGCTTACTTACCACCTGGGGTTAAACCACAGCAATGTCCTATCAAAGTCCAAGAGAACAGACTACAGTGAACATTGACTACAGACACTAATCAGTAGTAGTCCAATTAAAATTGTAATCTGCTGTAACTTCCTTCCTCCTTGTTTGTTACGTACGTTAAATAAAAGAATAGACCAATTATCCACATTTCTACTGGCCTTCAAAATGTAAAAACCTCTTATCGTAGTGGGAATTTAGCTGTTTTAGAAATTCTTCCTCCCCTGCTCTTAGATGAACTCCTTCCCTAAACTAAGAACTGTATTATACTTCTGCATAGAAGACATGTAAGAATTTCAGGGAAAGTGAATTACACTTCCATTTTAAATACCATAAAATGACAAGTTATTTGTCATTATACAGTCTTATTTTATGTGGGCAATACAAGAGGAAAAGCTAATACTTTAATATTGATTAACGTATTAACTAGAAGTTTATAGCAATAAGAAAAAGATGCTAAAGAAAGTGATTAGATTTACGTAAATATTTTAAAACTTCCATAACAGGTCAAAAATTCTTACCTGATGCAACTTGAAAAATCTTTCAATCTCTTCTCCATCTCCACCTATATTGCTAACAAGCAGATGCCGCAGCTGATCGACAGGTCTGAGTTTATGAAACATAAAGCTCCCCTAAAAGTAACCCAAAGTAAGTTAGAATACAGTTGTCTTTGTTCTGGCCATCCCAACACCCCCTCCACACAATGCTTGTCTTTAGCATTCTGAATTTTCCGTCACTGCACAATTGGAAGCAAGTATAATGTGACTAGTGCCTAAAGCTCAGTTCCCAATCACATGCAAAAAATTCTCTAGCAAGTCTAGGAAAGGCAGGAAAAATACTGCAATGGCTATAAATTCCCCATAAACTGAGACAGTTTTGTTGTTCTTAGCCTAACATGAAGCATATAACACAAACACAGACAAATGTATACAGAAAAGAAAGGCATTTATCTATCCTGCAAATCCTCAAAACTGCCTGGAAAAAAAATGCTTGAAGAATTCAGGATCAAGGACATGGTAAGACTACATTCAATCATCTTGCCTGCATCCATACTAAGTGCTGGAGAGGGTCTGATTAGTGCCTTTAACAAACCAGCTACCATTAAACAAATGCAGGCTGAGGTTGCAAAACGTTAAAAAAAAAAAAAGCTGAATCATTAAGTTGCCTATTGGTTAAGATAATAAGTGCCCTAAAATATTGCTAAATGTAATCGGAAAGGAGAAACAAGGAAGTTGAATTCTTTTTTCTTTTTGTGGGTTTGTTTTTTTAAACCATTTCAAAAACACTTTCAGGACAAAGAAGAAATTATTTATTCAAGGTCCAATTACTAACAGTATTTACTCGAACTATATTTTCTGGGCAGCCAGTGTCTGTTTCAATTTCATATAACTATGAATATAACCAAGGTTAAAAGAACTTCTCAGATGATCTCTGTCTATAAGGGTCTCTGGAGACCAACAAAAACTATTAATGCACTGTACAAGAGAAGGTGGCCCAATAGCTTTGAATAAATTTAAAATAGGTACAGATGGTTTCAGCAATCTTCTTCCTTATTCCTTTTTATGTTCAGAATATAATCCTTAAAACATATAAAAAAATGAATAAACACTTACAGGTTTAAATCAGTCTTTCTCTTTTATACTTACTCTTCTGATTTCCTGTATTAGGAAAAGTAATACTCACCTGGGCTGAAAGCAGAACAAACTTCTTAGGTGGCAGCATGTGTTGCTGCACAACAACAGGTGAATCAGTTATTGGAATAATGTCTTTATTTAGTGGTGTTACAATCTTCTGAACCTTATATTCATCAATAGCAGAAAGCGCCCAGGAATGTCCATCAACACGAGTGGTCATCTGAACAACAGACAGATATTACCCAAAGTTTGCTAACAGATATGATTTTGAACATCGGTTGTGATATTTTACTATTTACAATTTAAAATTACAGAATATAATCTACTTTTGACACAAGTCGTATTGTCTAACAGAAGATTACCATACATATATCTATATGTATATATATGTATATATCATAAATATGTATCTATATCTATATGTATATACCATATATATCTATATATATACACATAGATATAGATATGTGTATATACATATACACACACATATATATACATATATACATAGATACATGTATATACACACACACTGCTGCTTTTGGGAGACAGAGAGTAATATATTGCTTCTTCGGGTGGACAGGGATAGTGTTTTGTATTTAAACGTAAAAGAACTTGCAAGTGTGATCTTTCATGCTGCTACAATATGAAGAGCAATCACCTGCTAACCATATCAGAAGCAAGTATCTAAGGTATCATCTATTTAAACTATTTCCTAGAGATTCAAAAAACGCTACAACTGAACCACAAAGGTTTACAAGACTTTCGCAGTTGGCAGCAGTACTTCAAATATAACTCAGAAAGAGACATATGGCAGTGCAGACATTCCAGAAAACTATGTATGACACAAGGAAGAACTGGTGATTAAGAGCAGGCTGTAGTTTTACTTGGGAAACCTAGCTGACTGTTACTGTCAAATGCCTTGGAAAAGGGAGAGGTCAGCACTTGGGATATTTATGTTTAAGTTTTTGCAGCAAAGAGATCTGCAGTAACTATAAAGCTCCTTTGTAAGTTATTAAAACAGCAGAAAAATCAAACTCTGACTTTGAAACTTTTAACTTATACCACCTCTCCATTCACTTCAATTCTACCAGTGCTCCTTCAGTAATACTATTTTTGACATGTCACTCCTCTACCTCAGCAGAAGATTTCAGACTTCCTTCAGAACTGGAATACACGAAATGTTCTCCTTGAACTAACACATAAGGAAACCAAGCCCCTCCAAACCGCTCCTACAAACCCACTCATGAAACAATTAGGAAAATCAGAAAAAATTGGAATAATGAAAAGATTAATCGTGTCTGAAATTTAATGAAGATATAGCACTATCAGTTTAAAAAAAGAAACCCAAAGCCTCTAGCACTTACAATTTAAACAATCTTTGTTGATAACGATAAAATTTGGCAAATGCCACTATGGACCGTGGACCGTGCCTTCCTGTGCTTGTGTAAAATATGTAGCATGCTATCGACAACAATATTTTCAAATATGTTAATTAGAAGTCAAGTCTTAGAAGTGAAGGTAATTGCTTTGGATATATAGCTTGCATCAAGCATGGCCGAACTAGAAATTCCTACAAAGAGATCAGTTCCTATTCATTGACAAAACTGCCTACTAATTTCTTCAAAGCATGCTGATCAGTAGCTTTGTCAGCATTCCCAAACGCCTCATGGAAGTGTTCTGTGAACTACACATTTCGTGAAGCTAGTATTATTCAACCATCTATTATCAGAACAGAAAAAATAATATCTGGATTACGTCAAAATTGTACAAAAGTTTGCATTAGTACCTGTGTTTCCATCATTGGCTTTTGAAAAGGGAAAGAATCATGATTGATACACCACAGGATGTCATTATCCTCATTTTCTGAAGCTGCCATCAGCAAGACCCCTAGCAAGAACAGTGATATTAAGTTTGCATTAGAAGCAATAATCATGCATTAGATGGAAACTCATTAATTATTTAGTAAAAATCAATCTTTAAGTCCTAATCATACAATTTAAACAGGAAATAGTATCTCCTGAGCTTCTATGTCAGAGCGTTCTTCAGAAGGTCACTTTTAACACCATTTGTCATCTACTTTAAAAGGTACAAATAAAAATGAGCCTAAAATAGGTATAAGATGCCTCAAAAATGTGTTTAAACAGATCCTGAATGAAAAACCAGCCAGAAAATTGGTATGACTAAAAGGGTCAGCAACATAGAGACATTTCTTCCCCACATTTCTGTAGATGGAAGTTTTGAAAGTGCTGCAATCAGAAGTGACATAAAGCTGGAACCATATGGCAACTGTTTGTTACCTTATATGGTATCAGTAGCTACCTAAGTTAAAAAATAAACAGTCAGCCCACACTAAACTCAGCGTGAGAGGCACACATAGGTAAGAAGCCTATTTTATCCTCTACTTTCATGAGCTAATTAGACATGCAGGTGAATTTGAACACATTAAATCTACCTTAAAGCGAGATTAGAAGAAAAAAAGGTTGATCAACACATATGCAGAGTTCTCTTCCTAAACACTGCACCCTGAAGAATAATTCTGAACAATATGACAACCTTCCACTTCCAAAAACTCTTCTACTCATACACAGAAGTCATGCCTAGCTCTCATGTTATTTCCAATCCTTTGAAATCCCCAATGTACAAATAATGTGATAGTGACTGTCACACACCGTCCCCCCTTAAAAACAAAACAAAACAAAAAAACCCCAAACAAAAAAACAAACAAACAAAAAAATCAGTCTCATCTCAGCTGTGTCCACCACTCACCTTTGCTATAAAGAGCTCTGTGAACCTTTGCAGGCTTCTCCACATTGGAAGAAGCTGAAAATCCAGGCGGCAAACGGACATGAACCAAGGTTAAAGTGGAGGGACGAGCTGTTGGATGCTTAAATTGTGAAGTACTAAAATACAGTCGGACACCTGAACAAAACATGAAAAAAAGCCACAATTTTGCTGAACTCTGCAGGTGCCACTCCTCAGTTCAAAAGAGGAGGACTTAGCATTGCTTTCTTACCTGCATGTGTGATTGCTAGTAGTTGACAGTCTATGGATTCAGAACTTTCAATCACTGCTATTTGAACAATAGGCTTAAATACAGAACGATCTATTGTTCTAAAAAAACAAAACAAAAAACCCTATACATTCTCAATCCAAAGAAATAAGCAAACAATATTCTTCAAAATTATAGCATGAAACAATTATTCTTAAAGGAAGCCTCTTACATTATAATTGTCATAAATATACCTGGCAATGCTTCCAGCAGCAGAAACTATAGCATTTTGTGAAAGAGATGTAACCCTGGTCATTCCTTGACCATCTTGCCCCAAATCGTAAACCTGCAATTCAATAATACATCTCAGTGATTCACAGTTGAATTAATATGACTTCACCTCTCAAGCAGCAATTCAAACTCTATTTCAGCCTCATGTTTCCATATAATTGAGAGGAAGATCAAGAGGCTACTCTTTCCTCAGAATAAAGTATTTGAAGTCTTCAGTACACGCTTTGTTACAAAAAAGATCAACTGGAATAATATCCTGACATGCCTACAGAGAATTCCCAGTTACTGAGGAAAACTTAAAAATTTATATACACATTAGTAACATAGCCAACAGTCATTAATAGAGGTCACATACTTGCAGCATTCCTTTTTCCGAGCGGGTGTATAAGATATTTCGAGAGTTGTCAATGGCAATTTGAACTATAGGATCTGGGAGGGGGGTGGAAACAGGAGAACCAGCAATCAATACTGGATTTGTTGAAAACAAGTTTAAAGACAGATCATCTGTAACATAATTAATTGTAAATTAACAAAACCTGCAGGAGTCCCACACAGAACTCCTACCAGAAGTGATTTAAAACAGCAATTTCACACAATTACTAGTAAACTAAAAAAGAGAAAATAATGTTATAATAATTTCAGAGCAAATAATTGTACAGTAATTTCAAATTAAATTGTCACTAGGGCGACATAATTTACTTAAACATTCTACTGTTGGTACTGATCCCACTAAGCACATATTAATTTTGTACTACAGAACACTAACTGTAGTCATACATACATGTCAGACTTTCCAGACCTATATCCCGAACTAGACATGCAAAGAAGTGGCCTGATTTTCATAACCATCAAACACTGCAAGTTTCACTGACAATAGATAAATGCTCCAAATGAGGAAACTATTTCCCAGGGGAAATACTTCCCTTTCCAGGGATGAGGCGGATTCCCCAACACTGGACACTTTTAAGATTCAGCTGGACCATCTTGTCTAGACTGTGCTTTTGTCTAGGTGGAGTTTTTGCCAAGAAAGTTCAGACCAGATGGTCCTTGAGGACCCTTTCAAGCTGGTATTCTATAATTACTGTTTAAAAGGTTAAATTATTGAGCAGGTCTTTAACATTAGTACTTACCATCCTCTGAGAATGTGAACTGTAGCAATGAAGGAATAAGGAAAGACAGCGTGCTCTTTGAATGATTGATTTTTCTACAGCGCTGGCTAAACCAGCCTGCTTCAGCCTGCAATTTAAAAAAAATATAGCATTGAAAGAAAAAACAAAACAAACCCCAAACTAGTAGTTATAGTCAAATTATTGTTAACAGGACAAGTATGAAGACAAGTAAAAATTTAAGCAAACAGCTCTGACTTAACAGAAAAAGTATGTACTATTCAATTGAAAGAAACAGATGTTCATTAAAGGAAAGTTTTACCAAAAAAGCATGCAGGTTGTCACAATTTTAATCTTATCTTTCCAGCCGACCAAAGTTTTGTTGCTATTCCTCACATAATTATTACTTCGCATCCACACTAAGACATAAGAACTGTTGTGCAACCAAGCCACGCAACACAATCATGGAACAAAACAGACTGCAAACCTCACATGTTTTACAACTCTTAGTGCCTAGATCCCGCAACCATGAAAGAATGAAAAATCCCTGTGTGTAAAACCTATAGTCACCTGGTATGCTACTTCATATAAGCAGCCATCTTTTCCAGCCAAAAAGATACGCCCGTTATCAGTGGAAGTTATTGCCAGAACGTAAGTATTGTCAGTAGGGAGTGAATAGAGAGGGTCTGGTAGCAGCTGCATTCCACCAGACATACTGTCATTGAGTGATCCAGTACCTTAAATAAGTAAATAAATCCTCGTTAGTTTTGAAGTTGTTTTAATAAATACTACAGGTCTGTGATAAGAAGCATTTTGGAAAACAAGAAAGATTACACCAAATTTCGTAATTACTAAACACATTCTGGAATAAAGAATATTCTCTAAAGTGAGAACTGCAGAGTAACAAATCTTCAGTTTTTAAAAAAATAAAAGCAAATTCTCTGCATCCAAGTAAGGAAATGCAATGTTCTTCATTTCCATATGTTGTCATCTCCTCTAAATCAGAAGTCTAAAAGACAGATTTCTACTTTTTTTTTCTGTTTCACATCAAGATAGTGTAAAAAGATAGCAGATGGTTGTAATCTCACTTTCTCCAAACAATTCTGTATTTTCTCCATCAATATACGGAGAAATCTATATTCTGTGATTGGAATACAAATGCCAACGAGGTTATACGAACTGTATTCACTAGTTCCAAGATTCATGCCATCTCTTCTTTTCCTCTCCCAACATGCTGTTTAATTAACTGTTTCAGAAGTTCTTTTTATGTTAAACAGGTGAATAAAACAAATCAATGCTTCTACGGGGATCCAGGACCCAGCAAGTGCACAGCCTGTAAAAATTACTTGCCCCATCTGTAACATGATTTAAAAATTAGCAAGGTGCTTAGCATGTGGTCTTGTTATGCTTTTTTTCTTTTTAAAAATTGTTTAAATGACTACTAATAAAACAGCCACGTATACTTGTTAATGCACAACTGAGACTGACAGGAGAAGAGAGAATTACCTGCTTGTATATTAGCACAACTGAGCCCTAAAATCACAATATCCACCGGGGTAGCCAGAACAAGTAAGTGTCGTACATGAGGCTGGAAGATACCTAAAGAAGGGGAGAAAACAAAATTTTAGTTTGCAGTCAACCTCTCATATCACATTGATAACCTCTCAGATCATTATCCAACGCATATTGACTGATTAGAGGGAATAGTCATATTTAAAACCTAAGGATTTGTGAAACTCCAGAATTAGAAAGGAGTATCAGTCAGCAGTTCGGCTTCCAGTTCATGAAATACAGCATCTTTAAAATGACATTTTTCTCATAAACATGCTTCTTTTAAATTCAACTCTGTTGCCAACTCAACTTTGACTTCAATGTTATCTGAGCAGTAGCTACCGAAAGAACTGAGAGCACTAGAAACCAGGACCTCATAGAAGTTATCACTTGAATGTGTAAGTTTAGAAACAGCAGAAATGTTAGAGTACAACATGGCAAAACACTTGCAAGCTTATCAGCATGAATGATTCTTAAACTATAGGTTATTTTTGGCTCGTAATTTATTTCATGTTTCTAAGAATGAAACAAACCCATTTATCTCATGTATACATACACGCACACAAAACCCCCATAAATTTTCACATACTCATATGTTAAAAACCTGATATGTAAAAATGTTTAGTAACTGCTTAATTCTAGTCAGTGTGATACACTCCTCACCTCCCTTTGGCTTTACAAGGCCCACTGCAAGAATAGTTTCACTAAGGCCATCAAAATAAGCCAGATCTCCCCTGTCAAACAAGAAAAAAGAAGTGCATAAAACTTGTGACATAGTATCACATAATAATAAAGTAAATAAAATCAGATTCTGTATATTTAAAAAATATTAGTACTTAATGTAACACTCTTAAGTCATCTTTTCCGCTTGGGTGAAAGCAGGTCCAGCAGAATGGAATGACAGAGAAGTTTCACAGCAAAAATATACAGGCAATCATTTGAGCTGCTTGGAGATCCTGTAGATGAGTTTCAAGCCTGATACCCAACTGCAGGGTTTTACATTTTTTGATTCTGTTACTTCTTACAGTCTACTCTGAATTACACAATGCAGCATCTGCAATGCTGATCAACATCAACAGGGAAGAATTTATGTGATTTTTTTCCCCCACGAAAATTATCTAAAGCAAGAATTCCCAGCTTCCTCCCCAGAGGCTTACAATTAACACCATGCAGCATTGTTTTATTTGGGGAACGTAATTAATACACTGTGACACAGTGTAGATGTATGGATAGAAGCTATGTGAGCCACAATCTGAACTTCAGTCTTCTTAGGAACTGCACCAGTATGTACGAAGCAATTCTTACTGAGAAAATTCTTACTACAGAGCAAAATAAAGATGCAAATCTGCAAATTATAACACATCAGAGCCATTTGAAAATATAATTAAATGATTTTTAGTTTTACGCATCCTTAAAATAAGTTAGGCAGGAGAACTTCAATTACAATACTTCCAAGTACTACTATTGTATTAGTTCACATTGTGGGAATGATTGGACACTGTACATCAGACAACTTTCTAAATCTACTTAGAAAAGTTGGGCAATTAGCATAATCTTTTTCTACCTTTTTGGCATATGCAAAACCCTAGCAGAAATAGAGCACAAACTTTTTAGCATATTAGCTATGTCAAACTCTAAGCAAATGCATTTTCTTTTCTTTCACCTCTAGATACTTGGCAGCAATATTACTAGCTTTCAAAAATCCTTAAACACTTAATACCCTTGAGTTTTAGTAAAACCTAAAAGGAATAAAGATAAGTTAAACTAAATAGCACACCTCTGTGCTACCAGTAAACAATCTCCTACCACTGCAATCACTTAATTCTGGCATAATACCAATAAAATATCATTACGAATGTGTTCTTTACATACCCATCTTCATAGTTCCACATAAAAATGTCACTGTCGATGGTCAGCCAAGCTCTGCTGATTTCTGGAAATACTCCCATCATACAATTGCACTGCATATCTGAAGCGCTGCCGATGTAAGGACTAAATGCATTTTGGTTAATAAAGGCAAATTTTCCTTTGGAGCACTTAAAAAAAAATAAATTACTTTATATGCACTAGGTACACAACTTTTACAATAAACATTCAAAGTTCTTCATACAGAAAGTAATTCCACCAGCACTTCACACAAATGGACCTTGTTACCACCTGGAGGGAACGTGACAACATCACTACCCACTACTGCTTCTCTGTGTGGGTGGGGATGAGGCTGAGACATGTAGTGCCAACGCAATCTAAAGGGACTTCAGGGTCTTGGGGCAGACCTGTCCCAAGGACCACAGGTTATTTTTTCCTCCATTCTTCCAGTTGTGGGAGCAATGTTGGGAAGAACAGGTGGACACAGTCCACGAACACATGGCTCCATGGCTGATATCACCGCCACAACTATGGGGTTTTTGAAAATGGGATGGCCTTCATGGCACCAGGCTTGATGGGTCTGACGGGATGCACGTCTCTCAAAAGCGAAACAGGTTTTTGCCCAGGAGCTAGTGGGGCTCATTGACAGAGCTTTAAACTAGTCTCAAAGGGTGTGGGGATACAGCCTTGCCTGTGACAAGTGGTGGGATGATGTGCCCAGGTTGGAGGGACAAGTTGCTGGCTAGGGTCCTCAGAGATGAGGACCTTGCTCAGAGATGTGCTGGATACACTGCAGCATGCCTGAAGTCTAGAGATGGATGATCCAGGGGCTCCTGAGGCAATGGGAACCAACAGGGAAACATTGGGAAAATACAGCAAAAGAATTCCAGCCGGTAGGTCAGCCTCATCGGGGTCCCAACTGAAATTTCTCTGTGCAAACACACATAGTGTGGGGAATAAACAAGAGGAGTTGGAGGTGTGTGCAGGTGGCAGGATGGCTCCTATGACTGGAGTGTTGGGATGGAAGGTTACAGGCTCTTTAAGAAGGACAGGCAGGGGTGTCACCCTCTATCAGTGACCAGCTGGAGGGCATGGAGCTCTGCCTGGGGATGGATGAGAGCCAGCTGACAGCCTATGGGTCAGGATTAAAGAGAGAGTGGTGGCAGTGGACATCATAGTAGGGGGTCTGCTACAGGCCACCTGACCAGGGAGACTGAGCGGATGAGGCCCTCCGTAGACAGATAGGAGCAGTTTCAACTTCACAAGCCCTGGTCCTCATGGGGGACTTCAGCCACCTCAGTATCTGTTGGAGGGGGCAACACAGCAGGGCACAAGCAGTCCAGGAGATTCCTGAAATGTGTCAATGACAAGTTTCTTCTCCAAGTAATAGAGGAGCCAACAGGGAGAGGTGCCATGCTGGACCTTGTTCTTACCAACAAGGAGGGGCTGGTAGAGGATGTGATGCTGCAGTGACCACAAAATGGTGGACTTCAAGATCCTCAGGGCTGGGAGGAGGGTGCACAGCAAGCTTACTACCCTGGACTTCAGGGGAGCAGACTTTGGCCTCTTCAGGGAGCTGCTTGCTAGAATACCCTGGGACAAAGCCCTGGAGGGAAGAGGGGCCCAAGATGGCTGGCTAGCATTCAAAGGTCACCTCCTCCATGCTCAGGAGCGATACATCCAAACAAAGAGAAAGTCAGGCAAAAACAGCAGGAGGCCTGAATGGATGACCAAGGAGCTCCTGGACAAACACAAACACAAACACGAAGCCTACAGAGGGTGGAAACAAGGGCAGGAACCCTGGGAGCAATACAGAGAATCTGTCTGAGCAGCCAGGGATCAGGTTAGGAAACCCAAAGCCCTGATAGAATTAAATCTGGCCAGGGATGTTAAAGACAACAAGAAAAGGTTTCTAGAGGTACGTCAGCAATAAAAAGACTAGGAAAAATGTAGGTCCCCTCTGAAATCAAACAGGTGACCGAGTTACCCAGGATATGGAGAAGGCTGAGGTATTCAATGAACAAGTGCACTAGCCACGCTGCCCAGCTCACAGAAGACAAAGGGACTGGAAGAATGAAGAATCACCCACTGTAGGAGATCAGGTTCAAGAACACCTAAGGAACTTGAAGGTGCACAAGTCCATGGGACCTGGTGAGCTGCATCCATGGGTTGTGAGGGAACTGGTGTATGAAGTGGCCAAGCCACTGTCCATCATATTTGAGAAGTCGTGGCAGTTCAGTGAGGTCCCCACTGACTGGAAAAGGGGAAACACAACCCTCATTTTTAGAAAGGGAAAAAAGGAAGAGACCCAGAGAACTACAGACTGGTCAGTATCACCTCTGTACCTGGCAAGATCATGCAGCAGATCCTCCTGCAAACTATATGCAGGCACATGGAAAATAAGGAGGTGATTGGCAACAGCCAACATGGCTTCACTAAGGGGAAATCGTGTCTGAAAAATTTCGTGGCCTTCTATGATGAGGTTACAATGTTGGTGGAGAAGGGAAGAGCAAGAGCATCTGGACTTGTACAAGGCATTTGACGCTGTCCCACACAACAACATCCTTGTCTGTACATTGGAGACAAGGATTTGACGAATGGACAACTCAGTGGATAAGGAATTGGCTGGATGGCTACACTCAATGTGGTCAATGGCTCGACGTCCAAATGGACATCGGTGATGAGTGCCATTCCTCAGGGCTCAGTACTGGGACCGGCACTGTTTAACATCTTTGTCAGCAACACGGACAGTGGGATTGAGTGCACCCTCAGCAAGTTTGCTGACGACACCAAGCTGTGTGGTGCGGTCAACATGCTGGAGGGAAGAGATGTCATCCAGAGGGACACTGACAGGCTTGAGAAGTGGGCCCATGTGAACCACATGAAGTTCAACAAGGTCAAGTGCAAGGTCCTACATGTGGGTTGGCACAATCCCAAGCACAGCTACAGGCTGGGCGGAGAATGGATGGAGAGCAGCCCTGAGGAGAAGGACTTGAGAGTACTAGTTGATAAAAAGTTCAACATGAGCCAGCAGTGAGTGCTGGCGGCCCAGAAAGCCAACCGTGTCCGGGGTTGCATCAAAAACAGTGTGAGACCAGCAGGTCAAGGGAGATGATTCTGCCCTTCTACTCTGCTCTGATGAGACCCCACCCGCAGTACTGTGTCCAGCTCTGGGGTCCCCAGTACACGAAAGACACGGAGCTGTTGAAGCAAGTCCAGAGGAGGCCACAAAGTTGATCAGAGGGCTGGAGCACCTCTCCTATGAGGATAAGCTGAGGGAATTGGGGTTGTTCAGCCTGGAGAAGAGAAGACTCCGGGGAGATCTAATTGCAGCCTTCCAGAACCTAAAGGGGCCTGCAGGAAAGCTGGAGAGGGGCTGTTTATCAGGGAGTGCAGTGAGAGGACAAGGGGGAATGGGTTTAAACTAAAAGAGGGTAGATTTAGATTAGATATTAGAAGTACATTGCTCCCTGTGAGGGTGGTGAGGCACTGGAACAGGTTGCCCAGAGAAGCTGTCGAGGCCCCATCCCTGGCAGTGTTCCAAGCCAGGCTGGATGGGGCTTTGGGCAACCTGGTCTAGTGGAGGGTGTCTCTGCCCGTGGCAAGGGGGTTGGAACTAGATGGTCTTTAAGATCTCTTCCAACTCTAACCATTCTATCATCACAGTTCATTACTGGAAGTCTGACAGAAAGATCAGGGAAAAATATTACAGCAGAAAAAAGGTTTTTTTCTAATATCGTGACTTATACAACCCAGTATTATTTTTCATAAGGATACGTCCAAACTGCTCCACTAGCTCTGGGGGGAGTGGGACTCTGCGGACTGAGCTGATCTCCGGAAGATTAGGTATTGACAACAAACCTGGTCCTTGCAAAGGATAATCCATATCTGACATACCAGAAACAGTAGGGCTACCTGCAATTGAGAACAAAAGAAAACTAGACCCTTACAGTGCTCTTCCCTTTATGGAGAGACGCCACATCCAGAATTTTCACTCACACTGCAAAGCATCCACTGAACGACCCTCCCAGCCCCGCCCCCCGGCCCTCCAAGTCAGATTCAGCCCTGTTGCCACCTCCGAGAAGGCAGGGCCAGCAGCCAGTGTCCCCGGGCCCCCGGCAAGGTGGCAGCCGCCAAGGGAAGGGGGCGTGCCCGGCTGGCTGCCCACCCACCGAGGGCCCCCCACGCGTGGCCGGCCAGTCCGATCCGGCTAAGGCCGCCCTAAAGGGGGTCGCGGTGCTGAGGGGGCACCGCTGAGGCGACGAGAGCCGGAGGCGGAGGGCCACCGAGTGCTCCTCACCAGGCGCCGGCACCGCCAGCAGCTCGGACAGGTCCGGGTAGCAGCGATCATCCTGGATCTGCCGGTCGATGATGCGGCCCGCGATCTCCAGCGCCTCCTGCGCGGAGGGCGCCGCGGGGCTGATGGCGGCGGGCATGGCGGGGCCGGGGAGCGGCGCCACGCGCGGCCAGATGGCGCGAGCCCTCCAACCGCCTCTCCGCCACCCGCCAAATCCCGGCAGGCCCTGCGCGCGTGACGCAGTTCTGCCGCGCCACACTCGCCGCTTCCGGCGGCAGGAAGCGGGGGGGGGGGGGCGCGGTGTGCATCGCTGTGGGGTGGGGGGGGCCTGCCTGGGCGCGGGGCTTG